>OX578137.1:59428235-59595735 GCA_951213105.1 Amaurobius ferox
AGAGTTCACTCGACGATAATAGCTTACAATTTCGTCCCAGTAGCTCAACGGTAGAGCGTCGGCTGGCCAGTTCGGAAATCCAAGGTTCGATTCCTAGTTGGGACAGAAAGGCTCTTCACAGCCTATAGCTATTATATTCAGGAATGCTTAACAAAACAACACTTACATGCTCAGGAATCTAATGTACAGCTTGTTCAAAATCCCCCTCCAATGCGCATTTTAATTCAATAGATAATAGTATGGAGTATATTGACAAGCATTGTAGGTATCACCGTATTGCAGCCACTTATGATACGACTTTTGTACAGAAATGTATTGCCTTCCCCATGCGCGTCTCGTTTGTTCCTGTTGTTGATTCCTACTATCTAAGTAATTTAGTAGGAATCAACAACAGGAACATAGGAGATTGTGTAATTATTTAAAACTCTGTAACTATTTTGTTATGGAGGTGGTCTCTATCTGCTTTGTTGCCAAGTTCATGTCTTAACTTTCTGATTTTTCTCTAAGAGCGCTGCAGTCACCATTACTAGATCGGATATACCCATTATGAAATTTTTAATGTAGTCTCTCTACTACAGTTGACTTAATGTGTACAGTCATGGGTCTTTCTTTACGAAGTTATTATCTTAAGGGCACTGTGTATTATGTATTGTGAAAAAATGTAAAATATTTTCTAAACACAGAATTTTGTTATCAACGTCCTTGAAGTAAATTGATTTTCTATGCAATTAACTTCCTTTTTAGTAAAAACCATACAAGAATTCTATTATAGTAATGGTTACAAACAGAACGCAATGCGATTTCTTGTCCCAGAGGGCCAATAAAATTCATTTCAAGAGCATGTACAAGCTATTCTCTTCAGACGTTACAAAAGTAAATGTTCTTCAATCAGAGTACACTCGTACCTTGATATGCGGTCTCTCTTTACACGGTTTTCCGTTATAATGGCTCTTTCTATTTATGGATAGGCTTCCATTTACGATTGAAATTCTTTCGATGTAGAAGATATACAGTCATAAATCAATGCACATTCGCAATCAGCAGCACCTTTAAGTGTTCTGAAATTTCTTCCTCGGCAAATTTTTAATGTAGACAAGACAAGACTTTATTGGAAAATAATACCTTAAAGAACTTGCATTCCCATGGACGAGAAGTTCGCATCTGGATATAAGGTGTCCAAAGTACGATTTACTTCACTTCCTGCTGCAAACGCTGTGGGAGATTTTAAGCTGAAAGCTCTTTGATGTATGCGCCTGAAAATCAAAGAGCTATTAAAGGATTGAATGAGAAATAATTGTTCGTTATATTGGAGGTCTAACGAATGAACTTGGATGACTAACATTCTCTTAGATGACTGGTTTTTAAATTACTTTTGCTCTGTGACGATATCTGATTGGAATCGCATTACATAACTTTATGTAATAAACTTTACGTATGAACTCGGATGACCAACTTAGATGACTAACATTCTCTTAGATGACTGGTTTTAAAATTACTTTTGCTCTCTGACGATATCTGATTGGAATCGCATTACATAACTTTATGTAATTAACTTTACGTATGAACTCGGATGACCAACTTGGATGACTAACATTCTCTTAGATGACTGGTTTTAAAATTACTTTTGCTCTGTGACGATATCTGATTGGAATCGCATTACATAACTTTATGTAATTAACTTTACGTATGAACTCGGATGACCAACTTGGATGACTAACATTCTCTTAGATGACTGGTTTTAAAATTACTTTTGCTCTGTGACGATATCTGATTGGAATCGCATTACATAACTTTATGTAATTAACTTTACGTATGAACTCGGATGACCAACTTGGATGACTAACATTCTCTTAGATGACTGGTTTTAAAATTACTTTTGCTCTGTGACGATATCTGATTGGAATCGCATTGCATAACTTTATGTAATTAACTTTACGTATGAACTCGGATGACCAACTTGGATGACTAACATTCTCTTAGATGACTAGTTTTAAAATTACTTTTGCTCTGCGACGATATCTGATTAGAATCGCATTACATAACTTTATGTATTTAACTTTACGTACGAACTCGGATGACCAACTTGGATGACTAACATTCTCTTAGATGACTGGTTTTAAAATTACTTTTGCTCTGTGACGATATCTGATTGGAATCGCATTACATAACTTTAAGTAATTAACTTTACGTATGAACTCGGATGACCAACTTGGATGACTAACATTCCCTTAGATGACTGGTTTTAAAATTACTTTTGCTCTGTGACGATATCTGATTGTAATCGCATTACATAATTTTATGTAATTAACTTTACGTATGAACTCGGATGACCAACTTGGATGACTAACATTCTCTTAGATGACCGGTTTTAAAATTACTTTTGCTCTATGACGATATCTGATTGGAATCGCATTACATAACTTTATGTAATTAACTTTACGTATGAACTCGGATGACCAACATTCTCTTCGACGACTGGTTTAAAAATTACTTTTGCTTTGTGACGACATCTGATTAGAATCGTATTACATAACTTTACGTAATTAACATTACGTACTTTTACGTAATCTATTACGTAACTTTTCATCAGGAAAAGAATGGAAAAATTTAGAACGATAGTATGAATCATTCACGAGATATTGCTCGTTTTTCAAATAAATTTATTGTGATACCAGTAGGCACCATTTGCAGATTTATGTGTTTGCGACCAAACAAAAGCGTAGACATATAGTCACCATTCCAACAGTATCTTGCCCAGAAGGGGGCTCGCATAAAGAAATAATGGTGAGTATTGTGGTCATGCTAGCCATTACTACAATGAAAAGTTAATACATAATTTAAGTCTCCTCTACTTAAAGTAATGTTTTAAGTCCCATATTAATTAAAATAATTATATAAAATTAAATATATAGACTCATCGTTAAATATGTGCACTTTCCATATTCAGTATTGTTATGAGATGCATAACATGCGTTTATTAATTATTCCTTTCTAAATCTAACATTCGGTAAATTCTATTTTCGTTTCGATTCTAAAACTTGTTCTTAAATATTTTATTCCAAATTGATTGAGCGCCAATTCTGTATTTCGGCTTCTTGATGTTTTCCGGCCTGTTTCGGTAAACCTTGGTGTTGGAATACAATTCCGCCCTTTCTACGGTTAACGCGGATTCGCAGTTCGTACTGAAATGCATTGGAGCTACTTTCTGTTCAGTCATGAGTGCGCGCAATCATACTAACACGCTTCAGTAAGAACATTGTGATTAGTTTTCAGTTGGCAATGTAACTTTTTAGCAGTAGGACGCGTTTAGCCGCGAGGCTTTAAATGGAACGTTCGTTCTTAAAAGAATATAAATGATATTAAATTAATGGAAGAGTAAATTGTTCTAGTCGCTTATGAGATGCTGTTAGTTTAGAAAATTATATGTTATCGGTAATTTTGAAGTACGCGGTAAAGTCTAATTTTGATTATCATTATATTAAATAAATGTCATCAAGTATATGGAAAGTTTATGCTCACTTCCCAAGCATTATTGTAATAAATTTGAAGTCAAGGAATCTTGTATAAATTATAGGGAATATGAAAATCTCGTAAAGAAGAATTAATTGCTCGAATGTCGTCTTTCATCAGCCCTACTGACACGCCACTCATCCATCGCTAACTCTAGATGTGATCATCCCATTCCTATCATTCCTGTTCCGATTTCAACTGATTGGGATTGTCCAGAGTCCCGAAGTGACTCCCGTCATCACAAATGCCTTCCCACCTTTCCCAATGTGCTAAGTCTTCACACATCGATTCCGGTACCGTCCGCCTGCATCACTTCCGCTTCCCGCTTTATCTTAGTAGTCAGATATATGCTATCGGAAGTGTATAATGTACTGATACACCGACCGGTCATATCTGTACATGTTTTGCCCTGGCCAGTGGCACAGTACATGTGATATCAGTACAGTATTATGCTGCAAAAGCCTAGCAATTCTAGTTCATTCTATTCACGAATGAAGTCTCTTATTTTGACACCCAAGAATTCCTCTAAGAAGTTATTTATTTTTAAATGTTAAATGCATGTTGATGAGGATTTTTCACGTCAGTATGAATAACTCCTGATTGGACTCAAAGGTTTCCAAAAGAGCCCCATTCCAATTTATGTGATGTCATTTCAATGCCAAAACCATTGTTCTGTGGATCCTGAACATCATTATTTCTCTGTAAAATAAATAAAGTTATTGCACTATGTAGAGAATGTCACATGCTGCTCACATCAGATTTTTTTATTCTTCCAATTCGTTTAAGTATACATCATAAGGGACACGAACAGAGATTAAAAAAATGTATGGTTAAGGCAATTTTTAAATTTCATTTTTCGTTTCAACTTATAAACTTTCGACAAATCAAATTTGTGCCATTTCATTTCCAGAGACGTTACACTTTGAATTACAATCAAAACTCTATATGACAGAAAATTGCTTTATTCTCAACAGACCAAACCTTTCAAAATTCGCATTAAAGAAAGAAGACCTTTAGACAACATTTTCTACTGAACCTATCCTACTCTGCACTTTCGAATACTTTTTAAATTTTTGAAATATTTTGGTAATAACTTTGTTATGTGCGGTACTTTAAAATATCCTTATAAAACACATTGTAAAGCGATGAATAGAAATGTCAGATTGATCTATTTTAGCAATAAACATTACTTGCTTGATAGCATTTATTACATTCCCTACGACACATAGTAATGCAAAGGGCTGTTATGTTATGACCATTTTCTCAATGATATCTGTATGTATGGTTATGTACCTGTTTATGGATACAATATTTTACGAAAAAGTTAATAAAATCGAAATAAATGTGTTAGAATTATTTCATTCAGTGTACTTCAGAGGTATATTATATTTTATTATGTACGAACTGTGCTAATTTAAAAAATAACACAAATTTACAAACAATAAAATAATTTTTAAAACTTAGAAATTATTTTAATTACAACTGGTCTCTAAACATTATGTTGGGCATTTACAAACCCACATTTAAATTTCTATTTGATTATGCTGCTTCATCTAAATCTGCTATAAGGCAAACTATTAATTTTAGAGATAAAATAAAGAGATGTGCTTACTCTCTTAACAAATTATTTATTTAAAAACACAATCTTTGGCTTTAATACTCATGGCATGAGGTATCAATATATTTTTAACATTCTAATACATACCACTTGAAACATAATATTCCTGGAAGTAAAACGGAAATGTAATTTCGTAGTTAAAAGCTTATATTAATATGTTTAAAGACAATTTCTCATTTAAATCGTTCTACCACGTTCTCTTCGTTAAGAAAAATATAAATATAGTATATCCACAAAACCTAGTACCCGAGTCACCGTTGATTTCCTTGGTTGCTTAAAACTACTTGTTTAGCATATGGAACATGCGGTTTATGTAACATGATCACCATTAATTTTAACCTTTTACTTATAGGTGATGGACGCCAATGTCTGTAGAGGGGGACCGAACTATTTGGAATAGAGCATGTCAAATACCTGTATTTTTGAGAGGTTCTTCGTTAGGGATTGACGCTGTTCCACCCGTAAGCAATAGGTTAATTATCATGATGCACTATTGTACTATCACGCATTTGAAGTAATGATCATGTGCTCTATTCCAAGCTTTGTAGTTCGCAGCTCTGCATGGATCGATACAGGACGCTCCTATAGCGGAGCTACAAACGTTATTGTGTTTGCAATAGAGTTTGTAGCTTCGCCATAGTATCTCCCTCTATCGTTCGACGCGGAACCAAGGTTAACAAGCTTAGAATAAGGCCCTAGGTACACAAAATTATGCGTCCGTCTTTAGATGTGTAGACACAATAAAAATGCTAATTGTTTCAAAAGAAGATATTCAGCCCTCTCTTTATCTGATCGCTTTTATATTTGAAGACTGTTAAGACCGTCCATCCCTTATGAAGTCTTAAACCCTTCTCATCCCTTAATCTTTTCTCGGATGAAATATATAACTACACAACTCCGCTGCAGTAGCTTCAGGTATCATAGCGTCACTTCTTGTCTTTTCCTGATTGGTTTATAGCTTTCTAGAACCGACGTCATTGGTCCGCACTATGATTATTTCATTAACTTGCCTTTTTATCATGCGATCTTGGTGCATCATCTTTTATGGTATTTTTAAGGTACTTGCGTTCATCTGGTTTATTACTTTTATCATAAATTTGAGGCAAATCTGATGTCAAATCGTTATTCCAGCATGTCTAAGCTTTTGTTCAAGTCGTATACTTTTTTATAACCCCGAACTTATCCGTATCTAAGTATTGCACGTTTGACAATATAATTTGCAATACTATGTAATTAAAAACGCATTAAAATATTGATTTATCTTCACCACATGGATCAAAAGAAGATCCTAATGCCTTTGTAGTTATAGAAGGAACAATAAAACAAATGACTCCGCCGAAACAGGAGGTCATTTATTCAACAACAACAATAAAACAACAAAATATTTCAATCCGATCTAATCCAATCTGCAGACTTTAATGAATTTTTCTTCTTAAATTCTTTATTTAACAGGAGAAATTACTTTATTCTATAGAAGAGCTGTAATTATTTACTCTGCAGATAAATTGTGTACATATTTTGTACAGTGTAAAATATTTTTTCTCAATAATTATATTTTAAATACGAAAAAAAATCTTGATTTATTTCCGACTATATATTTTTGAAGTTTTTAATAGCTCTAAATTATTTCAACTTTTCAACAAAGTACTTTCCATTCTAATGGGTGAAAATTAATTAAAACTTTTGAATAATTATCAGCGCATGAGAAAATAAAGTTCGATATTTCATTATCGATAAGTCCTAATCTTTTAGAAGCAATTTCTCACAGGTACACTCGCATTAATGATTTTCTCACCTAACGAAGTAATTACTTCCTAATCACTTGAACTTCGAGTATGGCTTTTAGAATTTTCATTACACATATAATTTCCACCTGCATGTTCTTTCATTGCGCTTAAGCACGAAAATTGGAAACAGTCTTTATACTGAAAACATTAAGAATTCTAATGCTTTCAGAGGGGTATAAATATACACCTAAATCCACATCAGATATATTATTAGAGATTTTTAAAACTCAAGAATCTTTGCCTATTGAGGTAAATTTACAAAAATTAATAGAAATTCTCAAACATTGAAAAAAGTGTAGCTAAATATTAGCTCATTGGATTTCTGGGCCACTAACGGCATCTATTAAATAGTATAAGCCGCAAGTTTTTCTCGGGCATTTAAAAGGCAGTATGCAAAGAATAGTTATGAACGTATTTCGCCGTCAAACACCAACTCCTGTAGACTTTCAAAATCCATAAACTTCAGTGGTAACAGTTAAGGATTTTGATTTAGTTGCATACGAGGTGAGTAAGCAATTATTTATCATTTATTTTTAAACATCATTTATCATTTTTTTCTTTCTAAATTATTGATTTTCATTTTTTATATTGTTCTTAGGAGAGCAAAATAACTTTGCCTACACGTTTAGAAGATTATTTTACTGAAAAGAAACGTTAAAAATTTTTAAATGCACATGAGCCTCCTGAAGAGATTGTGCATTTTTGTCTTCCCTTTCATGGTTTTAAATTTTCTATTGATCCTTTATTTATGTTTTATACATTTTCTGCCTCAATTATGGTGATCACTTAAACATTTTGTATCTTTATTACACTCCTTCGTTTGTTTCCTCATTTTAAAGGTGACTTTCTATCCTTTTTAAGCTTCTATAACTACTGTTCGTTTTGAGATAAACACGATCCACTCGAGACCTTTTATTTCTTTTTACGCTCATCTTTGTTGTCAAGACATAAAACTTAAAATCTGACGACTACATGTTTTGCACATTATACAGCATTTCTTCTGAAAAGTTATTGATCCCCAGGTACAAAGAGGCATGCATTCCTTCATTTTTATGAGTCTTGAAACACTAATACTATGTTTTCAAAATATTTCAATATTTCAATGAAGTAATATATTTATTAAAAATAGTAGTACATTGTAGAATTTCTTTACATGATATTCATCGCTAACATATTGATCGGAATATCACCGATTATTTTTACAATATCTTGATAATTTTAAAATATCAAATTATACAAAACCAGAGTACTGTACTGATCATCCTTCAGAGAAGTAGCTAAATTTAAGCATTTACCATTCACCACACATAGATAATGGGGAGAGGTAATCAATTGAGCAATTCCTTGGTTTCATGTATAGTTTTTAAACAGAAGATTCTTCATGGTAAACTCGAGTACTTAGAGTTTTGTTTGCAGTGTGGTATAACTAACTCATGGTTCGAATCCATATGCGGGCCTGAAAAGCAAGTATTGGGCTAGATTTGCAAACACATATCTTAATTGCAATCAAAGCACGTCAACACATATACATCCCAATTACATAACAACTTAGAGCACTTGATCGCTACAGCACTTGATAGTGAGCTAAAGAAGCAACACCATCTATATACAATGTCGTATAAAATAGAAGTAGCTAAATTTAAGCATTTACAACCTCTGAAAAATAGAATCAAAATATCAGTCAGTCTCTGGCGAGCTTTGGCGATTCTTTTAAAAAGACGGGGATCAAAGTTGGGAGGAGAACTGGAAGGTGGATAAGGCGTGAATGATACATGGCTATATACATGATGATGAACCTGGCGTAAATTTAGAAAGTTAAGATGGGTTCGAAAAGAACGAGCAAACATAGCCACAACTGGTGAAATTCATGTAGCTGCTAAATATAAATTTGTCCAGTCGTTCTCGCAAAGTTTGTTTAGGAATTTCATTTCAGGTTGTTTTGACAATCTAAACAAACTTTTCGTCCAACCCATTATATTCAAGTAGATACGATACCATACGAATATGAACGATGCGCTTCTGTCTAGAAAAGAGAGAAATATTTCACTTGTAAACGAACTTTATAACGTTGTAAACGCTATCAATATTTCTAATTCTCAAGTTCTAATTCTCAAGTATATTTCTAATTCTCAAATGCTAACGTACATTTCAACGTTAAAAGCATTGTGGCGTAGATCTTGTATATAATTTTTTCACTGCAAAAAAAGTAAAGTTATTGAATTATGTTGGGAAAATCATACTCTGCCTACATCAGATATTTTCATTTGTGCCATCAGAAAAAGTGAGTTTAATGTACATAAATCATACGTATAAAACATGAAATTTAAATAGCAGTGACCAGCAAACTGTTGGAAACTGCCACTCGAATATACACTAGCTTAACTCACATATGCAAACAAAAGGACATTTGAATTCTTATTGACATGATGTCCGCAAATAATTTTATATAATAAAAACACTAAAACATTCATACAAAATACAAGTAGTTTGATAAATCGTCAGAAATATCTATCTAACAATATTATGAATCAATAAAAATATAAAAAATGACTACTCAAAACTATTATTCTTTAAAAACTTTCTGATCAGACATTAAAGCTTTCTTCAATATAAAGAACAATGTACCCATCCCTGTATTAGTTCTTTAAATTTGTTTTGAACATCGAATCTGCTTTTAAGAGGTAACTGTGGCGCTTGAGCGTTTGGGGGAAAGAACATTTCGAATTCATTCATTTTACGAGACGTCAAGAAGAGGTTTTAAAGCTTTAATAATATCTAAGAAGTTTTATCCGGATGATTTTTTTACATCAAACCCAGTGAACTAGCCACTAAATTTCACTCCTTTTATACAGGTATTTGGAATTAAAATTTTACTTTAAAGTTTCAGAAATATGAAGAAATTTCAAAAACGTATGCTATTATTTATTATATCATTAACGTTTATATAACAATTTCCTTTACTTACTGAAGACTTTTGGTACAATTAATTTCATTGTATTTGCTTTTGGTTTATCCTTTGCTTTTGGTTTGGTTTGCTTTTGGTTGGCTCTATTTTTCATTGTATTTGCTTTTTGGTTATGTAATACTTGCATCATTCTTCCTAGACTCGTAATAACAATACTTGATATATTTATTGTTATATCACTAATATGTCAATTTGTAGGTACATTTAAATTATCTTGTATTAAATAATCTAACATCAAAATTAAAACCAAGTTCTGTTAGATTTTACAGCATTTATAAACTATTCCATCACAGAATCTGCAACCACCCAACTTCGATGCTAAATTCTATCCAATCTATGATTTTTTTCTCCTTTTCTCACCTGGGTACTTCTATAACCCCGTCCTTGAGATCCTTGAAAATCTGCAACAAGAAGGTTTGATAACGTTTGACATTCGTTAGAGACTTCTGGGTCACCAATGGAAAATTTACCGTAGAGAAACTGGGGGCAACGCCCTGGGAATTTTCAGGATTGCAAGTATTTTCTCATTAAGAATACGTACAGAATCAAGTTCCGCTTACTTATTTAGGGCGCATCAAAAGACCGTATTTAGGGCGTATCAAAAGAGCTTATTTGAGGCATATCAAAAGGTATTGTTTCAGACATATCAAAGTAGCTTATTTACGACATAATACGCCCCGCACAGAGGATGAAATGCGTATTTTTTGCTACCAAAAACACTCATTTAGTGCGCATTACACCCGTGCAGATGGTGAAATTCGCATTTAGAACCAATCATATTTAAAGTTGATTAAAATCTTATTTACGTCGTATTACGCCCGTGCAGAAGACAAAAAACGTATTTAGAACTTATACATCGTCGCATTAAGGGATAGTGTTCGATGTGCTCAACGCCAAGTGCAAGACATTACGCACCCGGCGTGATTAAGCGTTTATTTAGAGCATGCCTTTTGAAATTACGCTATTTGAACTACACCTTTTGAAAAAATCTGATGTCGGCAGCACATGACTTTCCTTACATAATGCAATGAATTTACTACTACTTACAGTAAACGAAATAAGTTATTCTTATAGTTAATACTTATATAATATCCAAGATATTGAATTTTCATCAATTAGTCGTCATTTTCATTGATTTAGCGTCATTTTTATAGATTTGGCGAGATTTTCGTTAATTTGGCAACATTAAAAAAAGTCGCCAATTTGGCGACATTCCGCCAAATTTGTCGTCAAAATCTTGCCAAGCGTTATGCACAGAGAAATAAGTTATTCTTATTGCAAATAAATGACTATTGGCGTTCAAATACAAAAGTATTACTCAAAGTATCTTTTCTCGTGAATAGAACCAGGTAGATCCACGAGAATGATGTCACCCAATTTATCGCATGATATTACATATGAAAAGTGAACATGTTTCTTAACAGATAATATTTTTTTTTAATTTATGGGACTTTTTGATAAATTTATTTGAAAAATGTGCAATATCTCGAGAACGGTTTATGTTAGCGTTCTAACATTTATGTCAATCGTTTTCTAAAGAAAAATTACATAAGAAATGTCTATTTGCGTAACTTTATTAAATGTTTTGATTCTTGATGATTTTTTTAAAATTTCACTCGAAAATTTAGGAGGATTCTGAACATTCGATTGTGTTTTAAAACAATAGGCTTCCAGTATTCATGGATTGTGATTTTTGTACCAAATTTCATTCGAATTCGCTCCATTCTTTCGTGAGATATCGTCTCCACATACTCACTAACACGCACACACACACACACACACTCACACACACGCACACCGACATCACCTCAAAAATGTTTGATTCGTGACCAGGGATACTTGAAACGTGCTCTCCCGTCGAGTTCCATTGTAATTTCATTCAGAAATTCGCATCTTAAATCCCGAACAACACCGGGTACATTTTCTAATCTAACAAAAAAGGTTTTAAAATATTATAAAACAATTATTTTATTCAGAACATTTCCAAAAGTATTTTATTTTTCACTTTTATTCTTAAATATTCAAAATCGTTTTTAAAGCATTACTTAATTGTTCTCAAGCAGACTTCTTCTGCACATTTACTTTTCACTGTAACCCGTATTCCAACGTTTAAAAGGAAAATTTAATTAACCCCAAGTGGAAACAACGAATTATTAGTAGTGTAATCAAATTATTTATTGAAAGAACTTAATTATACGAAATACTTTAAAATGTAAGAGCCTTTAAAGTTGGTGTTCAAATTCCTATTATACAAAATTACTTTTAATAGATTCAGAATACTTTTTTTGGTTATTCTTTTTTTACCTTCTTAGAATGCAGGAAATACCTGTCCAGTGTCTATTACCTCATTTAAAATGAGAAATATCTTGTAAATTAAATTTAGATCTTATTCCCAATTTCTCTTAAATAAATATCTAAGGTAAATTCTAAAATTTAATTATGAATTTAATTTGAAAGGTCTTATTTTTTCTAAACACACTTTTTTTCACGATATTCTGTACTTGTGATTAGATTTTTGGAGGGAATTGACTGTAAAACAAGAAGAAAGTAAGAAGTAACTGCCTGTAAGAAGTAGAATTTGAATACTTTATCGACAAAACTGAGATGCATGTTTTTTCATGGAAGTAAAACATGCATAGCTACAATGGTGGAAAATGTTTAAGGACAAATCATAAATGTGAAAAATTATATGAAGTTTATAATCAATTGAGGTCAAATTTATACACAAAGTAGTACATAAAATTGAAAGTATTAGAATTGTTTATCAATTATAATAAAATTAACCCAAACAATGTCGTTTTGAAAATTTGCACTGACCGAAACTTAGAAAAAAATAAAGGGACAACATCTATTGTGTTCTGTAAATACGGTAATAATTAAAAATACTGATTTTCTTCGTAATCATTCGTGCTGTTATTAATTGAAAAAAAAACAGTTAAAATTTGCTTGGGGATTTTCTCCTGAAAAACTTTGATAACTGGCATCATATCATCTTTATTTTTATATTGTATGGCATTTTATATACTTTTCGGTCGACAATGCTTCACAGCTTTTCCATGGATTTCAAATCAGGACTTCTGTATGGCCTATCGAGCAATTCTACAACATTAGTTTGAAACCACGTTTTTGATTCGGCATAGACATGGATTAAGACACTATCGTGCTGGAAGAAATACCCTCCTCAATGATAAGTGGCACCGCTGGTAGTAAATATTCAGGAAACTTATCTTAAGATGCCTCTGTATTGGTTCCACATAGCATGAAAGCAATTGAAATGATTCCTTTTGCTGAAAAAACCTCTTCAATCAGGCGTGTTGTCATTAATTCGGAAAATCTATTAAAATTTGTTTCGGGATTTTCTCCCAAACATCTTTGATGACTGACAGCATATCATCTTTATTTTATATTGTATCCCATTTTATATACTTCTCGGTACACAATGCTTCAAAAGTTTCCATGAGTTTCAAATCAGGACTACTGGATGACCATTCGAATAATTCCACAACATTAGTCTGAAACCACGTTGTCGATGCGGTAAGACACGAATTAAGACATTGTCCTTCTGGAAGTAATACTTTCCAGAGGTAATAAGTGGCACCTCAGTTAGTAAATGTTTAGGTAACTTATCTTAAGATGCCTCTGAATTGATTTCTTATAACATGAAAACCATTGAAATGGTTCCTTTTGCTGTAAGATCAATCCACACAAAACGGACCTCACTTGGAAAATGACGATTTGAAAAAAATACCTTGTTTCTACGGAGGTTTTGCCAGTAATAACTGAAACTACTTTATCCATTAAAGGTGAACTTATTTTATCCATCTTATGAACTCAAACGAACCTATTTTTTACGGATTTTGTACATTGGCCGTCCAGTCCAACAATTTCATTGAATTAGCTTAAAACCATTATTTTTATGCAGAAGAGATATGAATTAAGGCGTCGAATCAAAAGCTTAAACTTTTTAAAAGCAAAATGCATTGAAGTTATAGAAATGAAGATTATAGGGTTGAGAAAAATAATATTCATCTTTAAAATAAAAATAAAAAAACAATTGGAAATTGAGAAATATTATATATTAAAAATAATTATAATTTACATGTATTTTTTATAGATAAAATTATAATAGTTGTTACGCGCTTGATAACTTATTTTTATGGATATAATCAAACTAGTTTGTAGTTTTTTCAACTACAACATTCCGAGTATATTTGAATACTAGTATTATTTAGTTATTTTAATATTTAATGAGGCAAATTGATATATATTTTAGAATTTAATTTTTTTTCAGAATTTTTTGCAACTTATTTGCTTTTAAAATTTTTATTTTATAAGTTACGCCCATAAATCTAGTACACTTCTTGAACAACGATGTTATTATTAATCATAGAAAATTTCATAAGAATTCGTCAAACGGTTCTTGAATTTTCATGCACGCGAGTTCAAAAATTTGCATTTCAAGAAAACGCGTTGAAATTATTTATTTATGTTTGGTGGTTATTGATTATAATATAGAGAGAAAGAAACATATTAAACCAAAATTAAAAAGCGTATTTGGTTGAGCTAAAGAGTCTTAGTCTAAATGTAGGCAGATGAGAACTATATACACTATTTCTTGTGATTCGGTAGCATTATCGGTATTATGTTTGGTCTCTAAATTCATAAATTGTTATCCCCGTTTTAAACATTATAACGTAATTAAGTTTTCATATTCGGAAAGTTACAGAAAGTTCAGAACATAGATTTCAAAAATTGTTTCTTAATATTTTTTAACAAATCAGGTTACAGTCTATTTTTCTTCTCGCGTTCTTAGTTTGTATTGGCATACCCTGTTCGAAGAAGTAGTAAATTATAATAATAGAGTTCGTAACGTTTTGATCCAACGTCTAAATTTATGTTTCTTCTGCATCAAAATCGTGGTTTCAAGCCAATTCAATGGAATTGTCGGACCAGACAACAAGTCGTATACCTGCACAAAATAAGTTCACTTAAGTTCATAAGACGGACAAAAGAAAAGGTCACTTTTGATGGATGAAGTGGTTTTCTTCTCTATTGGCGCAACCTCTGTGGAAACAATATTTTTTTCAAAGCGTTATTTCGCAAGAAGGTAGATCCGTGATGGTGTGGAGTTGCTTTGCAGAAAAAAAACGTTTCAATGGATTTCATGCTATGCGAAACCAATTCAGAGTCATATTAAGCGAAGATACCTGGCATTTTCTTAATATCTTCAGAAATAATTGACATTTAGAAACACGAATGGTACCACATGTTCAAAACAGACCATACTTTACAACTAGATAATAAAAAAATGTATTATTCTTGATTTTAAGAGAAGTCTTTTAGATTGGGGGGGGGGGAGTTTCCCATGTTCATTCAACTTTACAACTTATTGTTACAATTTACAAGTTCTTTGAGCAATATATGCCAATACAAACTAAGAATGCGAGAAGAAACGTAGACTATATATCTTAATTTGTTAAAAATATTGGGAAACAATCTTTGAAAACTATGTTCTGAACTTTCTGTAAATTTCCAAATATGGAAATTTTATCACCCTATAAAATCTGAAACAGAGGTAAAACCCTATGAATCTACAGAGCAACCCTATACCGTCAAAACTACCGAGGCATGGGGAAAGAGTGTATACCGTTCTCATTTGCCTACATTAAGACCAAGACTCATTGGCTCAATCAAATATGCCTTTTTACTTCTTCTGCAATACATAGTAATGTATAGGGAAAATATTGGGATCATGGCGAAAATAATCAAGTCGAGTTTTCGACGAATCTACACGTTTAGACAACTCTAGAATACAGAAATGCTATTTTTAGCGTGACGTCTGTGTGTGTATATGTATGTATGTATGTATGTATGTCTGTGTGTCTGTGTGTCTGTCTATGCAATGTATGCATCCACTCTAACTCAAAAACTAATGGATAGAATTTCATAAAATTTGGTAGGTAAGTCGCTTGGGTTTGGACCCTGGCGCTGATTAGTTTTGAGTACGATTCGGGAAAAAAACCCGCTTTTTCTTGCGAAATGACCCATAAAAATCCCATGCATCCACTTCAGCTGACATACTAATTGACCAACTTTCACAGAATTACTTGTGAGATACTCTGGTGCTAATTAAATTTTGGTACGATTCGGAAAAGAATAACCTGCCTATTTTTTACTAAATGGACCGCAAAATCGCCAAAATCTAAAAAAAAACGACTACGTATGTTCAAATGTATCAAATAAATGCTTGTTTTATGCGTAATTTTTGGCGAGGAAAAGAATAAGAAAAACTCTATTACTCTAGGACTATCCGTTCTCGAGATATTTGAGATTTATCGCATTTTTGTTATGCCGCCTTTGGAAAAATGTCCAATTACCAAATAAAAACAGAAATTGATTTAAAAATGCAAATTTAGTGTTATTTTGTGCAATTAAACTCAATTTAAGGAATTAATGAATTATTAAAGAAATAAAGAAAAAATGAATTTGATTCTACAGGGAAAGTCATGTACTGCCCACATCAGATTTTTATTTTTGGTACAACTTTTAGTCCATACTATTTCGTTTTGCAAGGTTTACTTAATTGCTTGAAGGCCAGAAGGAAATCTATCCTGTGGAAGAACGTGAACCCACAAGACCACTGAATCTCAAGATTAGTGTTCTACGAACAAACTTTCTTAAGCATAGGAGGGAATACAGTGTTTATTTAAAAATTTTGCTGTATTTCTGTAACTTGAGTAGCCAATTTTTGAAACTTACAGAGATGCTGATTGGCTTTATCCTGCGCTATTTTAAAAAGTCAGTCCTTTCCAACAACTGAAATATTGACTTATAGCTTTCCCTTTCTGAAACAATCTTATGTTATTTATATTTTTACCAAAGTTGCCAAATTGTCGATAAATCTAAGTACTATATCGACTGAACAAATTGAAAGATTTGCATATAACAAAAACTATTCGGCCAAATATTAGTTAAGAACAATTATGTAAAAACGCTATCTCACACCATTTGCAAAACACCTAATTTGCAATATAATAAATAAAAACTTCATAAATACACTATAAAAAATAAATTGGTCTACTCATTTCGAAGACAAATAACTGACGTCTTCTTCTTCGACTCAGACCGTCCGACCTATCCGAAAGTGTAAGGTATCCGTTTGGACGGACGGAAGTGCCACCCAATTTAGACCCGAACCCAGTGGGGAAGGCATACACAGGGACAGTACTATCCTTCCTCTACCATCAACTTCTCGGAAGGACTTACGGATATATTTTGAGTGCCACCCAAATATTTTAATTGCCCGTACTCGAACAGTAACACACTTTGGGTACGACCGGCCTCACATATTGCTACCGTAAACCCTAGGGTTGGTCGTGCGGTCTGGATCTTCAACACTTTGGGCACGAAGACACTTTGGGCGTGAACACGAAGACACTTTAGGCAGAGCCGAAATCGAACTGAGGTCGTCCGAGTGCAATCACCGCGTACTAACCACTGGGCTGTTCCACCTAAGTTTTTTCTTCAGAACCGACGAGAAGGGCGACCTCACTTACTCAAGCCAAGTCGGCTACTTACTTAAGCAAGCGATGTCGCTGTATTTCCTTTCATGCTGTATTTACGAATTTTTTATTTATTGTGTTCCATTGCAGCAGTTTCTGAGCGATTATATGATAATACATAATATTGAAAATACTTGGAGCGAATTTCCTCTTCACTTGATATGTGTTTCGCAAATCGTAAGAAATTTTAGCAGAGATATTTTTCAACTTTTCAAAACAAAAGCCAAAGTACGTTATTTTAAATGCCAAAGTGCATGGTATTTAAAAATTCATTTTACACTTAAAACAGACATCTCCCGTTACCTAACTTTCATATTTTATTGTCATTAACCCCCAAGCCCTTTCTTTCAGCTTATGCATAATCTAAAAGCAAAATTTCAAAATTGATTTTTATTGTGACATTTTATAAATGACATTTTATCGTATGAAACTGTCAATCCGTAAGAATATAAAGCGCTCTGGGGCATTATGAGTATATTTTATTCGCAAAACAAACAGATGCTTAGTTTACAAATTGAATCAAACTGCGAGAGTTTATTCCGCCGTGTATTTTCAAAGGGATTTTTGATAAGATCGTTCAAATAAAATTGCAATATCTGAAGAGAGCGATGTATTTCTGCATCAATAAATTTAAATTTGATATAAAGCTTATGCGTCATAGTGATCCGTACGCCATTTTGTCGAAAAAGCATCCAGGTCATTTTGGAGGACGCATACTATACTTATATTCCTGTATGTATGTACGTATGTCTGTGCGGTATGAACAACATAACTCAATGAATGCACATACCTCTTTGAAATTCCGTATTGATACATTATGTACGTATAGCGTCCATGGACGCTAATGTCTGCAAAGAGAGATCGAACTGTTTGCGATAGAGTGTGTCAAATACCTGTCTTTTTGAGTGGGTCTTCGTTTGGGATAGACGCTGTTCCACCCGTAAGCAAAAGGTTAAAACTGCTTATATTTTTACTTTCCTTATATGCATAATGTATAAGGAAAGTATTGTGACGGGGTCGAAAATTCGAATTCGAGTTTTCGACGGGAGAGCACGTTTCAAGCATCCCTGATCACGAATCAAACATTTTTGAAGTGATGTCTGTGTGTGTGTATGTGTGTGTGTGTGTGTGTGTGTGTGTGTGTGTGTGTGTGTGTGTGTGTGTGTGTGTGTGTGTGTGTGTGTGTGTGAAAGTATGTGTGTGTGTCAGTGAGTCTGTGGAGACGATAACTGACGAACGAATGGACGAATTCAAACCAAATTTGGTACAAAAATCACAATCTGTAAATACTGGAAGCCTATTGTTTTTATACGCAATCGAATGTTCAGAACCCACCTAAATTTTCGAATGAAATTTTGAAAAAATCGTCAAAAAATCAAAACCGCTAATAAAGTTACGCAAATAGACATTTCTTATGTAATTTTTCATTAGAAAACGATTGGCTTAAATTTTAGAACGCTAACATGAACCGTTCTCGAGATATTGTACATTTTTCTAAAAAATTATGAAAAAGTCACATAAAAAAAAATTCCTATTGAGAAACATGTCCACTTTTCATATGTAATACCATGCGATAAATTGAGTGACATCATTCTCGTGGACCTAGCTCGTTCCATTCATCAAAAAATATACTTTGAATAATACTTTTGTATTTGAACGCCAATAGTCATTTAGCTGCTGTAAGAATAACTTTTTTCTTAGTGCATAACGCTTGGCGAGATTCTGGCAACGAATTTGGCGGAATGTCGCCAACTTGGCGACTTTTTAGAAATGTTGCCAAATTAATGAAAATCTCGCCAAATGGATAAAAATGATGCTAAATCAATGAAAATGACGACTAATTGTCGAAAATTCACTATCTTGGAAGGAATATTAGTATCCACTACAAGAAAAACCTATTTTTTTACTGTAAAAGTAGTAAATTCATTACATTATATAAGGAAAGTCATATGTTGCCCACATCAGATTTTTTGTAATTCCTATGATTCAAACGCGTAAGATTTAAAATTTGACTTTTACAGAATTATTTAAATTGCAAAACATAATTCGCCATAATTTAGTGGTAACATAGTATAATCGAATAAATGATAATTTGGACTACTTTATGAATGTGAATTATATTAAAGTAGACTATATTTGAAGAGAGCAGATAAGTACATCCAAACGATCTTTATAACTGACACTGTTGCCAACGCGAAAAAAGAAATCTGTATATTTTGTAAATTTAACTTGTATACTACATCTTATAAAAGCTGCATGTGTTCATTCTAGTACTGATTAGGATGAGTGGACCAGAATAATAAATACATTGTTACAGCGTATCCTCTGGAATCCTAGCTGCAAGTCCAAGATACAAGAATGACTTTGAATGTATGGATAAGAGGAACTATATACAGCTAATAACTGCTTTCATACAAGGTCAAAAAACATTTGTCAAGAACAATAAAATAGCAATTTACAAATAAATGATTGTGCTGAATTACTTCACAAAACTGACAATAATGTTCTCAAAACACTAAATTTATTTTGATCATATCACATCAAATCCTTCCAAATAAACAATGACCAGTTTCTATACCTTGTCTATAAATTTCTAGAAAGATCGACGAAACTTGAACTTCTTAAACTATCAAAATCAAGAACTCTCTAGAACTCGCCAAAATTATCTAAGTTGCCAATATTCCGCAAAATATTTGGCAAGGTCAATCGACTTTCAAATAATAACAATGCTTACCTATATATTTTGTTTTTCCTTGGCGACAAGCATTATATCGTGCAGATACTTTAGGTATGTGAACAATATAGAATACACGTATATGAGAAAATCGAATGGAGTTCCACATTGTAAGTATTTTTGATTGAGTGTAAGATGATAGATTTTTACTTTCTCTACTTGCATGTTTACTGTCCATATTTTTCTCTACATTGTATAAGGAAAAGTACTATAATGTGATCCAAAGTTCGAATTCGCGTTTCATACATCCCGGAGAGCAATGCCCCACTGAGACATTTTATACTAACCTAGTTTCTATTTATTTGATATAACATTTAGATATATTTATATAGGACAAATAGAGAACTTGCTCCCCCTCCCCTATAATTTCATTAGAGAACTTGCTCCCCCTCCCCTAAAGTTTCATTCTTCTCCCCCTCGGTCGAAAAGTTCTGAAAGAAACACTGGTGGTGTCTCTGTGTGTGTATGTATGTATGGATGTTAGTGCGTGTGTCAGTGATCTTGTGGATACGATATCTCACGAACGAATGGAGCGTTTCAAACACACTTAGGGTACGAACATAATTTGGGTACGAATGGTACAATTAATGAATACTGGAGCCCTGTTGATTTCAAACGTAATTGAATATTCAGAAGTCCCCACCCCCTCCCTCAATTTCCGAATGAAATTCTGAAAAAATCAATAAAATCAAGACCTTCATATAAGAAGAATAAATGATCATTTCAGACATAATTATTTTTTATAAAAAAAAATGACACCAACTGCTAAGTCCTTTCTGGTAGGTCGGATGGTCTGGGTCTCAACAACAACCAACTGTTAAGCGTTAGCGCAGACTATTCTCAAAATATCGCACGTTTTTTAAAGAAACTTGTCACAAAAATTACAGAAAATTAAAAATTAGTATGATCAAATAGGTTCACTTCCGTATGTTATATTGTACAATTGTTGTTGACTAAACGACCTCCTGTTTCGGCGGAGCCAAATATTGTGCAATAAATCCATCAACATCATTATCTTGTATCTAGTTTGTTCTATTCACGAGAGAAGTTACTTTTTGTAAAAGTTTTGTATATTGTCAAAGAATTCGTCCAGAGTCATTTATTTCACTGGATTTTAATTAAATGGCACTTGCATTTTGATGAAGTTCTTGCACATGAGTATGAATAAATACCTCTGATTGGGCTCATAATTTGGCAAAAGCTCCAAATTTTAATATTTGTTGTACTAATCCAAAACCAAAAGCGCTGTGCTGTGTCCATCAATCTGGTGCACCATTATTTTGCTGTGATACAGGTACATTCATTGCATTATGTAGGAAAATTCATGTGCTGCCAACATCAAATGGTTTTAGTATCTCTAATATTTAAGGCCATGGTTACATATGACATAGAAATTTCCTAATCGACACTAACATTTAAAAACAAAGAATCAATTGGGTGAAGATTTGTCCAGCTCACATGTTCTTGACAGGCTGAATATTCTAAACTGTGTGGGTTTCTAGCATAACATTCAACTTAAATTCGGAGAAGTTAGCGGCTGAAAGTTCACACGAAAAGAATCACTCCCTTGGCTGTATAGCTATATCAAACTATTGTCTAGATAAATTACCCTCCTCCCTTAAGCATATTAAAACCAGCGTGTAGATCCTTCAAAAACTCATTTTCCGATTTTCCATGCGTTTCCATTACTTTCCCTATGCATTACCATGTATTGTAGGAAAAGTAATATATTGAATCCAATTCACGCAACCTCACATAACGGAGAAAAAATATTGTTCTTTAATTCTCCGAAAACTTTAATCTCTAAATATTTATAAAATGTCAGAGAAAATAAGTGGGTTTGAGGTTACACTGATATTAATATGATTTACAAAGCAGTTTGACTTCTAAATCGAAAATCATTTTATCTTTCCGTAGGAAACTAATATTTTTCAAGTTTTGACAATTATTTAGATTCTAAATACATAGTATATGCAGTTTTTCAAAATACATGTGTAAAGGGCCTTGTTGTCCCAACGGGGAATCTAACCCTGGATCTTCGAACTGGCCAGCTGATGCTCTACCGTTGAGCTACCAGGACTGAATTGTAAGCTCTTATCGTCGAAGTAGACTCTGCATTCTCCACCCTCTAATGTCAGATTAGCGTGCATAAAAAATATGACTGACCACCTCCTGTCATAGTTATCTCAGGAAAGTTTCCTGATACTATTTCTATCCTCCAGGTTTGTTTCCTACGTGGTCGTTATCCTCTCAATTCGAAATCAACGATCAATATTCCAGACTCCAATGAATTCGTGCTAGTCGTACTAGGGTTACTTTCAGACCTCCGACTTCCCTTTTCCTATTTTTGTAAAATGGACGGACGGACTTGTCAAGTTCAAATATAATGTAAAACTCTCTGTTTAATCACAATATTTTCATCAATTGTTATCTTTTTAGATCTGAATAAATGTTCGTTTGACGAAATGGTAGACCTTGGGTGCCTCCTGAGTGCAGAAGGTATCATTTCCCGGCCGTGCAGCTAGCTACTCTAAACCCATTATGTGAGTCTCACGGTCTGGGGTCTTCAGACCTCCGACTTCAATGAAATTCTTTCCCTTAATAGTGATTTATTTTATCTTCAAGCCTTTGCGGATGAGCTTGCTATTATTACATTTGGCAATAATAGAAATGTTCTTGAAACTAATACCAATTCCCTCCTTAACTGCCTTTCTACTTTCCTCAATAATCTGATTTTAGAAATATCTGATAAAAATTGTTCCGTTATTTTCCCAAAAATTTACTCTAGTATCAAAAGAAATCCCATTTTCAAATTTAGCAATAGATCCATTAAAATTAAAATTCATTTAAAATTTTTAGGTTTAATATTGATAATAAATTAAATTGGGACCCTCATATTTGATATCTCCAAGAAAAATGTCTTAAATTTTGTACTACTTTTGGCGAAATTTCTGGGAAAAATTGGGCTGCCAAAAAATGTTTCCTAAAATGCTGGTATCTATGTGTTGTGGAAATAGTTATTACTTACGGTTCTGCTATATAGGGTTAAAAACTAAAAAAATGCAAATTAAAAAACTTATTTCACTCCAAAGGATCTTCCTTCTAAAAATTTGCCCAGGCTACCGTACAACATCTAATATCTCCTTATTTTTCCTCAATGGTATCCCCCCACTCATTTTACAATTTCTACCCTCTATAATAAATTTAATTTTTGGAAATAAAAAATTGATTCCTTTTCTTCTCCCTTCCTCCCGCACACCCTCTAATTTTGATATCTTTATTCCTTTCTCTAACTTTCACCCCTCTAAATGGCCCGTAAATTTAGTTGACAGCATGAATAAAGACTCTGTCATTTATAATATACAGGGTTAGCAAGAAATAAGTTTCCCACTTCAGAGGGCTCTAGAATGCGTTCTATTGGTCCAAATGAGATAAAATTTGAAGTACAGATAATTCAAATGATGCGCTTGACTTTATTAAATCAAAAATTTTAGTACTAAAATCCGCCGATAGGTGGCGCTTTAATACACATAACAACATTTAATAGGCTTTATAAATGTTTAATATTAAAAAAGTAGCATTAAAACTGCTCAATATGTCCCCCTTCATGTTCAACTATGTGATCTAATCGCAGAACCATATTTTCCACAGCTGACCGGAGTGAGTCTGCCGGAATATCAAGAACATGGCGCCGAATTCTGTCCTTCAGTTTTGGCACAGATGCTGGCCTTTTACGGTAGATATTGTCCTTGAGGAAACTTCTCAACCATTAGTCGCAGGGTGTGATATCCGGCGAACGAGAAGGCCATGCTGTTGGAAAATACCAGCTGATCACCCGTTCAGCAGTGAAATGCTGTGTTAGCAATTGCTTTACACTACGCTCAATGTGAGAAGGTGCGCCATCCTGCATGAAAATGATGTCCTGAAGGCATCCACGTTGATGAAGTTGTGGGATTACAAAATTCCTCAGCATATCACGGTACCGTAGTCCTATGACGGAACAGGTTTTGATTCCAGTTGCAGTTACCTCTTCAAAAAAAAATACGGTCCAATGATAAAGGTAGCCGTAAAACTACACCATACTGTCACTTTTTCAGGATGCAAGGGTTATTCCTGGACAGCGTGTGGGTTTTTCGCTGCCCAAATTCGACAATTGTGGGTGTTAACTTGCCCATTGAGGAAAAGTGGGCTTCATCAGTCCACAGGATGTTCCATGGCCAACTGACGTCAACCACCATTCGAGCAAGGAACTGAAGTGCAAAAGTTTTACGAACCTCTGAGTCTCCGTCCTGCAATAGGTGCACAGGTTTGATATTGTAGGGATAAAAATTCAAAATCCGCCGTAAGATTTTTCGTACAGTGGAATACGGCATATCCAATACACGGGAAACAACTGGCACACTCACACTCACACTGCGGCGAATGACTGCTGGCTTCAACAACCGCGGTAGCCACATTTTTTCGACGTTGAAAGACTGGATTGGCTTTCGTCCTCTACCTGAGAGAATGCCAAGCTGCCCAGTTGTTTCAAATTTCTTTATCATCTTGCGTAGGGCACATAGAGACATTGAACCTCTTCGTACTAGTATCTGCTTCACACGACGGAATTCTTTTACAGCTGCAACGGAGTTCTGCTGGTTCTGGTAGAACAATTTCACCAGTATCGCTTTTCTTTGCAACGTTGGCATGATGTGCTGAGAAGTAACTAATGCTCGTGCAGAATCCGTTTTTTTAACCAAAGAATAATGCTACTAGGCATACGCAGTAATGCAAATAGTGTTTCACATTTTCAATATATGCAAATAAATACCATTTGTGTTGTAGCGTCATCTATAGGTGAATGTTGATACTAAAATTTTTGATTTAATAAATGTCAAGCGCATCATTTGAATTATCTGTATTTCAAATTTTATCTCATTTGGACCAATGGAACACATTCTAGAACCCTCTGAGGTGGGAAACTTATTTCTTGCTAACCCTGTATATACTAAGGGTTCAAATATTGACAATAACACTGGTTTTTCAGTCTGTATTTTTAAACATGATGTTCTGGAAAAGGTTCTCTCCTATATACTTGACAACAGGAATACAGTATTTCAAGCCGAACTTACTGCTATTTCCTTTGCTATTGACTGGACTTCCTCTAATAATACCCCTGTTAATATTTTTTCCGATAGCCTCTCCATTCAAGCTCTAACTCAAAAATAAATTTAATTATCTTAATTCCATTAAATCCAAAGCTCTCCTTGCCAAAAACCTTGTCAATATTTCTTGGGTAAAAGCTCACAATATTATATCTGGAAATGAAATTACTGATTACCATGCCAAAATTGCTGCTATCTCTGGTTCCCCTCTTACTCTCCCCTTTCCTTAGTCACTCCTCTCAAAATTTTGTAAATCTCATATCCTTAATTTTTGGCAAAATTATCTTAATGATTATATTTCCACCAGGACTGGTGATCCGGTTAGAATCTTGTCTTACCACCCTGTCGTGAATCCTAATTTATAAATTTTTAATAAATACCTCATTTATTTTCTTACTGGTCATGGCTCCTTTCTTGATTACCTATACTTTTTTAAAAATTAAATCCATCTCTAATTGTATTTGCAATAAATTCGGTGACGTTGCCCATTACATTTTCGATTTTCCTTTTCCTAAAAATTTTCATCTCAGCAAATCCTCCCCCTCTAATAAACCAATTTTGTTCTCCAAAGTTCGTTCAAATCGCACTTCAGTAAATAAAATTAAAAACTGTATTATTTTTGCCATGGAAATTTCTAATAAAGTGACCGAAGTTTATGAGTAGATTCTGCTCTCAATTAAATTTGATCAATGAATCCCTTTATTTCATTCTTATTAACTTATATGGACTTATTGTGTTCCCTCCATATTTTCTATTTGAAAAAAAAGCTATGTCAACTGTTCTTATTTTCTCGGTTCTTACTTTTACTTTTGACCCTTTTTGTTTGTATTTTCTAATTTTTCTTTTCTAAATTTTATTCTAAATTTCTATTTTTGTTTTTCATGTGCCTATTTTTTTTCCTTTTCATATATTTTCTTTTTATATATTTTCTAAATTTTACTTTTAAATTTTTATTATTTTCTTTAATTTTAATCTGTTTTTCATTTGGTTAATATACCTCACTCTAAATTTCATTTTTCAATGATCTTTTTATCTATTTTCGCAATAACACTTTTCCAATTTTTATTAACATTTTACAACAAAGTTGAAAACTGTTTATGACTTTGTTCATTCTGTCTGTCTGTCTGTCTGTCTGTCTGTCCGTTAGCACGATAACTGCCGTAAAAATGACTTAATCAAAATGAAATTTTAGTATGTTGTTCAGGCGGTCTGTAGGACCTATGGGAATATAAATGAATAATATCACCCAATTAGTTTTGGATTGAATACGGGTTGAAAAAATGAAATACATTGAGCCCTATGGGACCTGATTTTTCAAACATTTCTTAAGCGGATTTAAAATTCACAAATTGCTTCGAAAATTTTAGGTAATAGTCAAATTGTTCCATAAAATATATAAAAAAAAATTCAGCGAAACATATTCAGTAGTTTTTTAAATAAAAATTAAAATAATAATTACACATCTTATATGAAACGATCACGTGACCATGATATGAAACGATCACATGACCCACTTCAAAATGATATATCGAATCCATCTTGTTTCAAACTCGTGATTTTTTAAAGTTCTTTTTAATTCATATTGAGTGTTGTATCCGTCCTAAAACTACTTTATTTTTGCTTACATTCTGTGCATCTACATACTAAAACAACACAATGACAATATATTTGAGTTTAAATTCTCATTCAAATCCGATTATTTCTACAACTAAGCCTATTTTTCACCTATGTAAAATGTAAACAGCAAAATATGTAGAATGAGTTGTATTAGAATTGCTGTATTTCTTTAACACAAAATAATTCAGTCCATGGAGTCTGCATGGCTGATATGAATGAAATATTAATTGATTTTATAAACAGAAAGACGATTTTTTTCGATGAAGTTTTAAGCATAAAGTCTTTGAATTGTAGCTCCATGGTCTTAATTTTTAAATAAAATAAATTATTATAGTATTGTGATGAATGAAATGGAGAAAGTTATGAATGAAATCCTGCTTTTATAGAGAGATCCAGGCGTGTTATTTTTTCTATGACGTCATTTGAATTAATTTCAGTTGTTTTCGATGAAGTTTTCAAATATAATAAATTATCGTAGTATTATGATAGTTTTAAAAATATTACCGTGGAATGTATTGCATTTTAGAGATATTTAAACCAGGCAATTTATATTTCAATGCCGTCATTTGAATGAAGTTCATTTTTTTCAATGAAGGTTTAAATTTTCAAATATAATAAATCAATGTAGTATTGTGATAAGTTTTAAAATATTACCGAGAAATGTCGTCGACTTTTTTAAATAAAATTGCATTGAAGTTGGAAAGTGTTTCATAATCAATGCTTTAAGCATGATTGATCTTTCTTGTTGAAAAATAGGCGTACTTGTCAAGTTCAAATATAATGTAAAACTGTCTGTTTAACCACAATATTTTTCATCATTTGTTATCTTTTCAGACCTAAATAAATGTTCCTTTGGCAGAATGTTAGACTTGGGTACCTCCAGGTGACCTCCAGAGGGGTGGTAGACTTAGTAGACTTGGGTACCTCCAGAGTGCAGGAGGTATCCTTTCCCGGCTGTGCAGCTAGCTACTCTAAACCCACTATGTGAGTCGCACGGTCTGGGGTCTTCAGACTTCCGACATCTTTTCACTAACCTACAGTGTTGTTACTTTCGGAAGCCATTGTAAAGAACCTTGCTGCCCCAACAAAAAATCGGACCCTGTATCTTCGAACTGGCCAGTCGATGCTCTACCATTAAGCTACTGAGACGGAATTGCAAGCACTTATCGTAGAAGTGGACTCTGCAAATGTTATAAAATCAATATTAAATGTCGACGTTATTACATCAAATTAACTTGATATATAAAGTTGGATTCCAATCGGATAAGAACGAGAATTTTTCAAACCGCCATGAAGTATATACGTTCCTTTGAATATAGTTGCATTTTTAGATCATTCATTTCAAATTATATTAGCACAAGAAAATGTACTCCGTGTTACCAGCGAATAGAAACTTATTTATTGAAACTACTAAAGCAATCATTTAGTTTTGAATGATTTATTTGTGATTGTCCCTGGGAACCGGCACAAACATATAAATAACAATAAGTAAAATTTCTCAGCATTTTTTTTATGAAAAAGCATCGGATAAATTTCTTTTACACTAATTAAACGCAGCGCAAATTTTACTAATTAATATTTATTATCGGTGGCCGCAAAAAATTAAATTTAGCAGTTTAATTAAATTAACATTTCCAGGGGGTGAAACTATCATAGCTAAATTCTCCTCTGTCTGTTGATTATTTTTCATATATCCTTTTTACTTTTACGACCAACAGTTGCCTTTATGTTCCTTCCGGAAACTCTTCCTGAAACATCCTATATGTTGAAATGTCACTGCCGTACATTATTTCAATGATCCCAACCAATATAATGCAGCACACTTCAGCTTGTTCAATCAAAGAGAATAAAACATGACTGTGATAAGATATTCTATTTTCGTTTGCATTTTATTCATGTTCTTCTTATGTATTTTCACTTTCTTGAATTTGAGATTTAATGAAAATATGAATTTCACACATGAGGGCAAGTGTTAGCGAAAAGATCTAAAAATTTAAAAACAAAATTTGCACATAAAAATGATACGTAGAAATATATATTTTCACTGGTAATGTAATATTCAACACATCGTTTCAGGAAGTACGTATAATAAAACAACTGCTGCTTTTAAAACTGCTGCTTTTCCTGCTGCTTTTAAAATCAGAAAACTGTTTCTTTGATCACTAATATTACATCGCTCCTTATCTTTTAACAAAAATATGTATTTTTTCTTCTGTTAGTTAAAATTGTGAATACTTTCATATCATATACTATCAGTCCAGCAGTTATTGACTATGCTAGACTGATTAAACATTTATGCATTCACAGAAGCAGAACGTTATCAGCGAGAGAAGAACTTTCTGTTTGATTCTCCGTTATAGCGTTATTATTATGAAGAATGAAGAGTAAAATATATTTCTCATTCGCTTTTATGTTTCATTAGTAATTTCCAAACTTTTACTCAGTAAAAGCCTTGAATATCAAAATCAGTCTCAAATTAATTATCAAAACCTTTTTCAAAATCATCAAACTCCGTTTCAAATTCCACATAAAAATATAAACACAGTTCGAATTGTTAGCATCGAAATTGTTTTATATAAAAAAATATTTCATCTCCAATCGCTATATCTTGCCTTATTTACAACATTCTCAGACACTGTAATTTAAATATCGATCATTAATAAAAAAAAATATTCCGAATTGTTTGATCAGAAGAATAACCACCAGACGATTTCTGTTTTTAAACAGTAGATTTGTTAGCGTGGTTACAAGTGGAATCAAAAACTTAATAAAAATTTAATTATAGAATATAAAAAAATCGTCTGCTACCAATATAAATTAAAATATCTCAGGAACGTATTGTCGTAAATAAATAGCGTTAATCAAGAAAAGTTAGCATATTTTTCTGCTTATATTAGGTATAATAACGAATTTTGAATGTCTAGCCGTTCTCTACTTATAGCAAAAAATTCTTGGAATTAAATTTTCCGAGATTTATTAATTGTTTTAACATTATTCTAATGTTTTCTATTTTTCTCATTATAGGTCAAGTCTTACGTGCATGCTAAGTTTCAAGTTTGGGCCATGTGGCAATTCATCCCTCAATCAGTCAGTTTATATTTTTCATCTGTATGTGAAAAGTCAAATATAACACGAGAAAGTTTACTTGCAGTAACATATTTAGATAAATTATGATATTCATGGTTTTAAAATAAATGCAAGCTAAACTCCTTGAGAACATTTAGCAGCTGTGGCAGAGAAAAATTCCATTATAGAATGACATTTTTATGTACAGTGTTCCTTTTCTATTGGACATTATTAGAATTATCAAAATGTGATGACAAATATGCGCGATTCTAGCATTATAAATTTAGTGATACTATAGAACAGTTCATAGAAAAGAAACGACAAGAAGTCAGAAGTACAAACAATGAACTTTATAATGCTTCGAACAAAATGCCCAGTCAGTCAGGCGCCATATTTGACGCTAAAACTCAGTTTAATTTATTTGGGCATCATAAAAATTCCTATACAGGACGAAAAAGCACCAAATCACAACTGACCAGGCTAAACATAGGCAATTCGCCATAGTGTCTCTCCAGCCAATGAGGGCAGAGTTATGGGAGTAACGCCGACTAATGGATCAAAATGCCTCCAAGGGAAGGCATCGAAGGAAAAACAACAAAAGTGACAAAAAAGCTATACTTTATATAGATTCTCAAAAGTTCTAGAGATGAGCGATCGCAATAAGATTTCAGAAAAAGGAAGTTTAATGTTGCCAAAAAAGGTAAATTTGTGCGCGCATTGTGTCTAAATCCCCGTTTAATTGTGCCTACTACAGCCGTATGATGTGAAACCGATATGTTAACAGGTATGACACATTTATCCCACATTATAAATATTATAACCAACGGTAAAGAATGAGTACCATAAAAGAACAAATCATCAGACTAAACTCTGAATAAGTACAAAACTTGAAAAATAATTTTTACAATATCAAATACAAGTTTGAAATGAAAAATAAGAGTTTAAATAAATAAATAAATAAAAATTACAACGTGTTATTATTTAAGTATCCAGCATGCTAATGTTTTTCTTTTTCTTTTTAACATATAGCTATTTCTAAGTGAAGCCGGACTGCGGAAAAGGTGGGTTTTGACAAGTAAGAAATATTTTACCGAACATTTTAAAATTATTTTTTTTCACAACGACAATGTTCATTTCTAATCACATACTTTTTCATTAAAGTGCCAGTATATTTAAAATTAATTAATAGTAATATATATTGCCACACAAATAGTCTGTGCTGCTTTAAATCTTTAACTACTTTTACGTCTCTGGTCTTTTCTGTATTTGTTTCTATTCAACCAAGTATCATTTTGTACTAATTGAATACCGCTCTTTAATTTTGTAATTTGACTGTTTCCCATAACTGTTGAATTTTGAGTTAGTTTTTTAAGCTCCGTACTTCATCATTAGGAACGCTACAAGCACATTCAATCGATTGTGCATGGTCACTTTTGTTACTTCCGTGGCGCTACGATGTGCGGTTCAAAATTTATATGGATATAGGGTTTCTAAACACACTGTATAATAAAAGTAATAAATCTGATGTGGGCAACACATGACTTGCCTTATATAATGCAATGAATTTACTACTTTTACAGTAAAAATATAGGTTTTTCTTATAGCAGATACTTATATTATTTCCAAGATATTGAATGTGCGTCAATTAGTCGTCATTTTCATTGATTTAGCGTCATTTTTATACATTTGGCAAGATTTTCGTTAATTTGGCAGAATTTAAAAAGTCGCCAAGTTGGCGACATTCCGCCAATTCGTCGTCGAATTCTCGCCAAGCGTTATAACGGAGAAATAAGTTATTCTTATAGCAGATAAATGACTATTGGTGTTCAAATAGAAAAGTATTACTCAAAGTATCTTCTCCCAAGAATGAAACGAGCTAGATCCACGAGCAAATTTATCGCATGATATTACAGATGAAAAGTGAAAAGGTTTCTCGACAGTTAATATATTTCTTTTAATTCATGGGATTTTTTGATAAAAGTATTTTAAAAATGTTTAGTATCTCGAGAACGGTTCATGCTAGCGTTGTAAAGTTTATGTCAATCGTTTTCTAAGGAAAAATTACCTAATAAATGTTTATGTGCGCAACTTTATTAAAGCTTTTGATTTTTTGATGATTTTTTCAAAATTTCACTCGGAATTTTAGAGAGGTTCTGAACATTCTATAACGTTTAAAAACAATAGGCTTCCAGTATTCATGGATTGTGATTTTTGTACCAAATTTCATTCGAATCGTCCCATTCGTTCGTGAGATATCGTCTCCACAGACTCACTGACACACACACACACACATACTTTCACAGACACACACAGACATCACCTCAAAAATTTTTGATTCTTGATCAGGGATGCTTGAAACGTGCTCTCCCGTCGAAAACTCGAATTCGAATTTTCGACCCCGTCACAATACTTTCCTTATACGTTATGTATATAAGGAAAGTAATAGTGTTAGATATCGCAAATACAGAATATTCAGTTACATTTTCCGATCCCATTCGTCTTTACATAGTTTAAATAGAGTTTGATGGAAATATGGCTGCAGGCTCTTTATAAAGTTCATGAAATTTCCATTTCAAAATAGTACGAAAATGTGTTTCTAATTAATACAAAACAAAATTCCCACATATTCAACTTATTTTTACAAGAAATAGGGAAAAAACGCATGAATAACTGCTTCGTAAATTTAAATTTCGCTTCTTTTATCACCAGTATGACACGGATGACCAAATTTCTTGTGAGGAAATTTTCTAATTATTCTAATTTTTATATAGTTAAAGAATCTGAATATTTACATAGTCAGCTCTGCACGGATGAAGAATTTATATATTTATATAAAGAAATGCTACGCATGAATAAGAAAGGAAAATTAGGTGAACACAGCATAACTTTTCCTACAGAATTTAGTTCATTACTTTACCTATGTGCATAGTATAATACACATAGGTAAAGTATTGTGACGGGATGGAAAATACTCGATTTCGAGTTTTTGGTGGAACAGAACGTATCAAGAATCCATGAACTCGAATCGAACCTTTTTGAGATGATGTTTGTATATATGTTGTGTGAGTGCATGTGCGTGTGTGTATATGGTATGTGTGCATGTGCATGTGTGTATATGGTGTGTGTGCTTATGTGTGTATATGTGTGTGTGTGTCTATGAGTCTATGGATGCTATATCCCAAGAACGAATGGAGCGTTTTGCTACAAACTAAATTTGCTACAAATATAACAATCGGTGAATAATGAAACCTTATTGATTTTAAACGCAATTGAATGTTCGGAAAACCCCCAAATTCTAAAATGAAATTATGAAAAAATCATAAAAAATCAAAATTGTAAATAATATTAAGTAAATAATTTCTTGTGTAATTTTTATTAGAAAACAAAAAACACAATCTTTAGAACGCTAGCATAAACCATTCCAAGATACTGCATGTTTTAAAAAAAATATTACATAAAATATCAGAAATATTACATAAAATTAAAAAAGTTATAAACTATCGTAAAATGTGTTAACTTTTCATGTGCAATATTGTCAAACAAAATAGTCAACATCATTCATACATTCATATATCTCATTCCATTCGTGAGTGAAGATACTTTGTGTAATACAAAGTATCTTCACTCGCAAATATTGGCGTATTTTTCGCCGAAAAATACGCCAATAGTTATTTATTTATGTATAAAAGAAGGACCTTCTTTTCGTTTGTCTGTAAAATTAAACAATATTAAAAAGACCCCTATCGAATAATCCCTCTTTTGCCTGCAATACGGTGATTGGCCATTGCCAAAAATGATCTCATGTATCAACTAGCTAAAATTTTAATGAAAGTAAACAATTGCAGGGTTGCTGGATATTAGCCATGCCAAAAAAAAGACCGTCTGGCTGTTTTCAGTATAAATCACATAAAAAACCGGATTTTCACAAAGTAAATAAAATATAGCTTTCTTTCAAATCAAGAAGCGTTATTTTTTAAGTGTTTAAAAAATAGTTTAGACAAATTAATTTTTAAAGCATTCTTAACAGTTTAAACTAAAAAAATCGTTACATTTAACATTTCTTAACCATTAAATGTCAACAGATTAGCGAGTACACCATTTTTATGTACTAGTAACAGTATGACCATACTCTGACAACTGTTAATTAAAATTAGCTAAATAAATCGATATTGAGGAGAAAAACATAAACTTAACAATAAAAAATCTGATGTGGGCAAAACATGACTTTCCTTATATAATACAATGAATTTACTACTTTTACAGTAAAAAAGTAGTTTTTTCTTATAATAGATACTTATATTCTTTCCAAGATACTGAATTTTCGACGATTATTCGTCATTTTCATTGATTTAGCGTTATTTTTATCCATTTGGCGAGATTTTCGTTAATTTGGCAACATCTAAAAAAGTCGCCAAGTTGGGAACATTTCGCCAAAATCCGCCAAGCGTTATGGATGGAAAAATAAGTTAATCTTATAGCATATAAATGACTACTGGCGTTCAAATACAAAAGTATTACTCAAAGTATCTTTTTTAATGAATGGAACGAGCTAGATCCACGAGAATGATGTCACCCAATTTATTGTATGATATTACATATGAAAAGTGAACATGTTTCTCAACAGTTAATAGTTTTTTTTTTTAATTTATGGGATTTTTGATAAATTTGTTTGAAAATGTGCAATATCTCAATAACGGTTCATGCTAGCGTTATAAAGTTTATGTCAATCCTTTTCTAAGGAAAAATTACATAAGAAATGTCTCTTTTCGTAACTTTATTAAAAGTTTTGATTTTTTGATGACTTTTTCAAAATTTCACTCGAAATTTTAGGAGGGTTCTGAACATTCGATTACATTTAAAAACAGTAGGCTTTCAGTATTCACAGATTGTGATTTTTGCACCAAACTTCATTCAAATCGCTCCATTCATTTGTGAGATATCGTCTCCACAGACTCACTGACACACACATATATACTTTCACACGCACCCACACACAGACATCACCTCAAAAATATTTGATTCGTGATCAGGGATGCTTGAAACGTGCTCTCCCGTCAAAAACTCGAATTCGAATTTTCGACCGCGTCACAATACTTTCCTTATACATTATGTATATAAGGAAAGTAAAAATATGCTTACTTGATAATCTATATAATACTGTAAGTACTCAAACTTTAAAAATTGCATCGATAAATAGGAAATGACAAAATCGAATACACTTGCAGAAACAAACATTTTATTTTATTTTACTAATTACATTAATTATAGCAAAATAATTTTCAAGATGTGAAAGTTAATAATACATAAAATCTGTATCTGACATACCCGATGGAGACGAGCTGTACTATATAAAACACAGAAGTAAAGTTATTTAATTTTATCAATTATTCGAAGATCGGATTTTCGACACAACACGGAACCCAGACATAGACATTACCTTTCCTTTTGTCGTATTATAAATTCAGTCCCATCTGCTTAATATACAAGGTGCATATAAAATGTTTTGACAAATAAGAGGGGTGATAGTACTCATCAAGACGAACAATATTTACTATGGAACTTAGGGTCACATTCCACTCTGAGTGTCAGAAAAGAGTAACTTCGAAACACGTCCAACAAACACAAGTCGGCACTTCGGACGACATAGCTGTCGTGCCGGAGAAGTTTCACATCTCCAGAACATCACCGTCAAGCATGTGCTGTATGCAAATTTCTAGTGATAAGAAACAGCAGCGACAGTTGCAGCTGATTGGCTGATTGGAGGTAGTAAACGTGTGGGTTGGCCTCCACGCTCACTGGACCTTAACCCACTGGACTTCTTCTTCTGGGGGCACATAAAATCATTAGTGTACGAGCAGTTCTGTAGTCGTAAAAAAAACCAGAGGGTATACCATGGGCGTCCGCAAAATTTTTTCCAGGGGAAGGCAAAACATGTACTTACTACTTACACTTTCCAGGGAGGGGGGCAAAAAACATGTACACACACATGCATGTATATATATATATATATATATATATATAGGAAATCCATAAGACAGGGAGCGACCTCCCTCTTTTCCCCCCTTCCCCTCCTCCGAGCGTCTATGGGGTATACTCGAAGGACCAGGGGAAATGTTCGAATTAATCGAAGTTCAAATTATCGAGAAAAAAATGCCTATTAATTTTATATTACAGGAAAGGAATTGTGAAACTTTGAAGAAACTTCGACTTAAGCAGAAATTCGGGTTCACAAGGTTCGAGTTATTGGGAGTTTACTGTATTTATGCAAAGCAAAATATGCAGACTAGCATCGAGTGATATTCAAATTTGAAAATCTCACTATATTAATATTTAACTATGATATAAAATAATTACAGGAAATGTTAAGAGAAAAATATTTAAACACATATAAAGTAGGATGTAATTTTGTTTTATTTTAACAAATTTTAAGGCCCACCTCTATCATTTTCATTGAAATATTTTCCAAACTGCTTGACGAGAGAAATCGTCTCTGTGCCTTTTTTTTGTAGAGCATACTCTTGATCTATTGTCAACTGAAGAGCGATGTTTGGATAACCAAAAGAATTTACAAATTTTTCCGGTTGAAAGTGTTCTATAGGTGGTCCATTTGCATTAATAAACATTAGACTATCAGACGTTTGAAATCAATAAAGATGATCTCAAATATGTTACTATGTTATTCATTAAGCAAAGCGTTTTGCAAAGCGTATACGTAGTTTTTAAGAAAAAGCAGAGGGTATACGGAATTTGCTGGAAAAACCAGAGGGTATACGGCGTATACCCTCCACTGCAGCCCTGTGTACGAGACGCCTGTGGACTGCATAGAAAATCTCGTAGCGAGAATCGTTGTTGCACGGACAGGATAAAAACGACACCAGGTGTCTTCGAGAAGGTGCGCCAGTCGTTCATTCGCCGGTGTGAATTATGCAACGGCATCCTTGGCCGTCACTTTGAGCATTTACTTTGAGTCTTTCTCTGGTGTAAATAAATGAGATTGTGCAACTTATGATTACGTTAATTCTCCTTATTTTCACTGTTGAAAGTTCAACTTTAACTTTACGCTTTTCTTATACTTAGAGTGGAATGCGACCCTAGGTTCCATTGTAAATATTGTTCGTCATGATGGGTACTATCACCCCTCTTATTTTGTCAGAATAGTTTATACACACCCTCTATAATATAATACTTAATAGAAAAGGTGGACGTTTGAAATAAATATCTCAAATATTGCAATATTTAATATGACTTATTTATAATACCTATAAAATATTAAAAAATTTTAGCTGATATGTCAATTACTTTTTAAATATAATTTTTTGTTATTAATTTCGCCGCATTTCATGCAATTTAGAAAATGTTCCATGAGCACTACATTTGTACATATCCTTATAACATTCTTTTTTGTGTTTTTATAACATCATGATAAATAAAAATTAGTATGAATTTTAAAATTGCGTCATTAATTAAAATGAAAAAAATTGATGTGGGCAGCACATGAGTTTCACTACATAATGCAACCAATGTTATTTCTTTTACTGCAAAATAATGGAGTACAAGATCCAGAACAAAATGTTTTTAACATTCAAGTAATTGTACATTAACACTTGAAGCTTTTCTGGATGACAACGTATAAAACTATTTCAAAGTACCAAATTAATTTATATTTCACTTAAATGTCACTTAATAAAGTGTTTGATTCGTGTTTAAGAGAAGCTGGACAGCAAGGGGATTGCACATGGATGACTCGAGTTCGATTTCCGACTCTGCCTAAACTCGCCTTGTATTTAGGTGAAGTACCGGTTAAATCTGTGGATCCAAAAATTCTTCCACAAGATTGGTGGCATGAGAAGCAGAGTACGGTCCATGTGATTGTCATTCCAATGGGATCCCGTCTGAAATGGGTGACACTGTCTCGACCGTCCAAACAGATACCTTACACCTTCAAGAAGGTGGGACGGTCAAGATATAAAGAAAGAAAAATTTGTGATCAAATGAGCTTAAGTCTTGCTTGCTCTTTTGCGAAAAACCTTTACTATTTTGCGTCATTTTTGCCAAATTTGACGACATTTTCGAAAATATGGTAAGTATTAAAAAGGTCCCCAGGTTGGATATATTTCGCCAAATTAGTCTCCAAAATCAATCTATTTAACGATACTTACGTTTTTCAATTTTATATAAATTTCTTGATAAATTTATACAAAACAGTGCTGTATCTAAAGAGTGGTTCATGCTAGCGGTCTAAAGTAGACGCCATTCCTTTTCAAATGATTACTTATTCAATTGATTACTTCGTATGAAATGATTACTTATTTAACATTATTTAAAATCCCGAATTTTTCGGGATTTGTTCAAAAAATCAAAAGAGTCCATAGTTCTATTTTGAATCCATTGTCCTATTAATGGATAACTTTTATCAAATGTACTCAATACGATATTTATTAAAACTTCAAGAATGCATTATTATAACATCATTATTTGGTATTTAACTTGGTGAAACATAATAAAACATAATAAAATAAACTTAATAAACATAACAATTTAAACTTAATAAATCCTTCCACTATTCACGGAACATGATGTATAAGCCTCAACAATTCAACATAGAATAAAAGTAGAAAAATCTATATTAATAACTAAGTTATTGGTAAAAGATGAGGTATTCAGTTTACTTTTTATCTACTTCTTTTATGTTTAATAAGAACTTATTAGGGGCGCATGTCTTATCAAATGAACGTAAGCGTAGGTGGAAAATTCCATAAATAGTTAAGAATTTCTCTTATTTATAGCAAAAGTTACTTGTATACAGTTTTGCCATGAATATGAAACAGAATTTCTGCATAGTTTAAAGAATTTATACGGGAAGTAATGAAAGAAAGACTTGTTTTATCTTCGCATCTAATTTGAATTTTGTTTTATCATTCACATAGTACGAACAATATCTGTTCTTCTGATGAAAATCTCTAATTTTATTTTTACTTCCGTTCAGTTACGAATTTGAATATTTTCTTCCTAAATTAGACATTTATCTTACCGGCGGTGCACTTATTAAATATGTATTTATTCATGTAAAAAGAATAATATCAGCTAAAGAGGAAATATAACTTCCTTCTCTTAAATAACTTTCCTTTATAAGAAATATAGCTTCCCTTATATCCCTTAGACGTTCACACAGTATTAATTATTTAATTTATTAATTATTTACTTATATAATAATAATATTTATATATAAATATTGTTATTATTATATTTATATTTATATATAAATATAATATTTAATATTTATTATTTATTATATAAAATTTTAATTAAAAATATAAAAATATATAAAAATATAATAATTTATATAATAATAAATAATATTAATTAATTGAAGAACACACAGTTCGTGTGTGTGTGTGTGTGTGTATTTGCTTGTGTTGTATAGTCTGTAGTCTAAGCGAGCGTCGTGTGTAGTCTGTAGTCTAAGCATCGTATGGCCATGAAATTTGATATAGAACTACTTTATGACCTGGGTAAGTGTACTTCGGCGTTATTTTGTTTTTAAATTTAAATTAGTTTTTTAGTTATTTTATCTTTAACGTTTTCATACAAATCGGTTCCTTAGCAACCAAAATTATTATCACAGAGTTTCCATCCTGACATTATCAAAAAGATCGAATAACGTCCTTTCCAACGATGTTTGTGCCCAATCCGTAAAAAAATCTGATGTGGGCAGCACATAACTTTCCTTATGTAATGTAAGGAATTTACTTCTTTGACGGTGAAAATGTGATGAAAAAAACAGTGTTTGTAAAGTTAAATTGTACATTTGGCGCTTTTTTGGATGACAACATGTAAAACTATTTCGTACCGTATTAAATTAAATATTACGCAACTCAAAATTAACAATTATCAATATTGATATCATCCTTAATAAGCAATATAGTTCATATATTTAAATATTTTGATAATAAATTCATCAATTAGGCGTCATTTTCATTAACTTGATGTCATTTTTCCAATTTTGACGATATTTTCGTCAATGTAGGGCTAAATATCGCCAATTTGGCGATATTTAGAAGAGCATTTCTTACATAATAAAAGGTATGTCCATTAATGACGGAATTTAAAATTTGCAAAACATTGCATGCTATTTGGCGTCAATTTTACTAATTTGATAATATTTTTTTCATTTTGGCAACAGTTTCGCCAATTTGACGATATTTTTATCAATTTAGCAACAGTTTCACAATTTGGTAACATTAAAAAAGTCGCCAAGTTGGCGATATGCCACCAAAATTCGTCGCCAGATTTCTGCAAAGCGTACAGACGGCGAAATAAGTTATTCTTATGTTTTTCCCAAAAAGTTAAATTTTCATCATTAAATTTTTACCAATTTGACTACATTTTCATCAATTTGGCGACATTTTAAAATCTCCAAAGTTGGCTATATTCCCCCAAATTCGTTCAAAAATTTCGCCGAGCATTGTGGATTCAGAAGTTATTCCTATAGTAGATAAAGGACTAATGGCGTCAAATTATAATACTATTTCCTAAAGTCCCTTCTCTCGTGAATGGAACGAGCTAGATCTACGAGAATGGTGATAATAAATTTATCGCATAATATTACATATGAAAAATAAACAGATTCCACAATAGTTAATACATTTTATGAATTTTATGTGACATTTTGACAAATTTATTTGAAAAATATCTCGAGAACAGTTCATGCCAGCGTTCTAAAGTTTATCTCAATCATTTTCTAATAAAAAATTACGTATGAAATTATTATTTACGTAAGTTTATTGAATGTTTGATTTTTTAATGATTTTTCAATATTTCATTTCAAAACTTAGGTGAGTTCTGAGCATTCGATTGCATGAAAAAACAATAAGCTTCCAGTATTCACAGATTGTGATTTTTGTACCAAATTTTGCTATAATCGCTTCATTCGTTCATGAGATATCGTCTCCACAAACTCACTGACACACACACACACACACACACACACACACACACACACACACACTCTCTCTCACCTACTTACACACACACACATACAGACATCACCTCAAAAACGTCTGATTCGTGTTCTGGGATACTTGAAACCCCGTCACAATACTTCCCTTATACATTATACTATGTATATAAGGAAAGTATTAATTCCTTCATAATTATTTATTTTTATAAATATGCATCTCAAATTTGCATTTTTTACAATATCTAAAATATATATCGTCGCATCCGAAAACTAAGATTACCACGATTCTATAATTTGTCTAAAAATCCTGTATACAGCTTAGCATTCTAACAAAAAGTAATTTCCATTTTTAATTTGTGGAATCTTTTAAATAATCGCAAAGCACTCAACTCATCTTCTGCCAAGTAAACGGATTCGACATTTCTACCGATGGATTTTACTGCGCACGCTCACCTAGGAATTGCAGAGTAGTTTGAGTTCCTCCTGAACGTTCCCTTTTCTGTTAAGACAGTGCGTATGATTTCCTTATTGTAGCTTATTTAAATTGTGCTCGTATGTATTATTTAAGTAGCGGATTCTTATTTAATTATCACTTTCCTTATATACATAGTATAATGTAGAAGGACAGTATTGTCACGGGGTCGGAAATTCGAATTCGAGTTTAAAGACCATGTCCGATTAAATAATCAGAAAAAACGCGGTTAAAATTTGCAGGGAGCAGAACCCACAGCAAAAACGTCCGTTTCATGATGTTGCCAAGTACTTTACCACTGCGCTACGACTTCTGTTGCAATTTTATTTTACTTTAACCTATAAAGCTTTCACTGGATTGGCAATTAGAATAAATCCGGAGCAGAACCCACAAATTCTATTACCCTAACAGCATTGTTTAGTTATTATTTAAAACTGTAATCGATAACAAAAACATTGTGTTCGAGGTGAGGACAGAACTCGCTATCAACACGTTAACCACTAGACCGTTCGAATCACGAGAACTGCTGACGCTGGGAACTATCTAAGTTTTCATTATAAAAAAAAGACCCAAGAAGAGCTTTTGAATGATGTATGCTCTATTTTAGTTTAGAATTGTATGAAGAGGATAAATTCATCTAATTTCCATCAGACTTTATAATAGGAAATTGTAAATATTACATAAGATCTTGAACGCTTACATATAAAATTCTAAATTGAAAGGTAGCATTTAAGGACTTCCTAACTCGTTTTTTTTTCCTTTTTTTAATGATGACAAATATCCGTAAGGGAAATGCTCAATTATCATCTGATTTGAACCAAAACTAGCATTTTAACAAGCTCGTTTAAATAATTCGAAATAATACGACTAAAATTTGTGGGGGACAGAATCCGCCTCAAAAACGTTTGCTTTATGCTGTTATAACGACGCTATGACTGACGTTGTAATTTTACATTACATAACTACATAAATACTTCACTGAATTGCCGATTAGAATAATCTGTGACAGAACCCACAAAATATTTTACCCTGATAACATTGATTATTTATTATTTAAAATTGTAATGGAGAAAAAGCATTGTGTTTGAGATAAGGACAGAAATCGCTATCAACATGTCGGTGCGTTCGCAACCCAACTCTTTACCCACTAGACCGCTTGCATGACAAGACCTACTGCAACTATGAACTATTTAAGTTTTCATTATGACAAAATAAAAAAAATCCAGAAAGCTCTTGAATGCTCTTTTAGTTTCGAATTATAAAAAGGAGATAAAATCAGATGTTATATCCACTTTTCATTATACTTTTTACAATAGAAAATTGAAATGATGACACAAGATTTTGACCTCTTATATATAAAATTCTAAATTGAAATGTAGCATTCAAAGATCCCATGTCTCATTTGTTTCCTTTTCCAATGATGAGAAATATCCACACGAAAAATGCTCAATTATGACCTGATTTGAACCAAAACTAAATTCTATATACACTGGCGGAAAATAAAATCCCAACACCAAGAAGAAATTAGTTTAGAGGAGTGAAATTTAGGCAAAGCAATTGTGTAGATAACATATTTATTTGATTAAAGTTTCAAGATCACAGGTTAAAGTATGCACGAGAAGAGCCAATTCAAATGTGAAATGGTGTACATTAATAACCGCTGTAGTCGCCACAATTTTTAATGCAAGCATGCAAACGTGCATGTATTGTGTCGCACAGGTGCCGTATGTCATTTTGTGGGATGGCGTACCATGTCTGTTGCACTTGGTCAGTCAAATCAGCAACGGTTAATTCTGGTTGTGGATGGCGCTGGATTTGTCTTCCAATAATGTCCATACGTGCTCGATGGGAGAAAGATCTGGTGATCTCGCAGACCAAGGCAACGTCGACACTCTGTAGAGCACGTTGGGTGACAGTACCGTTATGAGAACGAGCGTTATCCTGTTAAGAAACACCCTCTTGAATACTGCTCCTGAATGGCAGCACAGCCGGTTCAATCACCAGTCTGATGTATAAATTTGCTGTCAAGGTGCTTGGGATAGTGACGATGTGCCCCTGCTGTCATAGAAAATGGCTCCTTAGACCATAACTCCTGGTGCAGGTCCAGTGTGTCTACGCCGCAGACAGCTTGGTTCCAAGCTCTCACCTGGTCTCCTTCTTACCAACATACGACCATCACTGGCGCCAAGACAAAAACGGCTCTCATCTGGTAATACAACAGATATCTACTCCGCCCTCCAACGAGCTCTAGCTTGATACCACTGACGTTGCAGATGACAGTGATTCGGAATCAGTGGTATAAACGCTACAGACCGTCTGGCTCGGAGCTGCCCCTCAAGTAATCGATTTCTTACAGTTCGCTATGTCACTTTGGGGCCAACAGAAGCTTTAATTGCTACTGCAGATGTAATACGATCCGCCACAGCCATGCAGCGAATACGGTGGTCTACCCTCTCAGTAGTGGCCCTTGTGCGGCCGGACCCCGGTCTTCTTGAGCCAGTTTTTTCCCGTGACCACTGCTGCCAACATTCATGCACAGTGGATACATCCCTGCCAAGTATTTCTGCAATATCGCGGAAAGAAAATCCACCTTCTCGTAGCCTTATTATACAGCCTCGTTCAAACTCACTAAGCTGCAAATACTGCCTTCTTCGTCTCCTTAAAGGCATTCTTGACGCAAACCTAGCTCACAACGACCAATCCGGAAGATAAATAATGCTCATGAAGTTTACATCGCGTATTCAAAGCAACCGTGATTTGCATGACCACAGTGGAGCTACTAGCGCCACTCGTATTCGTCTAGCACGAAATTTAAATAGGCGTCATCTTTCATGTGCAAAAACGCACCTCCCAAATTTCGTTTATCTATCACAACTCCTTCTTGATGTTGGGATTTCATATTCCGCCAGTGTATTTAAAGCACAAGCCTTTGTACTTTCCCTATATGCATACTATAATGTATAGGGAAAGCATTGTGACGGGTCTAAAATTTAAATTCGAGTTTTCGAAGGACGAGCTCGTTTCAAGCATCCCTGAACTCGAATCAAACGCTTTTGAGGCGATGCCTGTGAGTCTCAGCTAGTCTGTGGGAACGACATTTTACAAACAACTGAAGCATTTTGAATGAAATTTGGTACACAAATTACAATCAGGGAATATTGGAAGCCTATTAACTTTAAAAGTAATCGAATGTTCGGAAGACCGTCAATTTTTCCAACGAAACTTTTAAAAAATCTTCAGATCAGAGCTTTCAAAAGATCAGAATTTTCAATAATGTCACTTAAATTATCAGTTCTTGTGCAACATTTCATTAGAAGACGATTGACATAAACTTTAGAACACTAGCATGATCCGCTCTTGAGATATTTTGCGTTATTCAAATTAGTAAATCAATAAAATCACATAAAATTAAAATTAATATTAACCATTGAGTCTTCAATATATTAGTGCTCAATATATGTTCACTTTTCATATGTAATATTATTCAATAAATGTGTTAACATCATTCTAGAGCATCTAGTTCGTTCCATTCACGAGAAATGATACTTTGTGTAATAGTTTTGCATTTTGAAACCTAACATTCCGACCACAGTCGTTTATATATAAAATAGGCTATTTTCTCCGTCTGTCTGCAATGCTTGGCGACTAATTAGAGAAATATTGTCAACTTAGCGATATTTTGCCCTAGACTAACTGAAATATCGTTAAAATTGCAAAAATGACGCTAAGTTAGCAAAAATAACGTCAAATTTATGAATTAATTATTTAAATACTTTATTATATGTACTATGTTGCTTATTGCGGATACTATCAATATTGACAATTGTCAATTTAGAGTAGCGTAAAGAGAAATATAAATTAATTGGGTACTTTGAAATAGTTTTATATGTTGTCATTTCAACATTTGAACTGAGTTTTCGATTATCCGGTTCATAATACCTCTAATAATCGATTCTCTATTGTATTTGAAGGCTAGATAATATTACCAGTGGAAATAATATCTGAGTTGCTCTTTTTCCCAAAAACCAATTTCAACTCTTGACCATTTTTCCTTACTATATACCAAACTACAAAAGAATGTTTGAAAGTGTTTTGATATTTTTATTTTTATCTCTAAAGTAAAATATTATCATGCCAAAAGCGCTTTTCTACAAAATCTCGATTCGTGGTTACCAACAAAAATCGGCAGATATTTTTCAATGCATTATTTGTATTTCTCTCTTGCCACCAACAGATGGCAACAGTCTTTAATGAAAACATGTAGTCAACTGCATCTGAAGAAAGACTAGACTTTTTCAAATATAGGTGAGGATTGGTTCATGTTTTGTCATTAGGTTTTTATGTTACAGTATATACAGCTCCATAACTATACATTTATATCAATAAGTAAGAACACTTTGTGTAAAGGATAAGAAAAGTTTCAGCACCGTATATTAAAGCACAAATAGAACAAAAATGTAGCATATAGCTGTATGCTGATTTTAGTCCTATTTGTGCTTAAATACATTGCTCAAACATTGCTTCCGTATTGCTACATTGCTTCCGTATACAATTATAATTTACTGAGCAGTGTATGCTCATTTCTGAAATTAGAAAACAAAACTACTATTTGTGAAGTTAAAAAAAATTTATTTCAATTGAATCTTGTTAACTCAACACTTGTTAACCTTTAGTAAACATATTACGTGCTTCTTATGAAGAATAATTAAGTAAAATGAAAGTAACGAAAAAAAAACTAGTACTTTGAATGAGCTCGTGAGTATATGAGAAGTGAAAGATTTCAAATTAAAACATAATTTAACAGATAATTATGGAATTAGAAGTATAAAAAATTAATGTCAATATTTGAGAATCCTAGTATAAAAGAGCATATTTTTAGAATTAGAATGCTAAATTAAACAAATTAGAATACATAAAAACAATTAAATCAAAGTAACACATTTAAATCGCAAAACGAATTTAATATACAGGAACACATGTAAAAATCACAGTGCATGCAAGTGCACAAGTTTTGATCAGCTGTTTGTTGTTTACTTGTTATTTGTTTTATTATTTGTATTTATTTTTATTTATTTGTTATTTACTTGATTGTTTGTTATTTGTAAGAAACGTAGTGAGCATGCGCGGTTTAAAAAGGAGTGTTTCATCCTGTTACAGTTTGTTTTAATTATTTAAATTGCCGTTCTGCACATCTATGTGAAATTTTATCTGCAAATTTCCATCTTTCTAACTACTGTAGTTTTCGAGTAAAATATATCACAATATTCGAAGAAATGTTGATTTCGCTTCATTAGAAATGGAGAATGGACTTCACTTCGCTCTTCCATTATAATTGCGTAATTATAACATTTTTAATAAATGAGGACATACTTACAGTAATATATAAAGATCAAAGAGTAGCTGCAGAACTAATTCAGAAGTGTATAACTTTGTGTAAACCAAAGATGAAACATTTTTGAATACCAAACTTACCGTTTAATAAATGCATAAATTTGACAAGAAAATAAGTTTTATAATTAGATATAGAAAATTGTACATTTAAAAAAGTTGATTGTTGAAAGAATATCGACAACATTTGTGTAAGTTATTTAATGGTATGCTTTTCATTCTAAAGGATAATAATAGATTATGAGAATGAAGTAAGAATGAATTACGACTAAAATGTACAGCATTGCACCGAAAAAGTATTAAAGTTAAATATTTCGCGCATTGTAATGAAGAAATCAAATTCATTCACAATTATGTATTATCGACTTGACGTTAACTATACATCTGGTTCTATAACGATTAATATGTAAAATGACATAAAGCAATTTATATAATTCAGCAATTTATTTGTTTCTTATGTAAAATTATATAAAACAACAATTTTTTTCATATAGGTAATCATGTTTATCATTTTATTTAATATTACATATTTTGAAGCATATTTTCAGAAAAAGTCACACATTTATATTTTCAATTTACACCTTTTTTTTAGGTACAAGGTGATTATAATTAAAGTTCCCGGTTTGAAAATGGTCTCAAATAAAAAGCATTGGTCAGAATGATTTCAAATTTTGCGTGAATACTCGTGAAGCAATGGAGTTTTGTTTGGTGAAGAAAAGAACAGTAGTTCAAAAAGTCCCCGCTAGGAGAATAATTGGCGCTTTACTACACTAGAATACAATACAAAAGTAATAAATGTTGACTTACTCATTGGCTAATGACGTAATAAATGTTCAATATGCTATCCTTCGCATTCTGAAACAAGCTGAAAGCACAAAATAGCGTGTTGAACAACAGATTTGAGTGTTTCTGTAGACATGTTGTGGATGTGATGCTTGATGCTAGCTTTAAGGTCCGCTAAATTGGTAATGTGTCCACTAAACACCACATTCTTCAGATGCCCCAAAAGCCAAAAATCACATGGATTGAGGTCAGGGGAACGTGTTGGCCATCTTACAGGAAAATGGCTGCTGATGATTCTGTCATCTCTAAAATGACTGCGAAGTAGCCGCTTCACTGATTTTGCGATATGTGGTGGAACCCCATCCTGCATGAAAATAGTGCTATCGATACACTGACGCTCTTGCAGGGTGGGTATAACGTGACTTTTCAAAAGACTTTCATATCGATGGCCATTGACAGAACAGGTGACGGGGCCATGAAGACCAACTTCCTCAAAAAAGAAAGGTCAGATAATAAACGCTGCTGTAAATCCGCACCACACAGTGACTTTGGAGAATGAAGAGGCATCTGGCGTAGTTCCTGTGGATTTTCGGTTGCACAGATTCTGCAACTTGCATGCATATGATGATGAAAGATCGACTTTTAATTCAGTATTCGAAGGACAGCATATTGAACATTTATTACGTCATTAGCCAATGTGTAAGTCAACGTTTATTACTTTTGGCATTGCATTTTAGTGTAGTAAAGCGCTAATTTTTCTCCTAGCAGCGACTTTTTGAACTACTGTTTTTTTCTTAGCCAAACAAAATTCCATTGCTCTATGAGTGTTCACGCAAAATTTCAAATCATTCTGACCAGTGCTATTTATTTGAGACCATTTTCAAACCGGGAACTTTAATTATAATCACCCTGTATAATAAACCAGGATAATGAAGGCAGTAACCACACTATAAAACTACCTGTAATCCATAAAGGATATTTTCACTTGAGTTGATTCATACATTGCACATACTCACAGACTCAGGAGTAGCAGTTTGTAAAAATCCAAATCATATATATCTGTTAAAATTTTGATTTCAAATTTTACCTTATGTTACTGTACATAACTATGAGATTTAGTTATTTGATAAGCTAATTGAAATATATAATGAAACCTTTATAGTCTCATCGTGTTTACAATAATATTCAAATTTAAACCTGCTACAAAAGTAACTGCAAAAGAGCTTTCAATAAAATCAATTCTACAAACATGGTAAAAAGGATAAATATGCTTAATTATTTATTTAATTAATTTTTGTTGTTTATGTCATTATTTATATTAAGTGCATACAGAATCCGAACCTAACGTTAAAAACACAACAGGATGAATTTCATAATAGAACTAACATTTTAATATAACAAAATAAATTTAAATTAAATTAGCTTTCGCATTTATGTAATATTTTTCTCATTTACGCATGTTTGTTTCTGCCCCTTTTGAAACATTAAAAACCTACTTGGCATGGCCAAACTAGCCAAATTGGGGACTGGCTGAGTAATTTGGACTATTAACTAGCCAAATTGGGGACTGGCTGAGTAATTTGGAATCCGACATTTGTGGTATTGGGTCATAACGTACTTTTCAACCATTGTTTCTTAATATATAAATAAACAAGAAAGATCAATCATGCTTAAAGCATTGATTATGAAACACTTTCCAACTTCAATGCAATTTTATTTTAAAAAAGTCGAAAATGCAATACATTCCTCGGTAATATTTTAAAACTTATCACAATACTACATTGATTTTTTATATTTGAAAACTTAAACCTTCATTGAAAAAAATGAACTTCATACAAATGACGGCATTGAAATATAAATTGCCTGGTTTAAATATCTCTAAAATGCAATACATTCCACGGTAATATTTTAAAAGCTATCATAATACTACGATAATTTATTATATTTGAAAACTTCATCGAAAACAACTGAAATTAATTCAAATGACGTCATAGAAAAAATAACAGGCCTGGATCTCTCTATAAAAACAGGATTTCCTTCATAACTTTCTCCCATTCATTTCATTCATCACAATACTATAATAATTTATTTTATTTAAACATTTTATTTAAGACCATGGAGCTACAAATAATTAAACTCTATGCTTAAAACTTCTTCGAAAAAAATCGTCCTTCTCGTTATAAAATCAATTAATATTTCATTCATATCAGCCATGCAGACTCCATGGACTAAATTATTTTGTATTAAAAAAATACAGGAATTCTAATACAACTCATTCTACATATTTTTCTGTTTACATTTTACATAGGTGAAAAATAGGCTTAGTTGTAGAAATAATCGAATTCAGATGAGCATTTAAACTCAAATTTATTGTCATTGCGTTGTTTCAGTATGTAGATGCACAGAATTTAAGCAAAAATAAAGTAGTTTTAGGACGGATACAAAACTCAATATGAATTAAAAAGAACTTTAAAAAATCACGATTTTGAAACAAGATGGATACCATATATCATTTTGAAGTGGGTCATGTGATCGCTTCATATCATGGTCATGTGATCGTTTCATATAAGAGGTGCAATTATTATTTTAATTTTTATTTGAAAAACTACTGAATATATTTCGCTGAAATTTTTTTTATATATTTTATGGAACAATTTGAATATTATCTAAAATTTTCGAAGCAATTTGTGAATTTTAAATCCGCTTAAAAAATGTTTGAAAAATTAGGTCCCATAGGGCTCAATGTATTTCATTTTTTCAACCCGGGTTCAATCCAAAACTAATTGGGTGATATTATTCATTTATATTCCCATAGGTCCTACAGACCGTCTGAATAACATACTAAAATTTCATTTTGATTAAGTCATTTTTACGGCAGTTATCGTGCTAACGGACAGACAGACAGACAGACAGAATGAACAAAGTCATAAACACTTTTCAACTTAGTTGTAAAGTGTTAAAAATCAATATATTATCATACTATGCTTTTCCTATGCATATACATATAAACTGTGAAGTAGAGAAAATAAAAATATTCAAAAAATGGAATTTTGTTCAAGATATCTTACTCCGACTCCATGAACAACATGTAATAAGAATTCAAAAGAGGTATCCAATCTCAAGAAATAGAAAGTTAACCACAGATTAACTTAAAAAAGCAAAATAAAATAACAGAACTTTTTCGATGCGAATTTTTTCTCTCTCTTTTCTTTTGTGATATTTCTGTCTACTTTAAAGAAATTAAAGTTTTCATTGAGAACTGTTTAACTCAATTGAAATTCAATTCCAAACCACTTTTAGAACAGTTGGTCTTATTTCTTTGTAACTTAAGATGTAGAGAAGTGGGGGATAAAATTACAGAGAAAACCACAAATTAAAGAAAATAATTTTCAGATTTTTCTTTGTAATCTTAAAATTGGATAACAGATGTGTCTTAATAAAAGACACTATGAAGCATTGAATATTACATTTCAAGAATATTAGAGAATAATCAGAAGTTTAAAATATATTATAGTCATTAAATGTAAAATTGACACTTATATTACCGATTTACTATCATGTAATGTTGGAGAAAATCAGAGTATGAGTAAAAAACCATATATACTTAAGATTTTAGGTTTTTTAACACTTTACAACAAAGTTGAAAAGTGTTTATGACTTTGTTCATTCTGTCTGTCTGTCTGTCTGTCTGTCTGTCTGTCTGTCCGTTAGCACGATAACTGCCGTAAAAATGACTTAATCAAAATGAAATTTTAGTATGTTGTTCAGACGGTCTGTAGGACCTATGGGAATATAAATGAATAATATCACACAATTAGTTTTGGATTGAACCCGGGTTGAAAAAATGAAATACATTGAGCCCTATGGGACCTAATTTTTCTAACATTTTTTAAGCGGATTTAAAATTCACAAATTGCTTCGAAAATTTTAGGTAATAGTCAAATTGTTCCATAAAATATATAAAAAAAAATTCAGCTAAATTTATTCAGTAGTTTTTTAAATAAAAATTAAAATAATAATTACACATCTTATATGAAACGATTACGTGACCATGATATGAAACGATCACATGACCCACTTCAAAATGAGATATGGCATCCATCTTGTTTCAAATTCGTGATTTTTTAAAGTTCTTTTTAATTCATATTGAGTGTTGTATCCATCCTAAAACTACTTTATTTCTGCTTAAATTCTGTGCATCTACATACTAAAACAACACAATGACAATATATTTGAGTTTAAATTCTCATTCAAATTTGATTATTTCTACAATTAAGCCTATTTTTCACCTATGTAAAATGTAAACAGCAAAATATGTAGAATGAGTTGTATTAGAATTACTGTATTTCTTTAACACAAAATAATTCAGTCCATGGAGTCTGCATGGCTGATATGAATGAAATATTAATTGATTTTATAAACAGAAGGACGATATTTTTCGATGAAGTTTTAAGCATAAAGTTTATGAATTGTAGCTCCATGGTCTTAATTTTTAAATAAAATAAATTATTATAGTATTGTGATGAATGAAATGGAGAAAGTTATGAATGAAATCCTGCTTTTATAGAGAGATCCAGGCGTGTTATTTTTTCTATGACGTCATTTGAATTAATTTCAGTTGTTTTCGATGAAGTTTTCAAATATAATAAATTATCGTAGTATTATGATAGATTTAAAAATATTACCGTGGAATGTATTGCATTTTAGAGATATTTAAACCACGCAATTTATATTTCAATGCCGTCTTTTGAATGAAGTTCATTTTTTTCAATGAAGGTTTAAGTTTTCAAATATAATAAATCAATGTAGTATCGTGATAAGTTTTAAAATATGACCGAGGAATGTATTGCATTTTCGACTTTTTTAAATAAAATTGCATTGAAGTTGGAAAGTGTTTCATAATCAATGCTTTAAGCATGATTGATCTTTCTTGTTATCATATCGGTTTGGAATAAAATGTTTCAGCTAAATTTAGTAACATAGTAAATATTTATCTAATAACAGAGATTAATAACATTCAACTATAATGAAATATAAATTGATTTCGCAATCCGTTTCAAAGTTGAGTAAATAAAATTTTCCTACCGGGCAAAACGATCGATACTGTTAAAACTATCTACAGCTCTTGGTAATTTTTTAACGCTATTGATTAGTTTTCATCCTATACTCGCAACGTGTGTTGCATATAAAATCTTCCGTGTCTGGATAATGTTTAAAAGGGATAGATAAAAACAAAGGGTAAAAATAAGAAAAATTGACATTGTTATATTTAAAACATATAAGATTCATATGGAACAGCTGAAAAACTCCAGAATTGAATTCCACCTCATGCTTTGTAATGTCCTCACAAGCCAACATCTGTAAAAGGCGGGAATTTCATGCACCTCCCTTGCTCTTTAGCAAAGTGGCAGAGATAATGAAACTTGCTAAAAAAATTAAAGATAAAGAGGCGGTGAACAAATGGAGAAATACGATGGAGGTGAGCTGGTGAGGAGGTGTTCAGAAACAGAAACGTTTTAAGAAATGATCAAAAAAGCACAAAGCCTTCAAATTAGCGTGACAAACATCGATACTGAGATTTTACAAGCGATGGTCTTATAAAATGTGCAAAGATAAAACAAAAATGGTGGCAGTAATACGGCACAATGGATGCACTATTAATTTGTGCTAGTAATATGCACTATTAATTTTTACTAGTAATATGCACTATTAAATTGTTGTAATGAGACATTAAAAACAAATTAAGTAACTAACAATATTTGATGATAACTGCAGTCTGTCATCACATATTTCTAAATTCCCTAAAAATACTTAACCATTACTATATATTTTTAGGAAATTTTATGTGTGATTAATACATAGGTTAAATTTAATTAGGCGTAATTATTGACCTCCCTACTAATGAAATTTTATTACAGTAGAGTGTAACTACACAAGGTGTTCTATTTGCAGAACCGGAAATTAGATGGGTTTAATCAAATGGGAAGGTGAAATGGGTTTAAGACATAATGTGATTAAAACTAACAAGAATTTTCATCAACTAATTTTAATATTAAATAATTGCTTTATCAAATGATCTTAATTCAACTAATTGATTTATATACCACTATTTACCACTATTTACCACAATGAAGTGTAACTATCCATGGTGCCTTATATGCAGCACCGGAAATTAAATGGGTTTAATCCAAGACACAATGTGATTGAAACTAACATGAATTTTCAGTCACTAATTTTCAATATGCTTGAAAATTTCTGTAAGGAAGTGTCGAAAGCCCAGTCCGACCGACTCATCCGAAGACTGAGAGCAGCAATTTGGGCGGCCGGGAAAACTGTAAGGAAGTGTCGAAAGCCCAGGACGACCGACTCATCCGAGGACATGAGCAGCAAGATGGACGTCCGGACTGTAAGGAAGTGTAAAAAAGGTGGCGATTTTTATAGAAAAACTCATTGAGACAGTAGACAACTTAGTTAGTTACTAGCAGTACACCTGTTCTTCGTAAGAAATATATAAAATAAAGAAATTTTATTCACAATTTACGGTGAACTTTTAATAATTGGAGACTTTATTTTCGAAATTTATAATAATGCTGAGAAAAGGGCTGAGTTCTCTCGTGCTAAGATAATAAACAGACAAATAGAGGCACAACTTGAAAATTTATTTATATAGATAATGGCACATGTACCAGACATTGTTCGTGATTTAGAATAAGTGCAAATTTATGTAGTTTTCTAAATGACATTGTTATTCAAAACATTGTCACGTGTTTGAACCGTTTGTGAGATGCTACGATGCATCAGTGGGTACAAATTTTCTCTTGTTGTATTACACAGGCCTTCCAGCTCCCCTAAAATATACAGAGCGGTCAGCACGAGCAGACCCAAAAAGTACAGAGTGGTCAGTTACAACGAACAGCTGACCAGATTTTCTTGTGGGGGACTATAACTCTCGTCGGGCAGGATTGGTAGACGAGTACCTTCAGGTAAGAGTTATTGCTCGTATACTGTGCCCAGAGTATTTTCCAGATCTCAATCCCATCGAAATTTTTAGGAATGATCTTGGAAGAGCTATCTCTGCCCGTATACTCTTTCCAACTACTCTCCAAAAGTTGAAAACTGCTCTTCTACAGAAACGGCAGTTATTGCCCTCAGCTACGTTTGATCCACTGATTGAACAAATGAAACACCGATCCGGAGTTTATGTCAGAGTCAGGGGAAGGCAAATCCCAAATTAAATTAAACTGCTCCATACCCTTTGGGTGAGTTGGACAGCCTGGGAAATAAATAAATAAATAAAATCCCAAACTGAGACTTGTTTGTGTAGCATACAAAACTTTTTCCGAATGTACTAAGTGTGAAATAAGCTCTTAAAATGTAAAAAATATACCTAAATATATTTTCATTAATTTTATTATTATACTCAATAATATATTGCTCAATTCACTACCTTCTTGAGAAATGTGGAGTCAATCAAAACAGAACTTTTTGAGCCATGCTGGATTTGTTGTCTTGTGCTTAACTTTTGGACAGCAGTGTAGAATATACCGAATTGTAAAAAAATACTAAAAGAAAGTGCCCCGAAATGTTCTCAACCGTAGAAACGCACTACTATTGAGCATTTCTCCTCGTTTAGAATAGGGAAACAATTCATAAGAGTATATTCATAAGAGTATATTCGCCTGTGGACACAAATGGGAACATGCCGCACTTTTCGCAGTCATCCTTCTGCAACAATCCTCACGCAATGCGTGCATGCTTACAGTGTTCACGAAAATTTATACAGGTACAAATGCACATTTGCTTGCAATAGGTAAATGCGTGAATGATTGTATGGCAGTTTCAGTGAATTCACTCTGTTTTCAAAGTTTATTGTCATATATTTGTTTTACTTTGTAACCACGCACTTTTTCCATAATGTGCGAGTAAGTCGTGTGAAAATATATTTCCATTGGACATTCAAGTTCCCTTCTGTCGTTTACGGTTGAAATGATTGTACAAATATCACACTGTTTTAATGCCATTGATTCTCATCTTGCTCAGAAATTTTGCAGCATGTCTGTTTCTCCTGACACTGCATTTAGTTAACTTGGGTAAATTTATATTAAGTTTATCATTCTTCTGGTTCTCATTACCAGATACTACACAATCATGATCTTCTCTGAGAACTGGGCTATTAAATAGTCACCGTGTTTGAAACAGTTACTTATTAGTGCATTAATTTGTTATATTTTGGCATCTACATTTTAGCATTAATGTCAAATTGCAAGATGCAACAGACTTTAAATTAAACAAGAAAGATCAAACATGCACAAAGCATTAATTATGAAACACTTTCCAACTTCAATGCAATTTTATTTAAACATCTCTAAAATGCGATACATTTCTCAGTAATATTTTTAAAATTATCACAATACTACATTAATTTATTATATTTGAAAACTAAGAACTTCATCGAAAAAAATGAACTTCATTCAAAGTTTTAAAATAAAAAAAATCACAGCACTTTAAATCACAGCATTGAAATATAAATTGCTTGATTTAAACATTTTTAAATGCGATACATTCCTCGGTAATATTTTTAAAATTATCATAATAATACAATAATTTATTATATTTGAAAACTTCATCGAAAACAACTGACATTCATTCAAATGACGTCATAGAAAAAATAACACGCCTGGCTCTCTCTATGAAAGCAGCATTTCATTCATAACATTTTCCCATTCATTTCATTCATAACATTTTCCCATTCATTTCATTCATCACAGTGCATAACTTTTCATTCATCACAGTGCATAACATTCATCACAGTGCATCATCATGCATAACTTATTTGAATAATTTATATTTAATTTATTTTTAATTTATTATAATAATTTATTTTATTTAAAAACTTAAAACCATGGAGGTACAAGTAATTTAACTTTATGCTTAAAACTTCATCAAAAATTATCGTCTTCTTCTCTGTGTAAAATCAATGTTTCATTCATATCAGCTATATTGCAGACTTCATGACATAAATAATTTTTCGTTAAAGAAATGCAGCAAATTTTATACAACCCATTCTACATCTTTTGGTGTTTCCATTCTCCATAAGTGAAAATTAGGTTTCGTTGTAGAAATAATCAAAGTTTAATGATCCTTTAAACTCAAATATATTATAATTGCTTTGTTTCAGCATGTAGATGCACAGAATTTAAACAAAAATAAAGCGATTTTAGGACGGATACAACACTAAATATGAATTAAAAAGAACTTTAAAAATCACGATTTTGACACAAGATGGATGTCATATTTTATTTTGAAGTGGGTCACGTGATCTTTTCATATAAAGGGTGTAATTATTATTTTAATTTTAATTTAAAAAACTACTGAATATATTTTGCTGAAATTTTTTTATATATTATTTTATGGGATAATTTGAATATTTCCTAAAACTTTCGAAGCAATTTGTGAATTTTAAATTCGATTAAAAGATGTTCGAAAAATTAGGTCCCATAGGGTTCAATGTATTTCATTTTTTCAACCCGGGTTCAATCCAAAACTAATTGGGTGATAGTATTTATTTATATTCCCATAGGTCCTACAGACAGTCTGAACAACATACTAAAGTTTCATTTTGATTAAGTCATTTTTACGGCAGTTATCGTGCTAACGGACAGACAGACAGACAGACAAAATTAATAAAGTCATAAACACTTTTCAACTATGTTATAAAGTGTTAAAAAAGAAACTATTCAATAAAATCTTTCTCGGAGCAGAAACATAAAAACAGTCACTTAGTGGCTATTTAAGATGTCCTGCTTCTCAACCACATAATACAAACAAAAAAAAATCTTACGAGAAAGATAAATCTCACCAAAGATCGCCTCAAAGGATAAGTATGGAAAAAAGCTAACATGCCTTTTTTATTTTACTTGGAATTTTTGAACGCTTCAAAGAAATTAAAGTTAGAATTTAGAAATCGGCAACTCAATTTAAATTCAATTCCAAAACCACTTTTTACGCAGATTATCTTATTTTTTGTACCATAAGAGTAAAACTGAACATGAAGTTACAAAGAAACTTAGAAAGGGGAAGAGGATGTTTCAAGATTTTTTGCCAGCGAACTTTTTTGTAAAAGAGATTTTTTTTAATCCTACTGAGAAACATTAAGAATTTTTGGAAAGAGTATTTACTTTCCTTTGACAAAAGAAATAGCAAGCGACATTGCGTATTTTTGTAAGGGATGTTCAGATTCTCATGAATTTTAAATATTAAAAAATCCTTTGAAATTAAAACATGAAATTTTAAATGAACAAACAATCTTCGATTATTGCATTTTAAATCAGTCTATTTCGCTAACATTCCTTTTCTAGTTATAATAGAAAAATTTCTCCTCTCAACAGAATACTACAACTTCTATTTACACTTCTATTTAAGAAGGATCAGCCATGTTTCTTGAGGAGTTCATATATAATGCAAGTTCTCTGTAGATATAATTAAAAAATAATATTTTTACATTCTCACCATCCTTATTATAAACAGCCGCTTTAGGAATAATAAAATTTCATGTATGTTGCCTTATGGATGCCTGTTTAGTAGTTTAATATTCCTTGAAGTGCCATATTTAAGGATATTAAGCTAATACTACCGATCCAGATGTTTTGGAACTAAATACACAGTTAATGTTTATCTATATTTTACAATAACTCGAATATGTTCCACGAAACTTATACACTGCGAAACAAAGTTACGGGGAAAATATGTTTATTGAAAGATGTCATGCTTTGTGCATAAAGCTATTTATCACTTTGGTGCAGTAGTTTTGAATATGATATATGGGCATTGGTCAATAATTAGTTTATGTTACGAGTTGTAATTGTATGAGATATTTCAATAGACTAGAATTAAAATCCCTCAATTGGAACATTTATTCTAAAATTAAAATGTGTACTTTTTATTCAATTATTGCAGTTAACACTCCATTATTTTGATTAATAGTCACTGTACTCTGTGTACAATGGGAAAATATAAAAGCTATTTGCACATTTTAGAACGGTTTTAGTGCAAACAAAAAAAGGGCATATTACATTCTGACAGCAGATTATTTTATAAAAGCTGAATTATCGTTTACTGTAGTTCAATTTTGTAAGTTTTAAAAATGGCACATGTTCACAAACGTTGGATTGGACGATACTTTTTTGTTCTTTCGTAAGAAAAATTATCTTATTCAGTAATTAAAAAACGCTGTGAAAACCATGGAATTCGTACTTCTAAATACAAAATAAGCAATATTATTAACAACAAGAAAGATCACTCATGCTTAAAGCATTGATTATGAAACATTTTCCAACTTCAATGCAATTTTATTTAAACATCTCTAAAATACAATACATTCCTCGGTAATATTTTAAAACTTATCACAATACTACATAAATTTATTATATTTGAAAACTTAAACCGTCATCGAAAAAAATGAACTTCATTCAAATGACGGCATTGAAATATAAATTGTCTGGTTTAAACATCTCTGAAATGCGATACATTCCTCGGTAATATTTTTTAAATTATCATAATACTACAATAATTTATTATATTTGAAAACTTTTTCCAAAATAACTGGCATTCATTCAAATGACGTCATAGAAAAAATAACACGCCTGGCTCTCTCTATAAAAGCAGCATTTCATTCATAACATTTTCCCATTCATTTCATTCATAACATTTTCCCATTCATTTCATTCATAACATTTTCCCATTCATTTCATTCATCACAGTACTAAAATAATTTATTTTATTTAAAAACTTAAGACTATGGAGCTACAAGCAATTAAACTCCATGCTTAAAACTTCATCGAAAAAAATCATCCTTCTCTCTGTAAAATCAATGAATATTTCATTCATATCAGCTATGCAGACTCCATGAGCTAAATAATTTTGCGTTAAAGAAATACACCAATTCTTATACAACTCATCCTACATATTTTGCTGTTTACATTGTACATAAGTGAAAAATAGGCTTCGTTGTAGAAATAATCAAATTTGGATGATCATTTAAACTCAATTATATTGTAATTGCGTTGTTTCGGTATGTAGATGCACAGAATTTAAGCAAAAATAAAGCGGTTTTAGGACGGATACAACACTCAATATGAATTAAAAAGAACTTAAAAAATCACGATTTTGAGACAAGATGGATGCCATATTTCATTTTGAAGTGAGTCGCGTGATCTTTTCATATCATGGTCACGTGATCGCTTCATATAAGAGATCTAATTATTATTTTAATTTTTATTTAAAAAACTACTGAATATATTTTGCTGAATTTTTTTTTATATATTTTATGGAATAATTTGAATATTACCTAAAATTTTCGAAGCAATTTGTGAATTCTAAATCCATTTAAAATATGTTTGAAGAATTAGGTCCCATAGGGTTCAATGTATTTTATTTTTTCAATCCGGGTTCAATGGTGATACTATTCATTTATATTCCCCTGGGTTCCACAGACCGTCTGAACAACATACTAAAATTTCATTTTGATTAAGTCATTTTTACGGCAGTTATCGTGCTAACGGACAGACAGACAGACAGACAGAATGAACAAAGTCATAAACACTTTTCAACTTTGTTGTAAAGTGTTAATAAAGAGAAAAAGCGTCAACCATTGCTTTTAAACCGGAAAAGAACTAGGAATAAATATCCAACATTTACGGCCATTTCAATTAATACATTTACTAGACAAAATAACGGACAAAGCGTTTTAAAAAACAAAAGATCTTTTATTTAACACATCTTAAAAGAGGTACAGAACATTATTGAAAACTGCCAAAGCGCTTTCGGACGCATATACGCCCTTCATCAGTGGCTACATGAATAGTAAAAACATGGAATGTTTATATAGAGACCAGTTTAACGCAAATTTGCATAAAATATAAAATGGTAAATGAACTTACTAAAAATAATACAAGAAATATGCACGGAAATTACAAAATAAGTTTAAACGCTTACGAATTTTAAAATATTACAAGAAAAGAACTAATACAAATTTTAGAAAAACGTCAAGCATAATGTTCCCGAGAATGACATCACAGATAACTTTTAAGAAGTTTGAATTGCATAGATTATCTATTGATTTTATCTATTGAATGCAGACGTGATACCCATCTTAATTATAATACATTTACGGCTATTTCAAATTTAAAGTCTCTTGGCTCAAAAAAAAATCCACCTACTCATAATCAATAAAGAATTAGATCTTATGAAAGCTAAAAAGCATAATCTTCACCACTACTTTTTGCCTAGACATGCGGCTAAACTCATAATATGCAACAGAATTCTGTATGAAAATAATTTAGACTGTGCCAGATGGAAATATATAATGACAATTGATAAAGTATAGATCTATTTAAATGACGGTAACAAAATAAATCGATTTATTATGTCATAAGAGGAGAAAAAGACCCAAAAACTTAGTTCCATGAATCAAAAGAAGGTTTCAGTAAGGGATTCATGATTATTGCTGACTTTTTGTTTAAATTTAAGAGAAGCCGAAAAATTGTCAAAATCAATTCAATATATTACCAAAATAATATTTTAACTCATTTATTTAAAGAAGAAATACCATCCATTTATTCATAGTCCTAATAGAGTAGAATTCTATCCGGATAAAGCTTTGATGTGTGACTGATAATCTTACATCAAAATCTATACTGTTAAATTTCTTGAAAAAAATGACAAAAGATACAAGTAAAGACTATCTTTTGCTCATATTCTTCCAAATTCCCCTTATATGTCACCAATGGATTATTATGCTTTTGAATTGTTTAAAAGAGAACTTCCTAAACTTAGACCTAAAACAATGGACAGACTATATATAAAAACTGTGAAAGAGAAGTGAAATAAAATACCTCTTATAACTTTAATAAAAGCTCTCTTGGAAATAAAAATGTAGAATGATAGTTCAGAGAAAGGGCCATCAAGTAGAACATCTAAGAATAAATATTTTTACTTCAAAACTTAATGATATTGCTTTAAATTTGTTCTGAAAATATGCAAAAAACCTCAGTACAAGCTGTCTTGTGCGAATGAACTAATTAATAATTTAAATACATTTAGATATTTACAAGTTTTCCTATTTATATTTTGCATTATATCATATTTGTTATATTCGGGCACCCTTTTACTTTGACCGTAACATATGTCCAAGACTGAACTATGACCTGATTGTTTGTTGAAGTCCCAGATCGTCCGACTCATCCTAAGGACTCGAGCAACCATTTGGAAGGCCAGAACCTGATTGTTTGTGTAATTCCGATTATTTGTGTAAAATTAACTCTCTGTTACTAATTGAGTGTTACTAATCTTGTTAAATCTGAAGACCATTTCCATAAACTGCGGCTTCTGAGACAATATTGGGTTGATGTTGAAATAAAAAACATTAAATTGTAATAATACAAAGTAAATTTAGAAACACTTTATAATTATTCTGGAAACAAGTTTTAGAAACTAAAAAATACAATTCCATGCTTTAAATTTCTTGTGAATCCTTTTTAGATTGATGTAATCAACCATTGATGTCCTGTTGTTACACCTTTTGCCTTGGATGTTGCTTTAATTGTCGCACAACTTATTGAACTTCAAGACGATGAGGGTTTGATTTTTGGAAACAAATCTCAGAAGCAAAGCATCTCAATCTTCAGAAAGCTGGTTTCCAACTACTTCCTGTTTTATGGAGAACTTACTGCTGCGAATCTCCCTTCTCTGTAAAGAAATTCGTCAAGTCAAAGCATCCTGCTATCCTCACTAAGTTACTTAGAACAGCTTTAAAATCCTATAAGCCAGGTTTTAATCTATTAACTACAAAAATGAGGACTCAAAGTCTTCAATGAGCAGATATTAAACATATTTCGCTTTTGTTAGTAGAACTACTATATAGTTGTACATTTTATTATTTATAAATATAATTTTAATTTAAATTTTCTTTATTTAAAAAACGTAAATATTTTATGTGGGTCCTCTTATTGAAGAACTTGCCCCCACTCATTGCAATATAATGTAGTTGGCAGCATATGAACATCCTGTAGCACTGATAAAGGACAGAATTTGTTTATAAAATAGCATAAACATGCTTTATTACGCGGTTATATTATGCTCTAAGATTTCCCTTGTTATAAACTTGTTTGACATTCAAATTCAGCTATAATACATTGTGAACTCATAACTCTGATATTCTTTTATTTTATGCCCTTTCAATGAACAATAAGACGCATTTTAACTTTATCGTAAGTATGTAGGGCCCAAACCGTCACACAAGCCTTTATCTTTCAACATAGCTTTCTTCAAATGGAAATATATTAATTCCATCATTTTTAATATTATATATAGCAAATAAACTAACAAATTACCCCTAAACTCGTTGGGACAAAATTGTTATCCATATTTGTTTGATAAACTTCTCACCCAACAGACTCCAACTACCAACTAATCTCTGATAACATTCGTAATTTTAACGAAAAATTATCTGAATAACATTCCACGTAAGCGAATGTTGGAAATTCAAAATATAAATTTGAGAAGAAAATACGAATTTAGAATATTGCACTTTTACATGACAAGATAAACACATTAAATTTTCACACTTTCAAACTAATGCAGGAACTGAACGTCTATTTACACTCACTTCAGGAGGCTCGAACAGCCATATTCCTCGGAGAATTCGTGAATTATTCATGTTTATTGCTGCCGTAAGTGAGAGTTATTAGTTTGTTCGCGATCGAACCTTATACCAAGACGCTATATTGAGAGTAATAAAATTTCATGTTCGTCGTTATCCTTCGACTTCTGTTTGGTAGTCTAATTCCCTGTATTCCTTGAGTTATATTTATAAATTTTAAGCAGAAATTCTGTGTACAGGTTCCAATATTATAAGATTAAATACCTACTTGATTCTATTCTACATTTCATCATAATTCGAATAAATGTTAACTGGACCTTTATATTTGCCAGGAAAAGTATAAAATATGTCGAAGGAGAAAACTGATTTATTTTAATGAAACATGATGGATATCCAAATACAGTTCTTTCCAACAAGTGTGTCATGACATTGTTGCGTGCCTTGAAATGGTGTGCAAAATGTTTTATTAACTAAAATTATAAAATAACAATATACATCTGTCTAATGAAATCCTTTTTGTAATGTTCGCGTGTTCCATACGAAGGAAATAAGCGTTTTGTAATGCATTTCTATTTCGACTCTAATCTGCGCAATTAAAAAGCAACCTACAAATGGTATGTATGTTACTATTACGCTTACCACCATTTACAATGCAAATTTTTCATACTAAGTCATGGTTATTGAAATAAAAAGAATGTTCTTGGCATATGCCCCAAACATTCGGAAATTAAAAGAAAAATTATAAACGCGCCTTGAAATAGTGTGCAAAGTGTTTTATTAACTAAAATTATAAAATAACAATATACATTTATCTAATGACATCCTTTACGCAACGTTCGCGTGTTCCATATGCGATAAAATACTCGTTTTGTAATGCTCTTCTATTTCAACGGCAATCTACGCAATTAAAAGCAACCTACAAATGGTATGTATGTTACTATTATGTTTACCACCATTTACAATGCAAATTTTTAACATACTAAGTCATGGTTATTGAAATAAAAAGAATGTTCTGGGCATATGTCCCAAACATTCGGAAATTAAAAAAAAATTCTAAATGTTTACTGGCATATGCCCTAAACATTTGAAAATTAAAAAAATGATAAATGTTAAATTCTTTGCCATTAATTCTTAAATGTTTAGGTTTTCACCATCTTTCCTTCAAATTTACCCTCCAGAAAAATTGACAGAGATCACAGCCATCGCTTTAAAATCACGGGAAGAGTAAATACGATTGATTAAAATTATATAGAATTAAATTTTTTTTTTAATTTAATTTCATATTGGATATGTAAGCGCTGTATATTCAGTCAAGTAATTGCCTAAATATGTATTGTTATTATATAGGTGAATCAATATTTGTGATATATATATGGCTATTACATATATTACAAATATTGGTATTTAAAAACTGGGCGCGCATTATAAATATTGATATTTACTAAAAGTGCCGTGATTGAAGACAACGAAAAAATTGTACAAAAAACATGCGAATCGAATAAGAATTACCCGGTATAGGAATTTATATTGTTTATATAATATTTTAAATAATAAAATCTGATGTTGGCAACACATGACTTTCCTTATATAATGTAATGAATTTACTACTTTTACAGTAAAAAAATAGGTTTCTCTTATAGTAGATACTGATATTCTTTCCAAGATATTGAATTTTCGACAAATAGTCGTCATTTTTATCCATTTGGCGAGATTTTCGTTAATTTGGCAACATTTCAAAAAGTCGCCAAGTTGGCGACATTCCCCCAAATTTGTCGCCAAAATTTCGCCAAGCGTTATGGACGAAGAAATAAGTTGTTCTTATAACAGAAAAATGACTATTGGCGTTCAAATACAAAAGTATTACTCAAAGTATCTTTTTTCATGAATGGAACGAGCTAGATCTACGAGAATGATGTCACCCAATTTATCGCATGGTATTACATATGAAAAGTGAACATGTTTCTCAATAGGAAATATTTTTTTTCATTTTATATGACTTTTTAATAATTTTTTTGAAAAATGTTCAATATCTCGAGAACGGTTCATGTTAGTGTTCTAAAATTTATGTCAATCGTTTTCTAATGAAAAATTACATAAGAAATGTCTATTTGCGTAACTTTACTAGTGGTTTTGATTTTTTGACGATTTTTTCAAAATTTTATTCGAAAATTTAGGGGGGTTCTGAACATTCGATTGCATTTAAAAACAATAGGCTTTTAGTGTTTACGGATTGTGATTTTTGTACCAAATTTAGTTCGAATCGGTCCATTCGTTCGTCAGTTATCGTCTCCACAGACTCACTGACACACACTGACACACACTCACACACACACACACACACACACACACACACACACACACACATACTTTCACACACACACACACACACACACACACACACAGACATCACTTCAAAAATGTTTGATTCGTGATCAGGGATGCTTGAAACGTGCTCTCCCGTCGAAAACTCGATTTCGAATTTTCGACCCCGTCACAATACTTTCCTTATACATTATGTATATAAGGAAAGTAAAAAGGTTTATTTTGCAAACATTCTACGCGATTACATACCCCTGTGCAGCGCCCCAAGTTTTATTTTAATACTTTAAACTAGTAAAAAATTAATTTGACAATCCGCTACACGAATTGCATACACGCGCACAGTGAGTCAACAAAAAATGATGGTCCCGCCCAACTATAGTATATAACGTTCACTGTGACTGCTAAAAGGTACGTGTTAAAAAAAGTCACCGCTAAAACTGTAACAGCTATGAAAAGTGATTACTGATAGTGGACACCACAGATAGTACACTAACATTTTGAATTTGAGATTTTGAATTTGAGATTAGATAAGATATTTTTGGTGTAAGGTAAATAAAGTTGACAAAAGCTTTAAAATTTTATTTTTGTGATTTATTTTTCCTATTATTATTAAATATGATATTATGGGCTCAAACCATCCTATTAACGAGTTTTCTGGGACAAAAGAAATTATTTCCAGGTACCCTTAAATTAATGTCTTAAACTTTATCTATTGCAAGTCTTTTTACTTATGCTAATACTTTCTCATCTTTAAGTGAGATAAAAGAAAAGTGGGTTAACACTTTTATTGATGCATTGCACATTGATTCCATTTTGAATTCCATGAGAAGGAACATCCCTAAGTTCATGAACTGTAATTTCCTACGTGAGTAATATAAATATTGATATTTTGTAGTGGATATAATAAATATATGCATTTACTATAAATGCTGAGATAGGCAAATTTTGGTAAACACTGCAATGGGAACAGCTTCGGAAAGCAGAAAAGTAAAAGTACAAAATATTTACGGAAATCTTAGAAAAGTTTTCTTATTTTACTTTGATTTCTAAAATAAGTTTATGATAAACAGCATCTTTTTCGGGTGCATAGACATATATTAAAAATAACCTGTAATTGATTCAAATCAAGATACAACACCAAAGTAGGATAAGGCAGTTTTATAACCGCTGGTCTCAAACGGTATAATAAACTTCTAGAATTTCTAATTGATTCAAAGAGGAAACCTAAAAATTTAGCAGCCAACCTTACATGCTGTAATATAATTTTGACAACCCGATTTTTTACAACATAGTTTGCATTTATTCGGAAAAAAAAATCAAAGACACCTAGATTTATACGCGACGTTATTTTCAGCGATCAACTTATATAACAGAATGACAAATCAATAGATCACAAAAGTCATTTTATTAAAAACATCCTTCAGATGTACATACAATCTTTAAAAAAGCCAGAGCGGTTTCGGGTGTCATCATACCCTTTCTCAGTGGCGTTAAAATAAGAAAAATTGCAAACATGCTTAAATACAATCTACTACCGGCAAGCTGAATTTGCATATCCTAAAATTGACATTACCATAAAACATATTTTATGCATCCATACACCAGATTTAAAAATTACATCTGGTATGTAATTTTTTAATCTGGTGTATGGATGCATAAAATATGTTTTGTGATAATGTCAATTTTAAGATATACAAATTCAGCTTGCATGTCCTGAAATTGGCATTACCACAAAGCATATTTTATGCATCCATACACCAGATTTAAAAATTGCATCTGGTATGTAATTTTTAAATCTTGTGTATGGATGCATAAAATATATTTTGTGGTAATGTCAATTTTAGGATATGCAGATTCAGCTTGCCGGTAGTAGATTGTATTTAAGCATGTTGGCAATTTTTCTTATTTTAACGCCACTGAGGAAGGGTATGATAGTACCCGAGAGCGCTCTGGCTTTTTAAAGATTGTATGTACTTCTGAAGGATATTTTTAATAAAATGACTTTAGTGATCTATTGATTTGTCATTCTGTTGTATAAGTTGATCGATTTGAGAATTTGACGTGTAGCCGCCATTAGTATGTTATTTGAGTCGTTTAACGAGTAGAAAAATATCAATTAATCAAACCTAAAATGTGAAGCACACAAAAATATATTGCTGATTACATATTTAAACATTAAAAGAATTAATATTTTATCTAGACTCTTATACATACCTCGAGAGTTTAGAACTCAACTAACACTAATCTAGGGTGTTGGGGGTACTATAGTACTTACTATAATATAAGTTGAGGACTTGAAGCCCAGATCCATTTTTAACAACATTCTAGTCGAAAGCAATTGATTCCATAACCAGATTTCTCGAAGAAGATTTTTTGCCTTGTATTTGTCCAGCTTTGTTCTAAAAGTTCAATAATTCTACAATGAAATGGAAAGTTTCAATTTTATAACGTTTATGAGTTACTTGGAGACCACCAAAGCTCCAAAGCCTATAATAACTCATGATGGTCTACATATGATCCCTATCTCTTAGATATAAGACGATAACTGCACTATTAGAAAGGTGTGATCTTAGTCTTACTCGGAAAACACCGAAGCTCCAGAGCCTGCAATAGGTCATTTCAGGTTTACTCCTGACTGTATATGGCTCCTATGTGTTAGAAATAAGACGATCACTGTACTATACACTGTAAAACATTTGCAAACATGTTACTGAAAGTTTCAGGGAAATCAGCACTCCAGAATGAGGACTAGGTTTCTGATAGTTATGATAATATATATATATATATATATATATATATATATATATATATATCTGTCAGACGATAATTAGCTGAATATTTCAGACATGATGCCGGAAAATCTCAGTAAAGTAGCTGAAAAAAATGAGCATATGCTGCTAAATGTTTTACATTGTTAGAAACGTGTGATCTTGCTCTTATTAAGGTGCTGTGCATATGTCTTCTAAAGTTCTAAACGAACTCCCAAGAAACATGTATTATTCCGAAATTACTTTCCTAATATATGAAACTGTTTTCTTGTAAATATTGTTTTCAAAAAATTTTATGTTGTATTACAAATACAATTTCTTAAAAATGAAAGTTCTCCTCCGGTTAATAAGCTAGTTAAAAAATATATCATTCGTCAACTGCTCAGATTTGAGGGGCTAGCGTCCCATTTTGCGTGTGATTTGAGGGATTTTGTTATTCATGAAATTCGAAATAAACTTCATATGCATAAAAAAGGGATTAAAAATTTAAAAAAATTAAATACGTTAAAGTAAAGAGGCTCAACTTAAACTATGTGAAAGAGAATGTAAAATTCACACCCGAAATCAGATAGCTCAATTGGTAAACTGACTTTCAAAATCCAGGTTAGGGGTTTGCATTTCTCTCTTACTATGACTTTAACTTCGTTGTAACGTTCGATAGAAGAAAGACATTGCTGGTATGGAGTCACACAATATTTTATATTATGTATGTATATTAACGCCTAAAAAGCATCCAAATGTTCTCATTTCTAATAAGGAAATATCATTAGTTCCATATTTCTATGAATTTTACACATGCAACTTATTCTAAATTACTTTACTAACAACAATCAATCGTGGTCTTAGCTCGGTGCTTCCGGTGTATACTATTTACATTTCCTTTAATTGTTACAACTGTGAAACAATGAAATAAGCATATTAAAAATGTGTCAAAATATATTTAAACACAAAATACAGAGTAATGCATATATAAAATAAAGTTAAAACTGCTTTTATTTATTTTTATTTATTAAAAATCTGTTAAATATCCATAGCCGCTTCATTTATAAGAAACAATTAATACGATTTTAATAAATTAATTTTTCCCCTTTACATTTCCTTACATTAATCATTCCATTTTTGTTGTTTGCTTCACTTTAATTGATCGCTCTTATTTCTCGTTTAAAAAACGCCTTCGCAGATTTTTATTTGCTCTCTGCAGCTGTAAATGTACTATATATGTATGTTTCTAGCAACAAACGAATATCTGTATTTGAGACTTACTACTAAACTGAACTTTTTTAATATTTTTACTCGTTATATCCGTGATCTCGTTATACTTGTGCTCGTACTATTTTTCCCAAAAATTATCAGCATCCGTAAGAGTTCTGTCTTGGGACAAATTACATCTTTAAAAAAAACATGCATTTCAATGCAGCAGCATTTTATAAAAATTACTTATTTTTTAAAAAGGTCTAATAAAACGAGAGAAAATTAAGATCAAAATATATTCTTATTCAACTCACTACTTGGCGTCTAGACAGCAAGAAAGTCTTTTCAATTTAATTTGTATTATTCAACAAAGAGAATGAATTCAGCGAGAATATCTCGCGTATAATCCCGAAACAATTGATATGTGACCTGAATATTTATTCACATGTAAATTGTATATAAAATCATATATTTATCTTTCTACAAAAGTGTTGAGTGATAAATAAGCAAGCAGGCTCAAAATAATTTATGAAATTTTCTTTTAACGTTGGTGTGAATTTTCAATATGGATTGAACATACCGAAGATAATGCTAGGAATGGAGATGCATAGTCAAATACGCAATTAGTCTTCCCATCTATAAATTTTATAATGTAAAATTATAAGAGTAGGTAAAACCACTATTAATTGTCAAAGAAATTTCTTTTGTCAGAATTCATGACAAAAAATTGTAACGGGCATTTTCGAATTCAACTGAAAGTGTCGAAAATGATAGTTCTGATAAAGTGGATCAAATTTAGGTACCCCCCCCCCTTTTTTACGATAAATTTAGACACGCACATACCCCAATATACATTCAAATTTTAGAGGAATAAATTGTAGGTCTTAAATTATGGCAAGAAATGATATATTTAAACATATTTATGTTTTTAAGAACTTAAAAATATTAATTTGCAAAACATTGCAAATAATTATTGTTAACATCTCACAGTTCACTTCGGCGTTCGTTGCTCAATTGATTCCTGTGCATATATTTTGTAAGGAAATGTTATGTTTATCACATAAGGGCTGAATTTTGGTCCGCTTGTAGTAGTTTTCTCCTTGATCTTTAGAATTCTTAGTGATCTTTGGTGATCTACATGATCTTACATTGCTTCTTGATCCGTTTGAATTTTTGAAATATGTGACATATCGTAAAAAAGGTAGAAGATTTTTAAAAAAAGACTGAGAAATTAAATCCAGAGGAGGCAAAAGAGATACAGGATTAGTAAGACATGCAGGATTTTTGCTGTTATAGAAGGTTGGGCGTTCAATTTCAGAGTTTCCGGATCATTAGTTGATGCCATTATGTCATTATCACTGATGTCATAAGTAGATGATATCAATTTCTAGCTAAGGCTCAACAAGAAAATAAGCATCACCAAATATGTTCCAATTATATCGGAAAGATGTTCCGTTGTCCTGAAATTGAAACATACCAATGCTCGCAAATGGAAAAATATTGCAGTCCCCTGTTACATATAGTTCCCTGTTCAATTTCATGTCCAAGCAGCAGGTTTCAAATTTCGAAGAAATTGAGATTAGGCTTAATCATGAGAGTCAAATTCTTAGTCACACAACAGAAATCCAAAATAAGGCCTGCACTTTTATTATACACTGTCTTCTAAAAGTTAAGAACTCGGCAGTAAATCCGATTCAACTTAACAATTCTGCTTTAGTTATTTCCAAATTTTAAAAAAGGTAGTCTGTTGAATATTATATATTTATGAGTATAATAATAAATTTAAAGAAATAAGATTTAGATATCTTTTTTACCCTTTAAGTGCTTACTTCACATTTAACACATTCGGAAAATGTTTTGTATGCTATGCAAAACAAGCCTTTATGGCATATGACCTCCCCTGATTTTGGCACAAGTTTCGCATCGACGTTAGATTTCTTCAATCAGGGTATTCCAGCGCAACAGAGGACAATAAATGCCATTCATGTAAAAGAACAGTTTTTAGCTCATGGCGACTAGACTTTTGTCCATTGATACGCTATCCACTGCATACGAGCACCTAATACCTTAACTCTCAAGTTACTCGCCCATCAGCCCTGCTCTGTGTGGATGAGCGTTATCGACCACCAAGAGAAAATCTGAGCCGAATGCTCTCAAGTTCTTAATCATACAACAGAAATCCAAAATTAGGCCCGCACTGGCATTGTACACTGTTTTCTAAAAGTTAAAACGCAGCAGTATATCCGACTTAACATAAAAATTCTGATTTGATTGATTTAAATATCAATAAAAAGGTAGTCAATTGAGTAATATATATTTATGAGTGTAATAATAACATTAAAGAAGTAAGATTTATATATATTTTTTATCCTTCAGTGCTTACTTCACACTTAGTACATTCGGAAAAGGTTCTGTATGCTATACAAACAAGCCATAATATGGCACGTGTAATTGGCATAAGTTTTGCATCGGCGTTTGATTCCTTTAATCATGTGTTCCAGCGCAGCAGAGGACAATAAAAGCCATTCATGTAGAAGGACAGTTTTTAACTCTTGACGACTATAGAGAGGGGTAGATGGGCAGAGATAGCACTTGCAAGGGCATTCAAAATACTTTTGTCCACTGATACACTATCCACTGCATAGAAGCAATACCTTAGCTTTCAAGTTACTCGTCCATCAGCTCTGCTCTGTGTGATTATCTTCCATAGTATAGTTCCGTCGTAGCGTCCGTCGTACCGTCCGTCGTAGCGTTATCATCCATCTAGAAAAAATCTGGGCCCAATGCTTCAGCGTGGAATCTCACGAAGGGTTCAAAGACTCAATCCCGGCACCTTCCCGCCATCACAATACCCCCTGTGAATACTTGCAGGTCAGAGCAATAACCTAAAGAAAGGCCAACCCCTACCAACACACTACAATGGTTAAAGGCATGATGTCACCGATGTTATTAGAATGACTGCGTATTCCTCATTGTCTCTGATCCCTTACACGTTTCTTGTCTGAGTCTCTGTCAAAGCTTGACTTATCCATGAAGAGTACAATTAACCATTGCGCTTTTATCCAAGTCGTACTCTAACGTCCCCACTCCAACTGTGCTGAAATGTACTCTTAGCATTCAAAGTGGGTACAAACCCGTAGCACTCAAGCATAAACATGAAAGCCTTCACCTCATAGTACTGACAGAAATCGACTTTTCTTTTGAAGTACACGAAAATCTGCTGCGATTCATGGAAATTACGTGTGGCCAGTAAGTAATGCAATGTACTGCTCATACAATGGTGTTAAAGTCCTAGGATGACCTGGAACGGGTCTTTAGATGGCTGTCTACTTGTTTTTAACAATTTTTAGAAATGAGGAATGACATAATGGTCCTCAGAAAATAATTTGACGACGAAGAATGGACTGTCCTGCCTCAAGCCACCCAACAGCATGCCAGCCTTAAAAATCTTCAAACGTATACTTTGCGTTATAACAAAGCTAATATGATTCAAAATCAACCCCCAACATTTTTTAAAAAATTTGCTTTGCGCATTATTCTAGGAGCAAACGAGTCGTTTTCACCCTACGATTAATTTATAGTGTTTGAGGAGCAAATCGATAGTGGATAGGTACATCATTTGATATTTGCATATCGCCATCGAAAACAACAATAAGTTTCACCTAAGGAAATCCACTTATGTGTTTGCTATATAGGTGATATGGGTTCATCTGATGGACATAACAAACAAGGAATCTAACTGTCCTGTACTATTTTTGTCAAATATTGTTAATGTGACTTTTCACTTCGAGCTTTTACTTCTTTTTCGTCAGAGGGGGAAAAGTGTGATACAGTGCGAATATAACCACTACAAAATATAGGTTTTACTAACAGAAAGCATATTTTTGTCTACAGATACAAAAAGCAACAGGTTGACACCAAGCCCCAGACACCAGTTTTATTACCAATTCTGAAACGCCAGTTTTTATGGTTGGATGGACAGTAATTTACTGCCCAAGCTATAAAATTATGACCTCGTAACACGTACGCTTTATGACACAAACAAGACTCCAGGGCAAAAGGAAATGTCCAATGGAGCTTAACATAAGTCCCACCCACAGAACTGGAACCAATGACAGAACAAATCGCCAAAGCCAATGAACAGAAGGGGGAAAACACAGAGTACCTCACACAGAGACATACTAGAGTTTGTAAAAAATAGATACCTGACTTACTGTTGACATGAAATGACGTACAGAAACTTGTGATGACTTACTTGCGGAAAAGATGGCATTTTTAACCTTCTTAAGAATAACATTACATTTCTTACGAAGTACATTACAATTACCTTGGCTTTAATAAAATAAGCCGATGTGTGCTCCTGTTATTAAAATAAACAGTAGTGTGACAATGAATGTCACAAATCGAGTGCGCAATAAATGATGTGTGCTCGCAGAAAAAGTGTGCGTGAGAATGGCAGCTGACTGATGAATCAAGTAACCATTTACATAAACATTTTGAGGAAAAATTTTGAAGCCTCAGTAGCCAGTGTATTAAATTAATAATATTCGTACTGTATCACAACACGAAAAGAGCTCTAATAACCATTGTGTTAATAAGTGATAAATTAGCTATTCTAAAATTTAATGATAAAATTAATAATAATTAATAAAGTTTTGTTTGAGCAATTTAATCTCAGTTTGTTGAATAAGTGAAATTAATTTTTATGTTATTTATAAATAATCAAATCGCTTTTCAGAAGAAACACTGGGCATCATAATAAATTAATTATGGTGGGTTATCACTTCGGCAAAGCACAGAAATTTACGATTAGCGGCCAATTCAAATCTTATAATTAAGTCCAGTAATGTAATTATATTTCTTATACGTCCCACATTGCTTGCTCAAATTTTGGTAGAAAGTGTACACAGCAGTATCTATGTATCGTTTATCGCTACCAGATTTCTTGTTGTCATTGCAAATATCAGCTATCCCATACTGACGAATGTATGATAAGCGTGAAATCAGTTCATGGATACTATCACTTGTAATGTTCGTGTCATTTTCTATACTTTACATTCGCTCTCAAATACATTTACTTATATTAAATATTTTCTGTTACAAATAAACTGTTATTTTAAAGTCTTTAATTAAGTTCGCTAATTTCCGAAAATAGGGCCGAATCTAATTTTGGAAAATATCAAGCTTCAATCAGGTCTTGGCTAATGACTTTAAATAAATAACCATTAAAATATGGAAATAAAATAAATTTAAAAATACCTTTCGGTTCAATATCCAAAAATAATTAATTTCATTCTGAACCAAAATTAGTTTATAAAATGCTGAAGGAAATGTGAGAACTAATTTGTAATTTTACTTCAAAAATTAAAGTTAATCATACAGGACAAAATAACCTCTTATTTGTAATACAGAACCTCCTCGAATTTAATTATTAATTAAGCTGTCATGACAAACTTTTAATTGTGTTACGCAAATCTCTTAAATTTATACTGTGACGCAAAAGAAAAAGGACGATAGTTAGAGATATTCCATTAGAATTTTTTGTATAATTTTGCTCCATTCAAGCGTGTAAAATTAAGTTCAAAAGTATGCATTAAAATTACAAGTCAAGGCTGGAATTAAATAATATATTCAAATAACATGCAACCAAACTACTTACAAAGGGTGCAACATAAAATTGGAACTATCAACCAAACATGAACAAAAATCTGATGTGGGCAGCACATGACTTTCCTTATATAATGCAAAGAATTTACTACTTTTGCAGTAGAAAAAATAGATTATAGTAGATATTTATATTCTTTCCAAGATATTGAATTTTCGTCAATGAGTCATCATTTTCATTGATTTAGCGTCATATTTATCCATTTGGCGAGTTTTCCGTTAATTTGGCAACATTTAAAAAAGTCGCCAAGTTGGCGACATTCCACCAAATTCGTCGCCAAAATCTCGCCAAGAGTTATGGATGGAGAAATAAGTTATTCTTAATATTCTTCACTATTTGCGTTCAAATACAAAAGTATTATTCAAAGTATCTTTTTCATTAATGGAACGAGCTAGATCCACAAGAATGATATCAAACAATTTAAGATTATCAGAGTTCAAATAAATAAATGCTCCCTAAATAAAAAAAGCACTTTGTGCAAAGGATAAGGAAAATTTGAGCAACGTATTTAAAAAAAATAAGACAATAATGCAGCATACAGCTGTTTCGAAGATACACTGGATCCCCTTCGTCAGTGCAAGAGAACCAACAGACTCGAAATCAAAAAGACAAAATAGCATTTCATTTTATTGACGTTGGATTTGTTAGTTATCTTGCACTGACGAAGGAGATCTACTGTTTTCTCGAAACAGCTGTATGCTGCATTATTGTATTATTTGTACTTAAATAGATTGCTCATGTTTTCCATAAATAAATACTCCTTCCAAAAAATCTAGTTCAGATGTAGTGAGGAGCATGAGCAATGATTTTTACCTGCGAAAAGTAATAGGAAAAATTTTCAGGCCAACAATGTTGGGAAATTTGTGAATAGATGTTTTCTTACTTAACAACCATCCTAGAATGTTCTTTGATACGGTCTTCGAAAGCTCTTTTCGTCTGACCAATGTAGGCCAAGTTACATTAATGACTAACAGAATAAATACAATTTTTACGCAAGCGTGGAATAACAGTTTTACCGGGTGAAAACTGGAACTTATTAACTGGTTAAAAATCTACTTTAGTTTTGAATCCTGATAAAACTCTGAAATAATTTTAAAGCTTAAAGGAGCGTGAAAGGCAGAGCAGTCACCTTTCTGAGAACAAAATCTTTATCAGAAGAATGGACATTAATTTAATTAACTCAAATATCATAATGGAACTAAATATTATATCTTAATATTATGTCTCTTTACAATAGTATAACTCAAAATATCCTCAAAAAATAACAAATTGAAGAAAAAAAGTTTCATATAGAAAAATTCGTACATATAGATGTCAAGAAATATAACAGTTAAATTCAAAGTGATTAAATTGTAAATAGTAAATGTATTATATATGCATACCATCATCATCATTATTATTTATAACTAGCAGCATACCCGTTCTTCGTACGGAGTATATAATATAAAGAAACTTAAAATTCGCAATCATGTGCAAATTCTGTTAAAATATTAAATTTATTGCTCATAAAGAGAAGTTTAAGAATATCTGTTCTCACTATGCAAAATTATCTTCACGGGCAGATCTGAAGAATAAAACATCCTGACCCCTTTTATAAGCAAATTTACAAAAAAAAAGGAATTGAATCATTATATGCAACCCCGTACTATTTATATTGTCGTAGATTAGAAAATATGCCAGTGTGTTAGTAGAAGATTACCCGTATTACAATATGAGTCTCAAAAATATTTGCCAGAATAAAGGAGATGACGTAATAAATTGAAAATATCAATAATCCCCGTAATCTTTTACCAGAAGGTCGCAATTGATTCCAATATATGCCACTATATATCTAAATATATGCCAATATACCTGTACTACTTATATTCTCGTAGATTAGAAGATATAATGCATTTGTAGAAGATTACGTACAACGTACTATATATGAGTTTCAACAATTTTCGTCATAATAAAACAATGTCATAATAACTTGAAAATATCAATAATCCCTGAATCAAAAGTCCCCGAAAATATCAATAATAATAATGTTTAAACCTGAAGACCGTAATTGATATTATCCAGTCAAAATGCAATGTCAATGAAATTTATTTTATATACATATCTTAATTTTTCAAATCGGAAAAGATTTAATATAAAATCGTATGCCGCATAACACATTGGATCCGTTGCTAAGCGACATGATATCATTTGCTTCAAATAAATTGATGGAAATCATATCATCTGAATAATGCGACCTCCATGGAAGATTTGGCGACATTTTAGTCAATTTAGAGATAACTTAAAAAATCCCCAAATTTATCGCCAAGTGGGACTGTAGAACAGATAGTCCCATTTTGCGACAAATTGACGAAACATCATCACGATACTATCTCCTAACAAAACACAATTATTTTCATTTATTAAGCGCGATTTTATCAATTCTATGATATTTTTATGGACTCACAAATATTTTTATCAATTTGGTGATATTAAAAAAATTCGTTAAATGTGTTACTAAGTAGGATGGATGGACTGTCCGACAAATGCTACCGAAACATCATTTCAGTACTCTATTCTAAAAAAACAAATCATTGATTTGCGTCATTTTTATAAATTTGGAAACATTTCCGCTAATTTGGTAAAGTTTAAGAAAAGTTACCAAGTTATTTAGAGATATTCCGCTAAACTCGTAGCTCTAAATTTGCAGATCTGAAGAATAAAATATTCTGATTCCGTTTGTATATACTAAATGAAAACACTAAAATTGTATTATAAGATACAGCCGTTCTACTCTTTTTCTGCTTCAACAATAGGCTTAATGAATTTATTGGGTAAACACAATATATGAGTTTATTAGCTAAACACAATATATGAGCTGGAAACCTCTTTGCTAAAATAAATGAAAATGATGTACGCAGTTCGCAATTTATATAATTAAAAGAACAACCAAACCTTTCATTTAAAAATATTTTTTACATCCATTTATTTATTATTCAAATAGAAAAAATAATAATAAATATTAACAACACATTTAATTTCATTCCGTTGCCGAGCAACATGATATAAGATAGAATCTTCCTCATAAAATGCGAAATTAAATAGCCATTTTGATTTCTTTATACTTTTAATCGTTGAGTAAAAGCTTGTGAAATATAACCACGGAGGTAGATTTTTCCATTTAAATTCATGTTTCAAACAATTCGTGTTTTTCGATAGTGACTAATTAATGCAAAAATCCTGCACCAAACTCGGAAATAAAGTTTTATTTCATTTCGCCGTTTTAAACAAACGATTTTCATCCTTTCCGTTTGAATAAACCACGGAGTTGGAGAGTATAACTCATAGGAAAAAGTTCCGTTTTTCATTAATATCTCGACAACCCCTGGTCTTTGTAACTCGAAACTTGAACTAAATTTATGGGGGGCTATTTCAAGACTATTCACAAAATTTCATTAAATTCGGTTTAGCTGTTTTTCCGTGAAAATGAGACAAACGAAAATTTCGTTTTTTACTAATATCTCGAGAACCACTGGTCGTAGAAACTCAAAACACGGACTAAATTTTAAGTGGGACTATTTCTAGGCTACCCACCAAATTTCATCAAATTCGGTTCAGCCGTTCTCCCGTGATGATGGGACAGACAGACAGACAGACAGACAGATTTTCAATTTTATTTATATAGATACTAATATTATTATTAGTGGTAGCAGTATTTATTTTTATACTATTATTATCATTATTATTATCATTATCATTATTGTTGTTGTTGTTGTTGTTATTATTATTATTATTGTTATTATTAATATTAGTATTAATATTATTGTTGTTGTTATCATTATTATTATTATCATTATTATTTTTATAGTATTTTTAATGTTATTAATATTATTTTTAACGTGATAATCATCATCATTCGAATATTGTGGAGAATAGTCAGGATATAATTGATTCTATTCTTATTATTTTATTTGTCTCATGCATATAAAAAATTTCAGATAAATTATTGAAAAATATTAACAAATTATACGAAAAATCAGCTTTTCTATACCGTTATAAAAAAAGTAAACTTTTAAATAAAAATCAGTTCTTCACAGAAAATGAAAGCAATTATCTGAATTCAGCGTCTGAGATATTTATTTAATCAATTATCAGTAAAAACAATATTAGGACTATCTTATTTATAGTTAGTAAAGAAGCTACATGTAATTTAAAAATATTTCACTATATTAATTCAAGTTTTCAGCCACAGAATCTATTATTTGTCTTTCTTATCATGCTAAATTAAGTTTGAAGTTTATTGATTGCCTTAGAGTATTCTTATTGTGGACTTCTCTGAGTAATCGTAGTTTTTCTTTCAAGTCTGAAAATGCAGCATCTGTTACAGATATTTTAATCAATGAAAAAAGTCGATTTTACTAAAGCTAAACATCGATGCATTCTTAGAAATAGAAAGTGAGTGTAAGTATTTGCTAGCTTAAACTTTAGGAAAGAAATAAAGTGTTATTGATCTATATTATAAGAATCAAAGAAAACTTTTACAAAATAACAATATTCTGATTCATAATCAATACAAGAAAGATCAATCATGCATAAAGCATTGGTTATGAAACACTTTCCAACTGCAATGCAATTTTATTTAAGCATCTCTTAAATGCGATACATTCAGTGGTAATATTTTTAAAATTATCACAATACTGCAATAATTTATTATATTTGTAAACTTAGAACTTCATCGAAAAAATTAACTTTATTCAAATGACGTCATTGAAATATAAATCGCCTGGCTGTAAGCAGTAAATATTTCATTCATACACTTTTATTTCATGTCTTTCATTCATTACAATACTACAATCATCTATTTTAGATAAAAACTTCAAACTATGGAGATAAAAGTAATTCAACCCCATGATTAAAACTTCATCGGAAAAATCTGCTATAAAATCGTCTGCGTCTCTATTTAAAACCAATGAATTTTTCATTCATGTCAGCTATATTGCAGACTCCAGAGCTTCATAATTTTACGTTAAAGAAATTCAGCAAATATTATACAACTCATCTTACAGTTTGATGTGTTTGCATTATCCATTAGTGAAAACTATATTCATCGTTACAGAAATAATGAAAGTTTTATGATCATTTAAACTCAAATATATCTTAATTGCATAGACCACAGCAATATCGGGTAATTCATTCTAGTCAAAATCACAGAAATTAAATTTTAAATTATTTATAATTTTTTAAAGAAATATCCCTCACGAAAATTTCACACAATCGAAATAAATGAAATGAAACAACCTCTTGCTACTGTGACATCCCAACCTTCCAGCTCTGATAATAGATGGAGTGTCACCGTCTTGGGTGTTTTTCAATAAACCTTAGAATTTTTTTCATTTGTCAAATATCTCGATGCCAGCCAGACCCGGACACACCTCCAACGAACCCACACGCACAAGTGACTGACATTAAGGAAGAAAAATGAGACAATTTGCAATTTCAATTTCCGGAATATTATTCGCCATCGAAAATAAAATAAAATAGCATAAAGGAATACATAACATATAAGACGTTACTTCTATTCCGGGTTAGAATTTAATATGCATTTAATGGGAATAGAAAAAAAAATTACTTTTCAAATTACAATTTTTGGTACTATTACAAAACTACTTGCAGTACTCAAAAATTATTAAGAACCGCAGTGCCGGAAAGGATGTCACAACAAACATACCATTTCAGCGTATTGAGCAGAATATAAATTTGTAAAAATCCAGTGAGGGCAACACACATTACCCAGAATTTTTTTATACAGGCAAACTTTCACTTACCTTTGATATGATTGGCTAGTGGCATACCAAGTAAATTTTCACAGGGTGAAAACGCTTATCAAATATCATTCATTTTTAATATTCAATTATTTTTCAGATCACTTAAAATTCACATTAATGGATAAATCTATCACTTATGTACAAATTAACATTATTAAGAATTAACTAATAATCAAAGTTTCAAATCTATGCAAAGTTTCAAATCTATGCAATGGTCATAAAAGAGCTTTTAAACAAATTTTTAAATTCAAAGTACACACATTCCCTAATTGAAAAAAAGGAAAGCAATGGTAAAATAGGACATATTTTAATAATTATAGACCAACGAAGCAAAGTTCGTTTTCCAGTCCTAATGAAGCAAAATCAACATTTGCCTGAATTTTGTGATCCCTTCTACTAAATAGGTAGTAGGATGAAGTATGTACATACGTTATACATACATACGTAATGCATATATACGTGAAATTGCACACAGATTTGCAGAATCACAATTTCAATTATTAAAACGAACTGTAACAGGGCTAAACGCCGATTTTTAAACCGCACATACTCATTACGCTTTCTAAAAATAATAAATAAACAACAACTTTCAAACAGCTCATCGAAGCGTGTGTACTTCCATGCATTGTGATTTAAACGTACTCCTGTATATTAAACACGTTTTTACGATTTAAATGTGTTAATTTGATTTCATTGTTCTTCTATATTATAATTTATTTAATTTCATATTCAAATTCCAAAACTTAAAACTTATCCTATATTGGTCAAACCAGCAACCCTTTACATCTGAGAATGAATGTCTACAGGGATCATATTAAAAAATTTGACCATAAAGTCTTTAATGATCTCCCTACTAAAAATCAATTTGAATATCAGCACTTTGCTACACACGGATTTAAAAATGTATCCCTTTATACTTTAGATATTAAAATTTCACTCACTGATAGATTAGTATTTGAAAATTATTACATTAAAAAATATAAAACTCTCTTCCCCTATGGCTTAAATCAAATTTATAATAATAATAATGTTGTTAACAATAGTTTTGAATACAATTCTAATAAATCTTCAGTTTATAAACATCTTTTTCAATATTCAAAGTCATCAATGTCTAGAAAAAAGCGATATAAGCGTGACAAAGGAAAAAGTAACTTAAGTAAAACTATTGATTACAATGCAGACATTTTGAAATTACAATATAATTATTCTCAAACTTTCAATTTTCTACCTGTTAGAACTTGGTTATATAAAGTCAGAAAATGCAAATTAAGTATTGTTTATACTAATTTTTTAAAATTAAAATTAACTCATGAGCATTTTAAACATTTATTTTATGATTTGCTTCTTTCACGTACAAATTTCTTAAATTACCACCTTCTCCATTCACCAAATCCACATACTAAAATAGCCTACTATGTAATTTCTTTTAAACACCCTATTCTTAATTCTCTTAACTTCAATAATTTATTTGCAAAACATCAGCACTTGTTACCCGTAAAAGAAATCAAAATACAAAAATCATTCAAATATAATTTACCAATTGGTAGAACTATTTACAATTACAATGAAGTTTCCAGGACATTAAACTCCGATGACCTTACATCATGTGTATGCAGCAATAAAAATCTTGCCCCTTATGTCAACTCCTCTCATGGACACATTATTACTGGGGATCTCAGTATAGTTCAGGATGATATACTTAGGGATATTATGAATAAAGGATCCAAATTTCGCATTCAATTCTGCCATCACCCTAAACAGTTTCTTCAGTCTATATCATTTGATTTTGATAAATTCATATATCAATTTGCTTGTTCACATTCCATTCCTATTGAAGCATTCCATCTATGGAAGTATACTACCTTACATCCACTTAAAAATGTTATATATATTATATAAACTTTAAATTAACGAAGCCTAGGTATCCTTATAAACAACTCCTATCTGCTATTAAAGAACTACAACAACATTTTGTCATAACTTATGTAGATAAAGCTTCTAATAATTATGCCATCATTTGTAAAAAATATTACATTCCTCTGTTACAGAATTACTTAAAAAATAATCAAATTTTTAAACCCATTAATAATCAGTCTATCAAAATCAAAACTAAAATGCTAAAATTTTATACACAATTAAATATTAATTGTAAGTTTTTTAAATTTCCTTATGTTACTTTGGTTCCTAAATTTCATAAATCACCTCTCAGTTTTAGAACAGTCACTTGTGGACATAATACCTTTACCACTACAGCTAGTAAGTACTTGCTTAACTGTTTAAATAGAATTAATGAATCTCTTAAATTTAGGAATTCAGGATATTTTATTTTGAACAATAGTTTTGATTTAGTAAATCACCTTAGCAAGCTTCCACAAATTCTTGGTTTCCATACCTTTGATTTTAAAGACCTATTTAATAATATTGTCATTAAAGATTTATATAAAGTTATTATATCTCTCTTTATCATGACTATCTATCTTCCAATAATGTTGCATTTAATGCCAAAAACTTTCCTATGCTCTTGAACTTTGTGTTATACAACAATTATATTATCCAAGGTGATAACATTTATTTACAAACATCTGGTGTACCACAAGGTGGCTGTAGTAGTAGTATACTCGCTAACTTATATCTTTATTATTATGAATGTCATTTTAACTCTAATTCATATATTATATATAGATATGTTGACGACTTAATTTGTATTATCATTGATGATTCCTATCCAATTAATATTGATTTTTACCCATCTAGCCTAGAATTAATTCCTAATGAACCTAGCGTTAGTCAAACTGTAAATTTTTTAGACATAAATTTAGATACCCTCAATAATCATGTAATCACCAATCTATATGATAAAAAAGATTCTTACAACTTCACTATCATAAAGCTGCTATCATATCAATCTTGCAATTCTATTCAATTGTTTAGAAACATCATTTTAAACCAGCTATTTCGAATACATCGACTTTCTGATCCTCGGTTTCACTTTCTCCACATCAATAATCTTAAACGCATTTGTCAAAATTACCAATATCCGGAAGTATTTGTAAATAATATTATTAATAATTTCAAATATACCACGTAATAATTTTACACATGCATTATTTATCTTTGATTGGATAACTCATTTTTGAGAATTCGCCCATTCTTATCACCTAACTTACCACTTGGCCTGAGTCTATTACTGTTTACTATTTTCGAATGACTATTTTCCACTTGTCCTGAATCCTATACTGATTACTATTTTTGAAAGTCTCCATACATATTATGTATCGTTCACATGTATTCATTCCGATGCCCACTCGCATTGACGAAGTGAGGTGAAATACTCAGTCGCTTGATCAACTTACACGTGGCAACTATGCTTCTGAGTTCATATTTCTGTTCCAGGAGGTATTAATTTTCTGATTTGTAATTCAATTGATTTATTTTTCTCCTTCCACTAGCCAGTAGATAGTTCCAATGGTGTCTATAATTAAATACTATCGCCATTGTCAGAAACTGGCTATTCTATAGGTTTTAATTCGAATTGTATGGCTGTCCTGATGAGAATGCAATTTCGAACTAACCGCCATTTTTTGTGTAGTTTCAATTGTTTGTTCTCTATATCTTAATCTTTTATCTTGAGCTAATTATTATTGCCTTTTCTCATTTTTGCCATGTTTTCTTTTTATTTTTATTTATATTTATATGCTTTTAATTGTGAATTTTGTATCCTAATATTGTTCTCATCCCCCTTTCCATTGTAGTGATATGTTACCTTCTATCTTTATCCTTAGTCTTGGTCTATAGTTACTCATTTGTAACAGATATGCTCAAGATGGGTTTTTTTGTACATACAGTAGTTTATGCATAATTTTCGATTAAAATCTTTCAATTTTTATTTATAAATCCATTATGTTATTAGCTGCTTTGCGCAATATCATGATGAAAGTTTTATATTCTGTATTATTATGTGTTTTATATTCTGTTTTCTATACTGACTTCTATTACATCTTTTAATTGTACATTTACATTTATTATTTACTTCTGATTTCAACCATCTACCTTTAGATTTTTATATTTGCAAAAAACTTTAAATATATATATATATATATATATATATATATATATATATATATATATATATATATATTCTACCATTGGATTTACAATTATATATATATATATATATATTTCCAATGGCCAGGCACTTGATATTTCATCATTCGCCTATACACCGGCCAGAATCGTGAACCAGTTAGCCGCCAGATGACGTTGCCCCGACGCACTAGTGGGGGCGGAACACACCGCGCTCATCGACACAACATCCATGCCTGAAGGTGGGACTCGAACCCACAACCCGGTAGCCGAACGATCGGTAGGAAACGCTTGCCTTGACCGTTCGACCACTGCGTCGGCGGATTTTCAAATATTGAAACTAATCTTTTATACTCCAAATTTCATAATTATTCGAATATAAGTTTGAATTCTTTCACAGCTCGCATACTTCATATGGGTGAGTCCATTGAATCCCCAGCTTTTTGTTAGTTATATTAAATTCATAAATTTTAATGAGTGAAATCAATTCACACTGAAATGGCTAATATTGAAACAATTTAACTCTGAATTACCGTCACCTATTAAATAGAAAGTAGAGAATACAAACAGGACCCAAAATGTTAAGATGAAACATATATCAAATACTATCCATACTGTCATGACTTCCAAACGCAAAAGAAAATACTATCGCGCTATTTAGTAAGGTACGTTAAGACAGTTTATTCCTGATATATATAATCCTGATATACAAATCGATTATATAGTGTAGAGGATAAACATAGTGTGCTATATCTATTTGTGCCCTTTATTTGAATGCATTTTCTGTGCATCTATAATCTAAGCCAACGCAATTACAATACTTTTTAGTTTAAATGATCATCAAACTTTGATTATTTCTACACCGAAGACTAATTTTAATAGATGTAGAATGTAAACAAGTGATTGTAAGATGACTGGTATAAGGATTGCTGAATTTTTCTTCCACAAAATTATTTAGCTCTGGAGTCTGAAATATAAGTGATATGAATGAAATATTCATTGTTTTTACATAGAGAGCCAGACGATTTATATTTCGATGACGTCATTTGAATAAAGTTCATTTTTTTTTCGATAAAGTTCTAAGTTTTCAAATATAATAAATTATCGTAGTACTGGGATAATTAAAAATATATCAGCGCTGAATGTATTGCATTTTAGAGATGTTCAAATATGTACATGGTGTACATGGTGTATTATACATAATGTGAAATATGTATATGTATTATATATAATGTTAAATATGTACATGGTGTATGATACATAATGTATTATTATACAAGTGTAGATGATAGACCGGCCTAGTTCATACATCCTCCAAATTCAAGCGATTATATAATATGTAATAATGAAGTCAAAATCATTATTTTCCAGATATTTCCTACTCAAAGAAGTTTAAATGATCCAGATGGTTCCACTAGCTCTTAATGAGTTAGTTATCGCCTTAATGACTTGTTAGGAGGATGTAAAAATAAAACTAAATTACTTTCTGATTGTCGCAAAAAATATACTTTATATCTCATTTATAGTTTATATTGTTCAGGAAAGTGCTGAAACGATAATTTATTTCTGAAGATATCTGCTATAGAAACTAGAGCAAAAAGAATAAAAATGAAAGAATGATTCAGTTATAGTTAAATAAAAAATAAAAGAATGTTACTCTAACACAGGGGTTCTCAACCGGAGTGCCGCGAGATTTTAAGGAGGGAAAAGAAAAATTTGTTTTTGAAAAATTAAGAAAAAAATCAGAATATTATGTTTGGACTGAAAAATATTTTTTGATTATGATACGTATGCCAGACAATATAAATTCGCCAACATACGTCTTGGTACGTTGATAGAATTATTCGGCACCGTACAGTTTGGTTCGGAATAATTTGGTGAAATTCGAAGTGAAAACTTTGGAGTGGTGGGGGACGGAGCCAAGCATAACCTTGGGTTAGCCTTCGTAGACACACAAAGCGTCCGAGTGCGCCCTCACAAAGTCGCCGACAGTCTCTGGCGCCCATTGTGAGGGAGTGGGAACTATTTTTAAGGAATAGAGCTTTTTCACCTGACGTCACATCGCCAAGCTACCACCTAGCAACCGTTGCTGGTAGTCATATATTGCATGCTTTGCGTTTGAGTCAATTGCAGATATACTGGCGTGTATAGTGTTACAAAATTTTATATTTGTCATTATGCCTACTCCTTGTTATGTTTTCAAATGCGGAAATCGTTCTGATCGAGACAGCAAATCTTTTTTTAGACTCCCTGCTGTATTAATTAGAGGAAATGAGTCAAAAAGACGTCTTAGTGAAGAGCGCCGGGAGAAGTGGCTATCGGCCATCAAAAGAGCTGATCTTAAAGAAAATAAGAAACAATGGCTAAGAGTATGTGGAGATCACTTTATTCTCAATATCACATAAAATCTGCACAATCATAAAAAATAATAAGTACAAAACTATGACAAAACTTATCCCCCCCCCCCCAATAAAATGTACGAGACAAATTTCATAGAAGCAGTTTTCATATTTTACAACTTATATATATATATAAGTTTTAAAATTTATATATATATATAAATTTTAGATTTAAATAATATGCTTAAGTGAAAGAAGGTGTCATAAATTCTTACATTATGGTTTAAAATAAATGTATAAAATATGAAAAAATACAATATCAATCTGAAAATCATCATCAAAATAAATAAAAACTAGCATGTACTCTTACCTTTCCAATTACAAGGCATAATCCTGAGATCTTGACTGTGTATACATCTTTTACCCAGCCACAAGCAAACTGATTAAAAGCTTCTAGACTTTTAAATGCCTTAAATTCGTCGGACGTATATGCACTTTTCCCGAAAACTAAGTAGTTCACCATATCTAAATAACTAAGTTTTGGAAAATCTGATGCACATGTTGTAAATTCACTTTTACACATTGAATAAGGATCTTTGTTTCCTATTGATGCAATTTTTAGTAAATATCGAGCTTTAGCTCGATCATCCATATTCTGAAAATATTTAGATGACATAATTATTACTTAAAGTTTAAATTAATATTTTTGAAGCAACGTACAACCTGTATAGCAATGGCCTATCTATGAGTTGTTTGACTACCAGCAAGCGTTGCTAAGGCTCGTTACTAAGAGAGTGCCACGTGGTTGAAACAGCTCTATTGGGGGCTCTTTTGCGTAGTTTGCGAGTTTTCTTTCGTACACTCTGGCAACCCTGAACTCCACCACGTGGCTGGAAATTAGTTGACGTAAATCGTAAACTGGAGAATAGGGGTCATTGTTTTTGTGCTGACAACGTGGTTTTCAATTTTACTGCTTCCGTGTTTTTGATTATGAATAAATTTTAGGGGAAAAGACGAAAAATTGAGGAAAGTCAAGAAGAAGTTGAAGTGGAGGTTAATGTTGAAGTTTCTTCCGATTCCTCAAGTTTAAATGGTGATAAAAGAAATGAACCTTTTCCCAAGAAAAGGACATATTTGGACAGTTATTTGTCGTATGGTTTTACGTGTAATATTGATCAGGACAATCCTAGGCCCGTATGTGTCGTTTGTGGGGAACTCTCAGCAATCAAGCCATGGTCCCCAGTAAGCTGAAGCGGCATCTGACTACAAAACATCCAGGTGTGTCCGAAAAAAACTCTTGCTACTTTTCACGTTTACTGGAAGGCCAGAAAAAAGCTGCTTCTAGAATGGTTAAAAGGGTCACCATATCTGATGCTAGTCCTGAGGCTTCATTTAAAATTGCTGAGTTGATAGCAAAAAAAAATGAAACCTCACACTCTCGGAGAGGAAATAATTGGTCCAGCTTGTAGCATCATTGTTAAAACTGTACTCGGTGAAGAAGCTGGAGATCAGGTTTCGAAAGTTCCTCTCTCGAACAGCACAGTAAGCCGTAGGATATCTGAAATGTCAATAAATGTAAACGAGCAAGTTGTGGGGAAAATGAGATCCAATGGCAAATACGCTTTACAAGTAGACGAAAGCACAGATATTAGCTCTAAATCACAACTCCTTGGGTTTGGTAGATTCGTTAATGACAATGACATTATAGAACAATTTCTTTTTTGTAAAGAGCTCCAAACGACCACCACTGGTCAAGACATTTTTAATTCAGTGTCTTCTTACCTCTCAGAACATGGCCTCCATTGGGAGAATTGTGTCGGAATTTGTACCGATGGCGCACCATCCATGGTAGGAAAATTTAAGGGGTTTACAACTAGAGTCCTCACAGAAAATCCCTCTGTGATAAAAACTCACTGTTTTTTGCATAGAGAATCTTTAGTTTCAAAAACTTGCGGCAACGAACTTTTCGAAGTTTTGAATCAGGCTGTCAAAATGGTAAATTACATAAAAACACGACCTTTAAAAACAAGAATTTTTGAAAAAATATGCCAAAAATTGGACGCTGCTCATGTGTCATTAGTTTTACACACAGAAATCAGGTGGCTGTCTAAAGGCAATGTCTTAAGCCGGCTTCTAGAACTTAAGGAAGAACTTAAATGTTTTTTTGAAGAAGAAAAACAGAACACGTTTAATGAACTTTGGTACAATAATGTTTGGTGTTTGAAACTTGCGTACTTGACTGATATATTCAAAAAGCTTAAAGAATTAAATTTGTCTATGCAAGGTCGGAAAGAGACACTAATTTCATCAACAAACAAAATAAAATATTTTAGATGAAAACTGGCCTCGTGTAAATCATCGATCCAAAAAGGGGATCTGTCTAATTTTCCCTCTCTTCTTAGTCTGATGAATGAAGATGATTTCAGTAGTCTAAGAAATATAGAACATCTCATTATTGACCATATCTCGCAACTAGACAATGCGATTGATCAATACTTTCCATCCCTATCAATGGAAAATTTGGACACCATTTGAATTCAGATACAGCTGAAGAACTGAACCTTACTGCTTCTGAAAGGGATGAATTCATCGATGTTTGTACGGATTCTATTTTAAAAATTAAATTTGAAAAAAGTAACGAGAAATCAGTGGCTACCTTTTGGCTTGAATTATCGCAAGAATATCCCAACATAGTTAAAAAAGCCATGGAGCTACTTTTACCGTTCTCTACGTCATATCTCTGTGAACAAGGTTTTTCCGCCATGGCTATAATTAAGTCAACATCAAGAAATAGACTTCTAAGTCTTGAGGATGACATTCGTGTTGCGTTGTCAACCTTGAGACCAGACTTAAAAGTATTATGTTTAAAACACCAGCCTCAAATTTCGCACTAACTTTTTAAGGCTACTGATACTTTTATTTGAAACCATTTGTATATCTTTGATTTTATAAAGCTTAAAACAAGTTATTTAAACATTTGGCAGAAAAATTATTTATATATAAATACACTATTGTAACTAAAATTTGCAAAACTTGATTATAATTGTAACTTCAATTTTTTTTTAATCATTTATTCCGTTTTTCCCCTTTAATTTTGAGATTTTTACTTTCCTTATATACATAATGTATAAGGAAAGTATTGTGACGGGGTCGAAAATTCGAATTCGAGTTTTCGACGGGAGAGCACGTTTCAAGCATCCCTGATCACGAATCAAACATTTTTGAAGTGATGTCTGTGTGTGTGTGTGTGTGAAAGTATGTGTGTGTGTGTGTGAAAGTATGTGTGTGTGTCAGTGGGTCTGTGGAGACGATAACTGACGAACGAATGGACCGATTCAAACCAAATTTGGTACAAAAATCACAATCTGTAAACACTGGAAGCCTATTGTTTTTATACGCAATCGAATGTTCACAACCCCCCTAAATTTTCGAATGAAATTTTGAAAAAATCGTCAAAAAATCAAAACCAATAATAAATTTACGTAAATATACATTTCTTATGTAATTTTTCATTAGAAAACGATTGACATAAATTTTAGAACGCTAACACGAACCGTTCTCGAGATATTGCACATTTTTCAAAAAAATTATCAAAAAGTCATATAAAATAGAAAAAAAAAATTTCCTATTGAGAAACATGTTCACTTTTCATATATAATATCATGCGATAAATTGGGTGACATCATTCTCGCAGATCTAGCTCGTTCCATTCATGAAAAAAGGTACTTTGAGTAATACTTTTGCATTTGAACGCCAATTTATCTGCTGTAAGAATAACTTATTTCTTCGTCCATAACGCTTGGCAAAATTTTGGCGACGAAATTGGCGGAATGTCGCCAACTTGGCGACTTTTTGAAATGTTGCCAAATTAACGAAAATCTCGCCAAATGGATAAAAATGACGCTAAATCAATGAAAATGACGACTAATTGTGGAAAATTCAATATTTAATAAGTTATATAATATATAAATATATAATAATAGCTATATAATATATGTCGAAAATTCAATATCTAATAAGTTATATATATATATATATATATAACTTATTTCTTCGTCCATAACGCTTGGCGAGATTTTGGCGACGAAATTGGCGGAATGTCGCCAACTTGGCGACTTTTTGAAATGTTGCCAAATTAACGAAAATCTCGCCAAATGGATAAAAATGACGATAAATCAATGAAAATGACGACTAATTGTCGAAAATTCAATATCTTGGAAAGGATATTAGTATCTACTAGAAGAAAAACCTATTTATTTTATGTAAAAGTAGTAAATTCATTTCATTATATAAGGAAAGTCATGTGTTGCCCACATCAGATTTTTTTTTATGTATTATAAAACACATCTTTAGTTATGAAATAAAATTACGTGATTTCTATTAAATGAGTTATTAGATTTTTAAAATTTTTGTGCATATTGTATTGTATACAAAACATTATATATCGAGGGATGAGAGCGAAAACTACCAAAGTTCAATTTTTTTTTTTAAATTGTGATAAACGTACGGGAAAGTACGAGGGGGGGGGGGGGGGTAGAGGGGGTGCCGCCGTATCCTGAACGGGGGACAGGGGTGCCGCGAGTTCAAAAAGGTTGAGAACCTCTGCTCTAACACATGATTTTCCATACAAACATAAATAAAGTAATAAAATAAATTGACAAGTTTAGATATTGCACTAAAATAAATTGGCAAATGTAAATACTGTAACAAAATAATTTGACAAATTTAGATACTGTAATAAAATAAATAGTTTATAGCATTCTTGTTATTAATCTATCTGAAAATTAATATTCATTTTAATGTTACTAAATATACAAAATTTCATGAAAATCGCTCTAGTCTTTCGACACATATCACGCTTCCTGTCGAAAAGGTAAACTTTTAATATCTCAAGAACGATTAATGATAACTCAAAAAAAATTGTTTGGAATTATTTCAGGTTAAAAGTAATTACAGCGCATTTACACATAAATAGTGTCAATATTCTTGTATAACACTTTCCAAGATAGATGCAAAGTGTTTATGACTTTGTTCTTTCTATCTGTCTGTCCGTCCGTTCGCACGATAACTGCCGTAAAAGTGACTTTATCAAAATGAAATTGTAGTATGTTCTTGGAACTGTCTGTGGAACATATGGATATAAAAATGAATATTATCACTCAATAAGTTTCGGATTTAACCCGTGTTGAAAAAATAAAATGCATTGAACCCTATGGGACCTAATTTCTCAATTATTTTGGCGGAGTTAAAGTTCACAAATTGCTTCGAAAATTTTAGGAAATATTCAACTTGTCATTTAAAATGTGTAAAAAATTCCAGCAAATTATGTTAGGTAGTATTTTAACTAAAAATTGAAATAATAATTACACTCATATTTATATGAAGAGATCACGTGCCTTATTTCAAAGTAAAATATGGCATCCATTTTTTCCCGTGTAGAAAACGTGATGTTTAAAAAGACAGTTTAAATTTTTATTTAATGTTGCATTCGTCCTAAAACCGCTTTATTTTTGCATGTTATCTATGTATCTACATTCTGTGCCAACGCGATTACAATATTTTTTATTATAAATGATCACAAAATTTTGATTATTCCTACAACGAAGCCTAATTTTAATACTATACTATAACATGCAGAACATAAACAGATCAAGCTATTGTGAGGTGAGTGGTATAATAATTGCTGATTTGTTTTACATACAAATTCATTCAGCTCTGGAGTCTGGAACATAAGTGATAGGAATGAAATATCCATTGATTTTATATAAAGAAGCAGACGATTTATATTTCATCGAAGCCTCATAATATACAACGAAGCCTAATTTCTATAGCATGCGGAATGTAAACAAATCAAACGATTGTAGGATAAGTTTTAAAAGAATTGCAGAATTTTCAAGTAAAATTATTTAACTCTGAAGACTGGAATATAAGTGATATGAATGAGATATTCCTTGATTCTGCATAGACGATTTATAACATCGTATTTTCGATGGTTTAAGTTTCTAATTATAATGTTGTTGTTGTTGTTGTTTCTAATGACCTCCTATTTCGGAACAGCCGATACAGGACCAGTAATGCAGGAAGCAGGAAAGAACGAAGAAAGACACACAAGACAAGAGAGGGCGCGGTAGCCCATTGGTTAGCGCGCTGGAGTTGCACTCGGTAGGCCCGGGTTCGATTCCAGCCACTGCCAAAACTGCCGCCGTGTTCACGCGGAGTACGATCACGTTAAACATGTGGGTCCGTAAGTCCTTCCGAGAGGTTGGTGGTAGGGGAAGGAGGGTACGGTCCCTGTGGATGCCTCCCCCACTGGGTTCCGGCCTAAATTGGGTGGCACTTCCCGGCCGTCCAAACAGTTACCTTACACCTTTCTGGTAGGTCAGACGATCTGGGTCTCAACAACAACAACAACAACACAAGACAAGAGAACAGAGTTTATTACAAACAAGCATCACTGACGAAGGTCGGAGGGGGGGTGCAGCTTCACATTTAAACGAGGACCCAGAAGGCGGAAGACTGACTTGCCTCAATAAACATCCATGCCTTACTCGGGATTCGAACCCGAGCCCACCAGACAGCAGCCAAAGATCCACTTCACCGCCTGGACGGCTCTAATTATAATAAATTATTATAGTATTGTATAATTTAAAAAATGTCAGTACTGAATGTATCGCATTTTAGAGATGTTTATATAAAATTGCATTTCAGTTGGAAAGTGTTTCATAATCAATGATTTATGCATGATTGATTTGTCTTGTTTTATGTTAAAATAAAAATGTTTTATTTTCCTTAAATGTTAAAAAAGATCGAAAGCCTTTTCCTGATCTGACTTTCGTCAGAATCAAAAGGTATGTTCATTGGCTGAAATAAACAAGTCAAATCCCCCTCCATTACCTCAATTTATTCAAGAGATCAGTCTGCTCCTTTTGAAAAATAACATTTTCACCGTCTCAGGAATGACTCTTTTGGGCTGCTCAACAAAACAATGGTATTCATTTACTTCTGATTAAAAGTATATTTACACAAGATCTGCTCATTTGACAATGGTGAGTATAATTTATAATTTATTCCATTTTCTTTCGAAAACGTTCAAGATCTAAAGAACAGAATATGTGAACATTCTGCAAATAATGCCATTCACTTTTAAGTAAAACGTTACACAAAAATTGACTACTTTTTACCAAATTTTAACATAGTCCCTTTTTTCGTCGTAATAATTTTTCGATTTATGAGAAAATAAGCTCGAAAATTTGAGGCTCTTTTCTCAGTCTGTCCTTCCCAAAAATCATTAAGCCTCTGGCTTGTATCGATTAGAATAATCGTACAGAATTTCATTCGATTAATTCAGTTTTTTTAAGAGTTAACATAGCAACAGATTTACGGTCTGATAAACAGGATATTAAAAACACTGACATAATATAAAAACAGATTGGCTCAAATTCAGGGACACTCAAACCAAATAGATCAATCAAAATCCAAGTATCCCGTTTTTGACCCCATTATACCAAACATGACTTCATTTCTGAAATGCTCAAATTAAGTTATTTCAGTGTACTAAATTTAGTGTAATTTAGATAATGGGTAAGCGATATTCAATGCGTATAGCTTAAATAAGATAATGTATTAAAAACATGTTACGCACAATGCTAGGCTGTCTTTCGCGACCCAAAACTGAAGCAAAGCAGGATATCTACAGACAGCACAGAGGTACGTAGACAACATTCTACGACCGGTTGCGCTACAGTTCCTTTTGCGACACCCCGGACTTACTTTTCAACAAAAAATGCCCGGCCTCACACGGTACGTGTTGCTGTGAATTGTCTTCGAGCTTGCTCAACACTTCCTTGGCCAGCTAGGTCTCCTGATCTCTCTCCCATAGAGCGCGTTTGGACGTTATGGGAAGACGATTGCAACCATCCCGGAATGTTGACGATTTAGCCCGACAGTTGGAGGCAATTTGGCAAGACATTCCGCAGGACACCATCCGTGAACTTTATCAGTCTATGCCACGCCGGGTGAGATCTTGCATCCAGGTCAGAGGTGAACCAACGCCTTATGGACTTCCTCCCTTTGTATACGGTCAAACTCTAAATATTTAAATTGTTCTGAAATTTTAATCGTTTCTTTTTCTATGTATGTTCTTCACATCCACCAATTTTTATCACAATCGGACAACTCATTCTTGGTGCGTCGATATTTTTTTGTTATAGATTATAATTAATGTACAAGACAGGCTAACATGAACAATTGTACAAGTTATATCAAATAAATTGAAAATTCTGCTTGACCCGCAGATATGTTTTAAATATTTTTTTTTCAAAGATAATGATTAGTTTGTGCTATGTACAAAATGATATTCAAATAGTGTAAGTTTTACTATGGCAGCAAAACTTTCACACACAATCAGATTTTTTTTGGGGGGCGCGGTAGCCCATTGGTTAGCGCGCTGGAGTTGCACTCGGTAGGCCCGGGTTCGATTCCAGCCACTGCCAAAACTGCCGCCGTGTTCATGCGGAGTACGATCACGTTAAACATGTGGGTCCGAAAGTCCTTCCGAGAGGTTGGTGGTAGGGGAAGGAGGGTACGGTCCCTGTGGATGCCTCCCCCACTGGGTTCCGGTCTAAATTGGGTGGCACTTCCCGACCGTCCAAACAGTTACCTTACACCTTTCTGGTAGGTCGGGCGGTCTGGGTTTCAACAACAACACAATCAGATTTGAGTTCGAATTAAGGAAGCTACATTATGAACTAGCTTCGTATTAATAAACAATTTTTTGCTCTATAACTCTAATTAGAACTCACACTAAACCAGTTTCTAAGCGGAAGGAAAGTCATACATTCCATGTTGATATTACAGCCTCATTCAGTTGAAAATATTCTTCGAAAGGTCGTTAAAAATACCAAAATTAAATTTTGAACATATATTTTCAAGAAATATGCATGTGCGTCTGTGAAACCTCATTTCAATTGACAAATGTATTTTTTCTAGACTATTGATTAAACTTGAAAGATATATACTGAGTTTCAAGAAAACGCATAGAAACTGATATGAAGATCATTTCCTACAATGTCTAAATGATAACGTCGTTCTGTAGTCTGAGTATCAAAATATATATTCTGCTGAAAAAATTATTTTAAACCACAAAAACCCTCTACCTTTGATGACTCTGCCTTAAGGGATTATTTTATGACGGAAGGAAATCCATTCACACTTTTTTGATATTACCAAAGTCATTTTTCTGTCAAAGATCTGTTTAGCACCTAGTTAAAGAAGATGCCAAAGAAATGTTTTAAAATAACTCCAAAAAATATACTGCGAAAAACTTCTTTACAAAGGCTATTTATTACTGATATGCTAATAATCCAGAAAAAAGATCTAAACGTTATGCTAATAACCCAGCAGAATAACTATGTTATAAAGAAATCTCTGAAAACTAATAGAAATTTGCTTTTAAATTTTTATATTATATTGCTACCAAAAGATCAAAACTTCAAGCGAAAACTTTAAGCGTTGAATTTTAGCTTAAGCATCAAAACTTTAAGTGCTAAATATTGTTTTGAGCTAAATCTTACATAATAAGAAAAAATGTCTGTCCATTCCTTTTGTAGAGGAAAATCCAAGCTTCGAATAGCCACAAAAAGCAAATAACATTGAGACGATGTTGAAACGATGTTGAAACGATGAGAGAGGCGATGTTGGGATGATCCATCAAAAATGTCTGCAGCTGGAGAACATAGTCATTGTGGGAGCTGGGTCAGTACAAACAGCACCTACCGACTCCACCACCCACAATCTCGTGATCGTAATTTCAAAAGGCCAAAGAGACACATATTGGACATATCTAGTCTCAAAAATTTAACAGCAAAAACACCAGGTTCAAGATTTAAAGGAGTTCCCAGTTTAGGGGAATTAAATAACCCTAAATGAAGTACAGTGAGTAAAGTAAATATACAGACACAAATAATTAGGCTCTTTTTCACACAACTTAAATATTGATTTATTTTAGATTTTTCGAAGAATTCAATATGTGTATTTTAACTTTCAAATAATAAATAAACTTCAGAGCTTCACTTATATTAGACATATTCAAGAAACCAATTGCTCTGGTAAAAATATATGGCATTCAAGTAATCAAATTATTCATAAACATATGATCTTAAATCATTTCTAATTTCTTTAAATATTTTAATATGAGCCATTTTAATATTTGAATTCAATTTCATCATGCCAGTGCCGCCTCGGAATCATTGATTCCGGTAAAAGGAAAATTTACCTGATCTCTTAATTTTATTTAATTTGGAGCAACAGATTCGCATCAGGTAATCACGGTTTGATGCAGGACCTCAGAAAAGATCACAGGGAGATTTTCGGAGAATCCAAAATCTTTAGAAACCGAACTTCCGAATACAATGCTTCGAATTGAAACTAAGCCGCTAGTTACTCATCTCAATTTCCAGAGTCGATGGGATAAGTTCCTGGAATGGAAAAAATATAATTTAGAATAGATTTGCATCAGGATAATTAATGAAAAGTTCCAGGCTCCTCTTCTTCAGCTCCAGATGAACCAGGGCGGGATTCCTTTAACCAAAAGCCCCTTTCTGATAGCTTAGCCATTTCGGCCAAATCTTCCTTTGTCTCAGTCTTTCGACAAATTCACCAGCGTCCTCTCTCCACGGGATCTTCAGCTCCCAGCGGGCGAAGAGCGGGGCGCTTGAGCCCACGCAAAAAGTTTTCTCCTTCGCAACAAAAATGCGCCTCTTCCTGATTGGACGGCGCGCTCTCCTAGCGACTACACAGCCAACACGTCACGCTCACGGCCAGACACTAAGTCCAGACAATTCAACGATTTCTCGACGAAATGCGCTTTTTAATGTAATTTCAATGGAAACAAGTGTTAGTAAAACACTGTACTGGCACGAACGGAGAGAAGGATGTTTCTCTTTCCGAAAATACAAAAAGGCTCATGGCGCAGAATTGCGACATGACAGCTCTCCCCTTCTGGGAGGCAAAAATTTTCAGAACACAGTGAGGAAAATTTTTCTCTCACTCAAAACACAAAAACACAAAAATTTACAAGGAGTTTTAGGAACCTGTAAGTGTAAAATAATTTAATACAAAATTTTGGGCGAGAAAAGTGCGATCGTTCACCTCTCTCAAAAGCAACAACACTGTAGATCTGAATGACTGGCCAAGCCACTCATCACCACAGGTAAAGACCAAAAGAAAACCAAAAGGATGACAAGGCGTCACCACATCTTAAAGGAACCTTTACAAAAATTCACATTTATTACACTAAAATTCAAAAGAAAATTTGTCAAGGCAATTTGCCTGACAACACACTATCTCAATCATCTACATTGAGATCAACCAGGTGATATGAAAGATAAAATATGATATGATATGAATTTACAAAACTTAACAATATAAACAATTCAAAAATTTAACATTTTCAAACAATTGTCACTTTCAAAACACACGAGTGACACAAAACAATTATTTTTAATTTTCATCAAAAGGTTAAATATTTTGAAGATTAATTTCTAAATTAAATTTGTCATATTCAGGAAATGAGATTCTTCACTCATTCAAAAATTTGTCTCACTCTTTGAGAACAAAGTCACTTTCAATATTTCCATTTTTCAATTTCAATATTTTCATTTCAAAACTTTCATTAAAATCTTACTTTCACATCAAATTACTTTCATTTTCAACATATTAACTTTAAATTACATTTATCTTCAATTTTTCAACCTTTCATCATTTATTCAACAATTTTAACATTAACTTTAATTCAACTTATTTTTGTCATTAAACAATTCAGAATTTTCTTATTCTGACACACTTTCATAAATTACTTTAAATTATTCATTTATTTACATTATTTAATTTATCTTAAATTTCAATTTACTTTATTTTTAACAACTTTCACTCTGAAATAACTCAACAAGTGACCACTTCATGTCACAAAAGAAAAATTTACATTTATATACATTTGTTTACTGAGAGAGAGAGAAGGAGAAAAGTTTCTCCTGAAATTCACGTCAGTTATGTAAAAGAGCAGGAACACATCTAAAGAGCAAACTCGGCGGGGACTAACGAGTTGCCAACAGAAAAGGGAGTGTAGAAAAAGGGAAAAAAAAATACTCGCGTGCAGGAAGCGATTGCAGCAGAAACAGGACGCCAGGACACGCCTCAGAAGCACGGATATCATCAAAATTTTTGGACAGCATGCGCTGATCCCAACATCATCATCTTCTTCATCATCATCATCCTCATAGCTTCACCAGTTTCCCACCTGGCCAATCACAACCGTCCTAGGTAGGCTCGGAGCAAGTTGTCGTCCAGGACTCCAGTCCTGCCACAAAAGTTCGGACAATTAATTTGCTAAGCTGCATCTTCATCTGTGATCCAATGTGAATATGTCCATGTTTGCGTCCACCAGCCAGCTTTCAGAAAAAGGGGTTGCAGCATAAAAATATGATGTCTAACTGAAATTTGTGTAGATGTTTGAAAACTGCTGGTCAAAAAAAAAACAACAATGTGAAATGGAATTTCAAGAGAACAGAATTTCAACAACACATCAGCCAAAAATTTCACCTCTCTCAGCAACAAAGTTTCAAAACATTTTTCAAAAGAGATCATTTACTTTTGATCTTCAAAACTTTTAATTTCAAAAATTTTCAAATTCAAACTTTTTCATTTTCACTTTCAAATTACTTAATTTATTTCAATTACTTTATTTACTTTATATTTACTTTCAATTTTATTTTAATAAATCATTTACTTTCCATTATTTAATTTTCCAAAAATCAAAAATTTTCCTCCTTTTACTTAGGGGAACAATTCAATTACCAACACCATTTAAATTATTTTCATTAATGAACTTAAACAAATAATCAAACATTCTTTTACATTACAACACATCAATATAATCAAAGTCAATCAAGACAGGACTCTCGAAAAATTTTAAAGTCCAAGGAGAGTCAATTAACAATTTACTTATTATTTAAATTATAATATAAACATTCATAAATTATAGTTCACAAAACAATTACTTATTTACTTTTTTTTTTTTTTAACTTAATGCAAGATTTCCAATAAATTTTAAAATCACAACAATTTTTTCCATAAATTCTATTTTAAAAGACAATATTGAAATATAACTTAAACAAGTATAAACTTTAACTTAAAATGAAATCTTTTCTTGCAAAATTTAATTTCTGTAAAATTGTGAACTCAACCAAAATTTAATATTGTGAAAATCTTTGACTCCTAAGATTATAGGGTGTACGTGTATTTCTGTTTGTCATGTAATACTGATTTTGGTGTGGTGTATAACTATTTCTAAAGTTATTGTTGTAAATGATTCTTCCATTTCCTCTATTATCAAAGTTATTTGAATTATTTCTCTGAACATATTGTTGTCTTTGATTTGTACGACAATTTGATCTAGTATGAACAGCATTTTCGTTTACCCTTTTATTTGGCAAATTAAATCTTACTCGTTTCACAGTTTTTTTGTTTTGAGATTTATCTCCAGATCTTGTCAAACAAGATTTTAGTTTCACAGAGTCTTTCTCAGCGGTGATCACAGGAGTAAGTTTATTTGTCTTAGAGTTCAATTTTTGACTTTCATGAGTTTGTTTTGAAAATCTTTGCAATTCCTCTCTTCTTGGAGGTAAAAGAGTCAGTCTGTTCACATGAACCAGTTGTTCATTTTTGGGATTCATTACATGTCTGATTAAGAAATTCACTGCAGATGTTTGTTTTATCACTTTAAAAGGACCTTTATTAAAAGAGCTCAGTTTTCTTGACTGGCCTTGAGGTAAAAAGGGAGTGTAAAGATACACTAAATCACCAACTTTTATATTGGGCATCTTTGCTTTCTTATGCTGTTGTAAAATTTGTGAATTTTCAGCTTTTTCTAAGTTACTTTTTACTACATCATATGTTCTTTTAAGTCTGAATCTCATGTCTTCTCCATAATCATATGTTGATTCATATGTCGGAGGTTTAAATCCAGTGATCAAAGTATTTGGAACTGTTAAATCTCTACCATAGAGTAAATAAGCAGGCGATTCACCCGTAGAAGCATGTATGGCATTTCTATGTGCTAATAAAGCAAAATGTATCAGATTGTCCCAATTATCTTTATCGTTATATGCAATATTTTTCAAGGATCTGATCAAAGTACCATTTAATCTTTCAACACAACCGTCTACAGATGGCATGTAGGCAGTAGTAGTATTCTTTATTATTCCTAATTTCTTATAAAAACATCTTGCTGTTCTAGAAACAAAATTCGTCCCTTGATCCGAGACGATGAATTTAGGTATACCATGCTGAGCCATGTAGTGCTCTAAGCAACTTAAAATGTCTTCAGTTTTTATTGAAGCCAAGGGATATGCTTCAGGCCATCTTGTAAAATAGTCAGTTATGACCAATATGAATTTATTTCCAGATCTTGATATAGGTAATGGTCCGACACAATCCATGGCGATACGCTCAAATGGGTATGTGGACTTCGAAAATCTTTGAATGGGTGCTTTGTTATTTCTAAAACCACGATTTACCACACAAATTTCACAAGATGAAACATAATTTTGTGTTTGGGAATACATTCCCTGCCAAAAATATTTTCTACTTACAGAAGCTAAAGTTCTTCTAAATCCACAATGTGCATAAGTGGGACAGTCATGATGTAACCATAAAATTTCAGACACAAGTTCTTGCGGAACAACAACTCTTTCTTGTTCTTGATGTCTACGCTTTGGGTGTTTGTGAGTACACCACAGGATATCATCTTTTCTAAAAAATACCAAGGTTTGTGGGTAAGGTTTTATGTTTTTATCTAAGAGATCTATAATTTTATTGCACCTTGGATCAGATTTCTGAGCATTCTTAATTCTTATGAGCAAGGTAGGACAAGTAAATGTTTGTTCCAATTGACCAATTTGTATGTTATTTTCATTTTGCATTTCACTTTCATTATTATTAACAGCACAAATTTCATTTTCTTCATTTGTATTTGCTGGATTCAAATTGATTTCTGATTCTTTTCTATTGCTACTATTAGTATTGTTTACATAACTTTGATTTTCATTATTGAAACTTGGTAAATTCTGATTTGCATTCTGAAAATTTTGATTAACATTTTGATTTATAACTTTATATTGTGACACGAATCTTTGTGGAATATTGTTAATAGTATTTGTACATTCATCTACATTTCTTGACATATAATCAGCAACAACATTTGCTTTTCCTGGTTTATGTACTATTTGATAATCAAATTGTGATAAGGATGCAATCCATCTAGCCAATCTAGATGTAGGATCTTTTAATTTAAATACGAATGTTAGTGACTTCTGGTCACAAAAAATTGTGAAAGGTTTTCCAATTAAATAATGTTTATAATAGTTAGTAGCCCAAACAACAGCTAATGCTTCTCTTTCGACAACACTGTATTTACATTCTGCTTCACTAAGCTTTCTGCTTGCGTAAGATATTGGATGCAAAATTTTATTCTCATCTTCTTGAGACAAATAGCTACCTAAAGAGTGATTTGATGCGTCTGTATGCAAAATAAATGGTTTTCTAAAATCTGGAAGGGTCAAAATTGGTTTTGACAAAAGTTTTCCTTTTAAAATTTCAAAAGATTTTTGAGCTTCATTAGTCCAAATAAATTTCTTTTTACTTTCATTATTCTTAGTTTTCAATAATTCTGTTAATGGCAAGGTCAGTTCTGCATAGTCTTTTATGAATTTTCTGTAGAATCCGGTGAGTCCAAGAAATTGTCTCACATTCTTAATTGATTTAGGAATTTTGAATTTCTCTACAACTTCCAAATTATGAGTATCAGGTTGTACTTTTCCATTTGATACCAAAAATCCGAGATACTTAATTGTTTTTCTGAAAAAATGGCATTTACTTGGTTTCAATTTAAGACCATGTTTACTTAATCTTACAAAAATCTCTTCTAGTTTTTTCAAATGTTCTTCGAATGTTCTTGAGGCAACTATAATATCATCTATGTAAATTCCAGATATGCCAGCCAGCACCAGAGACATGAGTCTCTGAAAGGATGCAGGCGCATTCTTAAGACCAAATGGGGTTCTGGTCCATTCAAAGTGGCCATCAGGTGTTGAAAAGGAAGTCTTCGGATAATCATCAGGATGTAAACACAATTGGTAAAATCCACTGGTTAGATCCAGAGTTGAAAAATACAAGGCTCCAGACAAGTTATCGATTAATTCCGATATATTTGGAATCGGAAAGTTCTCAACAATAGTGATCTTATTGAGCTTTCGAAAATCGGCTACCAAACGGTAACTTCCATCAGGTTTCTTCACAAAAAGCACTGGAGTATTGTAAGGTGATGTACTGCGCTGAATGATTTTTGCATCAAGGAGTTCGTTTACCTGGCGTGAAAGTTCTTTCTGTAAATTGTGTGGAATGCGGTATGGCTTCTGTCTAACAGGTATGTTAGATTCAAGATTAATTTCGTGCAAAATAGTGTCGCATCCAGACAATTCTTTCATATTTTTAGCAAAGACATGTTTATATTTACTTAGTAATTTCAAAAGCAAAGATTTTTGTGCATAGTTCATATGTTTCAAATCAAAATCTCCTCCCCATGCATCAAATGTTTCATTTTCTTCAATACAGTTTTCAATGTCAACTCTATTATTTATGTCAATATCAGATTCATGGATGTTTTCGAAAGTTCCCAATTTCATTCCTTTGTTAATGTAAACAATTTTTTCAGATGGGTTTGCAACTTTAGCATACAAAAAGTCATTTTCAGGAATTTTGTGGATACTTCTGGCTACAAAAATTTTGTTTGCAGAAAATTCTTTATTATTGATAGGTTCAAGCAAAATTGTCGTGTCTTTTTCAATTTTGTAATTTCTTTTTAATTTAATAAAAGTTTCCGAAAATGGTTTTAGAACACATTTGTTGAAAGCTTTGGCAATCCCTATTGCCTGATTTTGTTGTGAACTTCCTTCATCATGTTTATCACAATCTGTCTGAGATATTTCATTGTTACTGGTATTGTCTTTTGTCAAAAATCTGTCTGTATATACATTGTCATTCATCTGTCTTTCATATAAATCATTTTCACATTCATAATTTGACCTTTCATTTCCATTTGCATCGAAATCTCTAAAATCAACATCTCTAAATTCATTGTGAAAATTGTTTTGTTCAAATAAATATCCATTATTACATCTATTTTCATAATTTCTTGAAAAATTTGTGTCTTTGGATCTATAATCTACATCATTTGTAAAATTGTAATTTCTTCTGTCACATTTATAATTTATAGCATTGCACTCAGATATTTCAGGTTGAACATCTTTGTGTCCAAAGGCAATGGTCACTTTACTTTTATGCAGAAAAGTACTTCCTAAAATCATGTTGTATTCGTTAGGTGCAGGTATGTTTAAAATGCAACATTCAATCACAACATTGTCTTTTCCAACGGACAAAAGAAAAGAAGCACTCTCATCAGCCCAAACCTCCTGATCTCCAATTCCCTTCACAATAAAGGATGTATTTTTTAATTTCACTTTCCTGGGGTTAACTTTCTGTAAAGCATCTCTATAGATAATATTTATGGAACTTCCAGTATCGATTAATGCATTCAGTTTGACATCTTCAACAAAAACTGAGATGACCGGAAAATTTTTCTGGCAAGGAGCTTTAATTTCCGTCATAAAACTAACTTCAGAATTTGGTTTGTTAAAATTTTGAGATTGAAAATTTTGTCTTCTAAATTGTCTTCTATTACCAAATCTATTATTAGAATATCTGTTATTTCTTCTATATCCAAAATTATTGAAGTTTTGAAATTTATAATTATCAAAGGAATTTCTAAAATTTGAAAAATATCTTCTTTGGACATTTGGATTTCTATATGAACTGTTACGAAAAGGTCTTCTAAAGAATAAGGAATTTTTCCTTGGAGAATAATTTTGATATGGACTTTTAACGTACCACTCTTCTTCCTGTGAGGCAACTGGAATTCTTCTTTGACTGAAACGGTTTCTACTTTCAGATCTTTTGGATGGTGTAGAAGTTCTGAAAGATGTTGATGGTTTATGTTTCTTCTTTACTGGAATATCTTCCCAATCTTCCTCTTCCAATTCATTTTCATTGTATCTGCTTGTAGAGGGCGTATCCATGAAGGAATCCTCAAAACTGGAATTGCTCTTTTCCAGATCTTCTCTTATTTCATTCAGTCTTTTCTTCCTTTTCTCTGAATTTTCACTAAATTTTCTTCTTAATTTCTCAAATTCTTTCTTCTTTAAATTTAATTCATTCTTCAACTCTTCAATTTCCTGTTTAGTGTCTTTTTCGATTCTCACTGTATTTATGTCCTCTGTCATTTCTTCTAGCTCTTCGTTCTGTACTTCTTCTTCCAGAATGGCTATTTCTTTCGCAGCTTCAAATGACTGTGGATTTGCAGATAAGACAGACTTTCGAATGCTAATCTTCAACCCTTTCTTGAATGAGTTGATCAAAATAGCAGTTCTCAAGGAATCTTCATTATCAGACACACCATCTTGCGGAAAAGCAACATATGATTCTGCCTCTATTCGATTTGCATAATCACGAACACTCTCGTTTGTCATTTGCTTGCAATTTACTAGTGCGGCAACGTTCTTGGCAATATTTTCTTTTTTTGTAAAATTGTCCTTGAGTGTATTCACTAATTCTGAAAAATTCGTACTTTGGTTTAGTTTCGGGATGGATTTTATCAGTCTTTCTGCCCTACCAGACAATTTCAACTTCAGAACGAAAATTCTGTCTTTATTAGACCACTCGGCATGTTCAGCAACCAGAAGAAATTTCTCCAAAAATTCGTGAAAAGATTCATTTGCATTGCCAGCAAAACTTGGAATGGATCCAAGGAACTGTGATCCAATTCCGACCTTCACTTTGTTAGAGTCTCTGACAGCGGAAGCTGATCTGCCAGAATTTGGAGAAAGTCGTGGCGGAGACACCGAAGGCACACGGTTTCGTGAACCAGGTTGTGCAGAGGAGTCACTACTCCTGCTTGCTCTCGTATTTTTAGATTTAGGCATTTTTGCACAAGGTTTTTCACCAAATTGACGAAGCACAATTTATTGTGGAAAATTGATTTCACTTTTTCTTAAATCACTTATTTATGTGTAAACAGAGCACCGAAAAACACTACGTGTAACTCTTTTCACTTTTTGTTCATTATCATGAACTTCGAATCACTTTTGCATGTGCACAGAACTCTTGTATTCACTTTTCAAAATAAATGTATGCACTTCATGTATTTACCTTTTAATGTATGTGTATTTGGAAATTTCAATTTACTTATATATCATATATCATATAAAATTTTGTGTATTTATGTATGTCAATTACCTCAAAATATATGTAACACAATTTCAACAAGTAATATGCAAATTAAATCATGCAAATAATACTCTTGGTGCTTCTGGGCTTATGTGCTTTTGCACTTTTTCTTAATATATGACACATAAACAAAATTTTCATGCCCATTAAACTCAAATATTTTGCACCACAAAATAACTTTTTAAACTTACTTCGACATATTAGTACTGCAATATTTTTTTACACAATAAAAAATTTGCACTCTTTCATAAATTTATACCTCACTCACTGTAATACTCTGGGAAAGGGATACGGCACCAATTTGTGGGAGCTGGGTCAGTACAAACAGCACCTACCGACTCCACCACCCACAATCTCGTGATCGTAATTTCAAAAGGCCAAAGAGACACATATTGGACATATCTAGTCTCAAAAATTTAACAGCAAAAACACCAGGTTCAAGATTTAAAGGAGTTCCCAGTTTAGGGGAATTAAATAACCCTAAATGAAGTACAGTGAGTAAAGTAAATATACAGACACAAATAATTAGGCTCTTTTTCACACAACTTAAATATTGATTTATTTTAGATTTTTCGAAGAATTCAATATGTGTATTTTAACTTTCAAATAATAAATAAACTTCAGAGCTTCACTTATATTAGACATATTCAAGAAACCAATTGCTCTGGTAAAAATATATGGCATTCAAGTAATCAAATTATTCATAAACATATGATCTTAAATCATTTCTAATTTCTTTAAATATTTTAATATGAGCCATTTTAATATTTGAATTCAATTTCATCATGCCAGTGCCGCCTCGGAATCATTGATTCCGGTAAAAGGAAAATTTACCTGATCTCTTAATTTTATTTAATTTGGAGCAACAGATTCGCATCAGGTAATCACGGTTTGATGCAGGACCTCAGAAAAGATCACAGGGAGATTTTCGGAGAATCCAAAATCTTTAGAAACCGAACTTCCGAATACAATGCTTCGAATTGAAACTAAGCCGCTAGTTACTCATCTCAATTTCCAGAGTCGATGGGATAAGTTCCTGGAATGGAAAAAATATAATTTAGAATAGATTTGCATCAGGATAATTAATGAAAAGTTCCAGGCTCCTCTTCTTCAGCTCCAGATGAACCAGGGCGGGATTCCTTTAACCAAAAGCCCCTTTCTGATAGCTTAGCCATTTCGGCCAAATCTTCCTTTGTCTCAGTCTTTCGACAAATTCACCAGCGTCCTCTCTCCACGGGATCTTCAGCTCCCAGCGGGCGAAGAGCGGGGCGCTTGAGCCCACGCAAAAAGTTTTCTCCTTCGCAACAAAAATGCGCCTCTTCCTGATTGGACGGCGCGCTCTCCTAGCGACTACACAGCCAACACGTCACGCTCACGGCCAGACACTAAGTCCAGACAATTCAACGATTTCTCGACGAAATGCGCTTTTTAATGTAATTTCAATGGAAACAAGTGTTAGTAAAACACTGTACTGGCACGAACGGAGAGAAGGATGTTTCTCTTTCCGAAAATACAAAAAGGCTCATGGCGCAGAATTGCGACATGACAGTCATCATCTCTGTGTTAAGATTGGCTAACTACTGTACATTCGCTAACACATGCTATTTAAAAAGGAAGTCCGCTATTTAACAAGGATATTTATAGATTTGGAAGCTCTAGTGATGAAATAATGTAATAATACCATATTTTACAGAAAGAGAATAATTATGAATATCACAAAAATTTTTATTATTACAGATGGACATGAAAATAATTAAATTGTTTCAAATGCGTGTGAGAGAAATCTATAGGACCTAATGAAGAGGGAGGCATGACCTGAAAGTAGAAATTTAAAATAACCATTGATGAAAAAGAGAGAGTTTTTAAAGAGGAGATTAAAATTTCTGTATCAGGCTGCTAAGCATTTGAAATCCTTTTTCCTCAGCGAATATGAATATATTACTGGGGGATTCGAAACTCTTTATAAAAAACTTTAATGAGAGATAAGAAACACTAAAACAAAAAAAAATTTCATTAAGAATGCGTATACGCATGCGGCATCCTTTTGCACTGAAAGGCGATGTTGGGCAGCGTGACAGTTGTCTATTTTTCGCAGTCATCATTCATAAAGCAGACTTCGTACGTGTAACATGGAATATTTCATGAATGTGTAAAGAACCTAGCTGCTCCAACCGAGAATACAACCCTGAATCTCCGAACTGACCAATCGACGCTCTACCGTTGAGCTACTGGGACGAAATTGCAAGCTCTTAATTTTGAAGTGGACTCTCCATTCTCCACCCACTAATGTCAGATTAGCGAGCCACTGTCAATATGACTAACCACCGCCTACTATTTTTACCACAGATTAGCCTTCTGCTATTACTATTTTTACCCAGGTTAGTATCCTGCTTGGTCATTACCCTCTCAGTTTGAAATCGGCGTTCAATATCCCAGAGTCCGCTGAATCCGTACTAGTCGTACTAGGGCCTCCGACATCTTTACACTAACGTACAGGGTTGATTTGTTCGGAAACAATTTTAAAGAACCTTGCTGTCCCAACCGTTAATCGTACTCTGGATCACCGAACTGGCCAGCCGATGCTCTACCGTGGAACTAATGAAACGAAATTGCAAGCTCTTATTTTTAAAGTGAACTCTGCAAATGGGTGGGCAGCATGTGTCCATATCTAAATATGACAAAAGCAGGCTAGCGTATGCCAATGGAATCAAAAGAGCTGCTGTAAAACCATCGGTAAAATCTTACAGAAGTTCTTCCCCTTTTAATTGGCAGCCCCATACTTTAGATGCATGTCAGTCGTACTATCTAGACTGCTTCAAAGGTGTAAGATCTAGAGCCTAGACAGCCACCAAAATTAGACCAGAACACAATGGAGGTGGCAACTACAGGGCCCGCACCGTCAATACCCGTACCATCATTGCCCGAACCCATCACATCTTTTATGAACTTTCGGACCTACAGATTTGTCCTGTCCATACTCTGCGCAGACGCAAGTAGTTTTGAGAGGCGTTGAAGATCAAATAAGCAATTGTCATCGGAGACCCTCCCGCCATAACCACTGAACAATCGTGACATAGATTTATGTCAGTTATCTGCATTTCATGAAATGCTCCATTTTACACGTGTGCAATCCGCGCTATAAATGACGACGGCGAAAAATATCTAATTACCATACATCTCTGTAGTTTCCTCTAGCACCAAAGTGTGACGTCCATAAACGTGTTCATTATCAAAAAATGTTTACTTTTATGAATGTTTATCTTCGTGAATGTTTACTTACGTTTACTTTAGTGAATGTTCACTTATATTTACTTTAGCGAATGTTTACTTTAGTTTACTTTACTTCCCTATCTCCGATTAAAATCTTTACAGAGAGTTCTGAATCCCCCTGCATACAAGTTGTCGTGTTTTAATCGGAGAGAAAGAGTCTATCTCCGTTTAAGTTTCGTTATATTATTTTGTTGAACATATGGTCTAATCATCACAACAGCAGATAAAAAAATACAAGTTGAAAAATATATTTTCTTCTAATGTGTGGTAATAATAATTTTCAAAAGGTAACTGCATTACTGATTAGCTATTGACCCATCACGAAGAACTTAGATGAAAGTTTTAAGTAACTGTCAGAAATATTGTGAATAACCAAAATTATTTTTTAAATGTTCTATCAACACACTAAAGTCAAACACATTAATCGATAAAGCAAAAAAATTAGAATAATTTTGGAACCTTGTGTGAATATCTTATAAACACACATACAAGCGCATACAAAATGTTATAAATTTTATGGGAGGTTACATTTCAATTGGATATAACGTATTACTGATTTACTAATGATCAAACAAGAAGCCTAACATTGTTTCAATAAAACGCAAGACAGAAAACTTCATTTTCAATAAAGTTTGAATTATATACCGTAACCTAAGGGTGAAATATCAATTTCTGAATGACAAAAAAAATGAATTAATTATTATATTTCTTATATCTCTAGTGCATATGTAACACACAAGCACACAAGCATACATACATATAAGATGTAATTTTAATTCAAAAAAATCTGATGAGGGCAACACATAACTTTCCTTATATAATGCAATGAATTTACTATTTTTACAATGAAAAAAATATTTTTCTTATAATAACTATTTATATTCTTTCAAGAAATTGAATTTTCATCAATTAGTCGTCATTTTCACTGATTTAGTGTCATTTTTAACCATTTGGCGAGATTTCCGTTAATTTGGCGACATCCCGCCAAATTTCGCGCCAAAACCTCGCCAAGCGTTATGGACGGAGAAATAAGTTATTCTTATAGCATATAAATAACTATTGGCGTGCAAAACTAAAAGTATTACTCAAAGTATGTTTTATCATGACTGGAGCAAGCTAGATCCACGAGAATGATGTCACCCAATTTATCGAATGATATTACATATGAAAAGTGACCATGTTTCTCAACAGTTAATATATTTTTTTAATTTATGGGATTTTTTGATAAATTTGTTTTTAAAATGTGCAATATCTCGAGAACGGTTCATGCTAGTGTTCTGAAGTTTATGTCAATCGTTTTCTAAGGAAAAATTACATTAAAAATGTCTATTTGTGTAACTTTATTAAAGGTTTTGATTTTTTGATGATTTTTCCAAAATTTCACTCGACAATTTAGGGGGTTCTGAACATTCGACTACCTTTAAAAACAATTGGCTTCCAGTATTCACGGATTGTGATTTTTGTTCCCAATTTCGTTCTAATCGGTCCATTCGTTCGACAGTTATCGTCTCCACAGATTCACTGACACACACACACACACACAGACATCATCTCAAAAATGTTTGATTCGTGAAAAATTACATTAGAAATGTCTATTTGCGTAACTTTATTAAAGGTTTTGATTTTTTGATGATTTTTTCAAAATTTCACTCGACAATTTAGCGGGTTCTGAACATTCGACTACCTTTAAAAACAATTGGCTTCCAGTATTCACGGATTGCGATTTTTGTACCAAATTTCGTTATAATCGGTCCATTCGTTCGACAGTTATCGTCTCCACAGACTCACTGACACTCACACACACACAGGCATCACCTCAAAAATGTTTGATTCGTGATCAGGGATGCTTGAAACTTACTCTCCCGCTGAAAACTTGAATTCGAATTTTCGAGTCCATCGTAATACTTTCTTTATACATTATGTATATAAGTAACGTAATGTATATAAGTAACGTATGTATATAAGTATTATGTATGTAAGAAAGTAATATAACTTATGTACAATTCTAAATATTCTTCTTAAGTAAAATTCTGCTTTATATACATATACATAATACATCCGTCAAAGAAATTTAAAAATGTGGTTAAAATTTGATAACTGCCATTGAGATATCTAAATCTAAAGAGAGAAATAATCGTGTTAAAATCAATATATTTTTAATGTTGCACTCTTTATGTTTTCCAAGAATCGTTTAATGTCAAAAGGCATTTTTAAAAGTTGTGATCAACTTATGCATTTTTAAACTTAAAAAAACTATGAATGTTTAAAATATGCTTAAATACTATTAAAAACCTTTTATGCTATGAAACCTATCATGTTAATATAAATGCTTTTGACGTTCGACAGCAAACCAAATAGCATATGTAGGATACTATAATAAAAGCTTTTAAGCATTAAAGCACGTTTTTTTCTTACGGTATTTGAATATTGCTTGTTATCGGGAAATACCTATATTAACTCTGTTTTGAAGAGCTCATTTTAAAAACATGCAATATCACAAATATGACAATACTAAAAGCTATATTATTTGCACTGAAAGCTATATTATTCGTTCTGCAATACGAACTTATAAATGTAATTTAATTTTGGATCAATAAATATGTATTCATTTTGTTTTTCTGTCATTATTTTAAAAAAAACGTTTTACAAATTATGTAAGAAATGTTCTGAATATTCGATTTCAATTAAAATCAATAAAGTTATAGTATTCACTTATTGTAATAATCGTACTAAATTTCATCCAAATTCCTTACTTCGTTCCATAAATATTGTGGCTACACATATACACGCATACATTACTTCAAATTACCAAATCGAGTTCGGGAATGCCACAACGCATGTAAGATATTCCAATATGGATTTTCACATCCATCATAATATTATCCTTATATATTATAATACGATTGTAAGGAAAATTAAATATGAAGTTCTTTAAATATATCTTCATAAAATGTGTTGGAAAGAATTTAAGAACTTGCTACAATAATGATGGACAAATTACCGATAAGAAAGAGTTAAATCAAGAAAGGTTTTAAATGACAGGCAGTTCATTCAAACACATTAAAATTATACCATCACTTTAAGGTTAAAAGTCAAGTATTTTTGTGAAGATTAGAATGCATATTTTGCTTATTCAGATTTATTTGCACCGCTACAGTGGTGTGATCATAAATAAAAGTGAAATGCTATGCGTTCTAATCATAATGAACATCAGGCCAGGCCTGTTTTAGACGTTTAAAGGGTTCGACACAATATTAAAGTTTTGAAGAAGCAATGCTTCCACGGCAACATGAGGTTTATGCCGATATTGGGAGGCCCTCGTTTTCTAATCATTCATCAGGTAAGGTCCGAAGAAAATCTGTCAAGTCACGGACAGTTTTGATTCAAATCACAATTTAGCCAGAATAACTCCACTCCCTGGAAGACTCTGGTTTATGGCACAATGAATTCGCCCAGATAAAGCGAGTAATCCCTTCAACGCACCACTAACCCTATTTATCTGCCCCATACGAGAAGTGGAATCATAGCTACAGAACAAAAGTCCGTGAGCCTTAAAAAAGGCAATTTTCCGGAAAAGTTTCCGTTTGCTTCTTTAACCCAGATCGTCCGACCTACTCGAAAATCGGCAAGGACAGCCGCTTGGATGGCCGGAAAGTGCTACCCAATATAGACCGGAACCCAGTGGAGTCGGCCTCCACAGGAATGCACGAACCACATCTAGGGAAGCACCAACTGGCATCTACAGGGATGCCTACTTCAGTGGGCGCATGATTTCAAATTATTACAAACAAATCGGTCATTTGTGTACATAAGGAAAATCATCCACTGAGAACGAAAGAATGAAACTAATTATACTTACGATAAAATGAAAGGACTCTATTTGTTAAAAATAATATTTCTATTCATTCAATAAAACGGACAATGTGAAACTGGTGTGATTTTGACAAATATCAGGGTAATTTTGGTTTTGTTCAAAATTGCCAATTTTGTCAATCGGCGTGCTTGTGTGGAACTTTTCTAGAAAAACCTAGCAGTATACAGAATTCAAATATTACTACAGCGCAATACAGTCCCTATTTAAGATTTTAAAGTCCCTATAAGAGTACTGAATGCATTACTTTGCTTAATTTTCTTTCTATATGAAGTACAGGTTTAGCAAGAAATAAGTTTCCCACTTCAGTCCAAATGAGATAAAATTTGAAATACAGATAATTCAAATGATGAACTTGACATTTATTAAATCAAAAAATTTACAAAAATCCGCCGATAGGTGGCGCTGTAATACACATAACAACATTTAATAGGCTTTATAAATGTTAAATAATATTAAAAAAGTAACATTAAAACTGCTCAATATGTCCCCCCTCATGTTCAACAATGTGCTCTAATCGCAGAACCATATTTTCCACGGCTGACCGGAGTGAGTATGCCGGAATATCAAGAACATGGCGCCGAATGCTGTCCTTCAGATCTGGCACAGATGCTGGCCTTTTACGGTAGACATTGTCCTTGAGGAAACCCCACAACCAAAATTCGCAGGGGGTAATATCCGACGAACGAGGAGGCCATGCTGTTGGAAAATTCCGGCTGAACACCCGTTCAGCTGTGAAATGCTGTGTTAACAATTGTTTTACACTACGCTCAATGTGAGGAGGTGGGCCATCCTGCATGAAAATGATGTCTTGAAGGCATCTCCACGCTGTTGAAGTTGTGAGATTGCAAAATCCCTCAGCATATCACGGTACCGTAGTCCTGTGATGGAACAGGTTTTGACTCCAGTTTCAGTTACCTTTTCAAAAAAAAATACGGTCCAATGATAAAGGTAGCCGTAAAACCACACCATACTGCCACTTTTTAAGGATGCAAGGGTTGCTCCTGGATAGCGTGAGGGTTTTCCGTTGCCCAAATTTGACAATTGTGGGTGTTAACTTGCCCATTAAGGCAAAAGTGGGCTTCGTCAGTCCACAGATGTTCCATGGCCAACTGACGTCAGCCACCATTCGAGCAAGGAACTGAAGTGCAAAAGTTTTACGAATCTCTGAGTCTCCGTCCTGCAATAGGTGCACAGGCTTGATTTTGTAGGGATAAAAATTCAAAATCTGCCGTAAGATTTTTGGTACAGTGGAGTACGGCATATGCAATACACGGGAAACAACTAGCACACTCACACTACCATGCGGCGAATGACTGCTAGCTTCAACGACCGCAGTAGCGACATTTTCGATTAAAGACTGGATTGGCTTTCGTCCTCTACCTGGAAGAATGCCAAGTTGCCAATTGTTTCAAATTTCTTTATCATCTTGCGTAGGGCACATGGAGGCATTGGACCTCTTCGTAGTATCTGCTTCATACAGCGGAATTCTTTTACAGCTGCAACGGAGTTCTGGTGGTTCTGGTAGAACAATTTCACTAGTATCGCTTTTTCTTACAACGTTGGCATGATGTACTGAGAAGTAACTAATGCTCGTGCAGAATCCGCCTTCTTTTTATCCAAAGAATAATGCTACTAGGCATGCGCTGCAATGCAAATAATGTTTCACATTTTCAATATATGCAAATAAATAGCATTTGCAATAAATAGCATAACGCCATCTATAGGTGAATGTTGATACTAAAATTTTTGATTTAATAAATGCCAAGCGCATCATTTGAATTATATGCATTTCAAAGTTTATCTCATTTGGACCAATAGAACGCATTCTAGAGCCCTTTGAAGCGGAAAACTTATTTCTTGCTAACCCTGTATGGGTGAAATGGTTTTGAAACATTAAGCTTAAAATATTCTAAGACATTTTGAAAATGTTTAAATTTCATTCCATTTAGTAGATATTTGGCATTCTATTCGGCATATTAGATCTTGAAATATATTTCAAGCCGCTATTCCTAACAAACAGCTTCAAGAAAAGTAACATTTACAATCCTTGGAAGAAAATATCCAATATTCCTGAAGAAATACGATCTCAACGTTTATTTCAAAAAACGTTAACGTGAAATGATTTATGGATCAAAAGCATTTTATTCGGCAATTTTGTAATTTATGCAACAATAAATTTGCCTAAAGCGGAAATACTATATAACCGGATAAATCTTATTAGGAAAAAATATTCTAGAATGGATAAATCTTTTTATTATAATGATGAATTGGATAAAACTATATAGATAAGGAAAGCCAATATTTCTGTGTGTTGTCTGTCGTGCTGGAGGGCAATTTCTGCGATAAATTTAGCATGTTGGTAGCAATTTCAGCGGCGAATTTGCTGGTATTAGGGACATATTTAACACAATTTCAGTAATTAGCTGACTTTCAGTAAATTTCGCCAAGTTAGCGATAATTCAGTAACTCTGAAATGTAAATATAATTTCTCTGAAAATATATGATGCTCTCCGACAATTATAAATTCATCTTACTGATTCAAAATATAGAGTTTCGCTGTTCTTAAAATTGGAACTTTTCGTTAAGAGATTGTAAAGAATTTAAGTTTTGATTGGGAGCTTAGGATCGTATGGTAATTGTATTTTGTAAGAGGATCGTTTAGAAATTACGTTTCGACGTTTCGTAGAGGGGTAATTAATAATAATAACTAAAAGCATTTTGTCCAAAGGATAACTAGAAAGCAACATAATTAAACGCAAGTGAATATACAATGCTGAATACAGATATTTTGAAGATAGATTGGACCCCTTCTTATGTAGTAGGCAGACAAACAAGCACAAAGTAAAAAATCTGATGTGGGCAGCACATGACTTTCCCTGTAGACACAGATTCATATTTCTTTATTTCTTTAATAATTCATTAGATTGAGTTTAATTGCACCAAATAACACAAAATTTCCATTTTTAATTCAATTTTTTTTATTTGGTAATTGGACATTTTTCCGACAGCGGCGTAACAAAAATGCAAGAAATCTCAAATATCATGAGAACGATTAATCCTAAAGTATAATGGAGTGCGTTATATTCTTTTCCTCGTCAAAAGTTGCGTATGAAACAAGAATTTAATTGATGCATTTGAGCATGCGTAGTCGTATTTTTTCTTTATATTTTGCGCTTTTTGCGAGCCATTTCGTAAAAAAGGCACGTTATTCTTTTCCGAATCGTACCAAAATCTAATCAGCACAAGAGTGCACCACAAGTAACTTCTCTACCCAATTTTGTGAAATTTGGTCAATTAGTATTTTAGCTAGGGTGGATACATGAAATTTTTGGGGGCCATTTCGTAAAAAAGGCAGGTTGTTTTTTCCCGAATCGTACCAAAATCTAATTAGCACCAGAGCATCCTACAAGTAACTTATCTACCAAATTTTGTGAAACTTGATAAATTAGTATTTTAGCTAGAGTGGATACATGAAATTTTTATGGGCCATTTCGCAAAAAAAGGCGGGTTCTGTTTTTACGAATCCTACCAAAAACTAATCAGCACCAGGGTCTCACCCAAGTGATTTACATACCAGATGTTATGAAATTCGGTCCATTAGTTTTCAGTTAGAGTGAATACATACATTGCACAGACAGACAGACAGACAGACACACAGACAGACAGACAGATACACAGACAGACACACACACAGACGTCACGCTAAGCATAGTTTTTTCGTATTCTAGAGGTCTCGAATCGTGTAGATCCGTCGAAAACTCGAGTTGCGATTTTCAGCATGATTCCAATACTTTCCCTATACATTACCATGTATTGCAGGGAAAGTAAAAAGGTAAAATGGACCTCATCGTATAAGGACTTATCGTTATATATATTACATATAACACTACATTTTTTAATCAAATTGCTTTGGTAATTTCTTCTAGGTATTATATTATAACAAATTATATCATATCTGTGTAAGATCTATATATATGTATACAAACATCAAACTATATCACCTCCCACATCCCTCCATCAATGAGCTAAATCTAAATGTAATTGATCATACATATTTACCACACCTGTATTTAGGATGGTTGTTTCTGATGCTAGCATCCAAAAGCATCTTCCGAAGATTAAATTATCTTGCGTAAGTGATCTGATGCGATTATTTGATAAGCAAGAAAAATTAAATTATTTCAGATATGTTCTATTATTAGATTATCTCAGGTGTTGGATATTATTAATGTTGTATGTTTCAAACAAATTATGTTACACATATTTAATAGATAGATATTGTTGAATAATGCCAAAATATTGGATATTTAACGTATTAGATTATTGCAAAACGTTAGATGTATAATTCGAATTAATAACTATAGCTGAGTAGAGTCCGCTTCGAAGATAAGGCCTTGCAATTTCGTCCCAGTAGCTCAACGGTAGAGCGTCGGCTGGCCAGTTCAGAGATTCGGGGTTTGATTCCCGGTTGGAGCAGCAAAGGTCTTTACAGATGTATCAGAAATTAGATCTTACATTTTAAACATCTGGATGTGACGGAAAAGATCCATAATAGATATCGACAATTTAATAATAATAACATTATATATATATATATATATATGTATATATAAATAACGATGATTGGATTTCAATAGGAAAGGTTCCACATATGCTGAGTTATACCAAAAACCATTTCGCTACCAAGGAAGAGGCGCAATGCTTCTCTATTTCCGAAGTAGAATACAAAGATATAAATGGAAAGTATAGAACAGGGGTGACCATATGTCTTTCATAAAATGGTAGGGGTGGATTGCGACACACTTTTCCCGTTTAAAGCAGCTTTTCCGCCCGGGCAACGCTCACGGTACCTATGTAATACAATGGTCAGTCCTCCATATGTGCAAAGACAAAAGCACTTCAACAGTAACAAAATCAAAAAGGAGACCTGGAATGGATAAAAGACGCCATAGATTACTGTTCCCAGATTCCACAGTATTAGTAAGTCAATTCGCGCATGCGTGTTGAGATATCTTTATAACAGTATCGCAGATACGTTTAAACACTCTCAAAATTTCAATTGAATAAATCAATGTCTTTGTCTTCTTTGAAAAAGGAATTATAATAATTTTTTAAGAAGTATAATGGATAATGTTTTTCATGGCTTCCTTTACTATTTTTTGGCTGTTATTTATGTTATAAATAAATAAGTATAAATTAAAGTTATAAATAACAGCCAAAAAATAGTAAAGGAAGCCATGAAAAAACATTATCCATTATACTTCTTAAAAAATTATTATAATTCCTTTTTCAAAGAAGACAAAGACATTGATTTATTCAATTGAAATTTAGAGCGTGTTTAAACGTATCTGCGATATTGTTATAAAGATATCTGAACACGCATGCGCGAATTGACTTACTAATACTGTGGAATCTGGGAACAGTAATCTATGGCGTCTTTTATCCATTCCAGGTCTCCTTTTTGATTTTGTTACTGTTGAAGTGCTTTTGTCTTTGCACATATGGAGGACTGACCATTGTATTACATAGGTACCGTGAGCGTTGCCCGGGCGGAAAAGCTGCTTTAAACGGGAAAGGTGTGTCGCAATCCACCCCTACCATTTTATGAAAGACATATGGTCACCCCCGTTCTATACTTTCCATTTATATATTTATATATACATATATATATATATATATATATATACTGCTGGACAATTGCTAAGGACGGATGAAACTATCACCCATATCAACCACAAAATGAAAGGGAGCAAAATGTGAAAAATTAGAATAAGTGCTGGATACAGTAAGAAGAGGTGTGCATATGCAAATTTTTCATTTCTACGCCTGTTCGTTACGTGATAGCGCTGATAAAAGATTTAAAGGATTTAACGCGTGTGGGCAGCTGTTGTTCCAAGTGAAAGTTTTAAGGGAAGTATTTAATTGACGAACTTGAAATTTTCGGTATGGCTTTCCGATATCACTTAGATGATTTTACACGTGACCGTATTATTGGAAAGATCGCAGAAGGGCGAAAAATAACAGATGTTGCCAGGGAGTTCGACATCGCCCACAGCGTTATTTCACAGCTGTGGCAAGCATTTAAAATCACTGAACTGTCTAGCAAGCGTCACGGGGAAGGTCGTGTTAGAAGTACGACGCCTATAGGAGAAAGGTACATTGTCCTATCAGCAAAAATGGACCGGCGCACCACAGCTCAGCAGGTGGCAAATCAGTTTCTTTCTAGACAGTCAAGACCACAGGACAGCGGATCTCCCTAAAAACTGTAGGCAGACGTTTAGGAGAAGGAGGACTATACGCCCGCAGATCTGTTGTGTGTGTACCATTGTCCAGACTGCACCGTACCGCCCGTTTACAATGGTGTCGTTAACACCGCAATTGGACAGAACAGGACTGGGCTTGCGTACAATTCTCAGATGAGTGTAGGTTTAGTCTGTTATCGGATTGTAGACTCCAGCTGATCTGGCATAAGAGTGGTACTGCTTATCGTCCAGAAAATATACAGGAAAGGGACCAATACCCGACATTCAGTATCATGGTATAGGCCGGCATCATAATCAATGACCGCACGCCCCTACATGAGGTTGAACTGGTACTATCACCAACTAACGATACATTGATGATGTTCTACTGTCTCATGTTCGCCTTTTCCGTGGAGCTGTCAATGACAAATTTGATTCCATGGACGACAGCACACCATGTCATCAAACACTTGCTATTCAGGATTGTCTAGTCAGCGAGGGTACTCAATGCCTCATATGGCTAGCACGTTCTCCAGATCTAAACCCCATTGAAAATATTTGGAATGCTTTTAGAAGGCGACTTGATGGTCGAAAATATCCTCGAACAAACAAGAACTCTCTCATCCGTGCACTGACAGAGGAGTGGCATATCTTGCCTCAACAGCTTCTGAATAATGTTGTGAAAAGCATGACATGACGTGTGGAATGTTACATAGCACTCCACGTTGGACATATCCCGTACTGACACCTTTCCAAATGTGCCTGCTGTCGTTCGTAAGCATTTTTCCATTTCTCCGTATACAGCATCAAATGACTACTTTTTTCCTTTCAGATGTTTCAAAACCTTCTGTATTTTCCAGAACAATAAATTATCTTTATTCTAATGTCCGAACAGTGTGGTAACAATATTTTATCCTGCTCGGCCTCCACCCCCGCTTAATGTTGTGCTACATTGCAATTTGCGATCCGTGCATAGCAATTATCCAGCGGTATATATATATATATATATATATATATATATATATATATATATATATATATAATATATATATATATATATAATATGTATGTATATACATATATATATATACATATATATATATATATATATATATATATATAATATGTATGTATATACATATATATATACATATATATATATATATATATATATATATATAATATATATATTAATATATATAATATATATATATATATATATATAATATTTATACATATATATTATTTATATATATATAATATATATTATATATATTATATATATATATATATATATATATATATATATATATATTCAAATTAGATTTTTAACATTAAATTAAGTGCTATTTTGAGGTATTTTTGCACAAATCCATTTCCTAATGAAAAATATAATCGCAAAGTTTCCATCTTGACATCATCGGAAAGATTTAAGATTTTTCTTTCAGCAACACTTCCATATATCAATATACACAGAACACACGAGCGTCAGCCAACGACTACGATTTTATAAAAAAATTGAATGAATAAATGCGATTAAATCCTGCATTAAATTGTATTTATTGCCGGGAACATTTTCTAATATATAAATAAAAAATATAAATTAAGTCTATCATGTAACAACATCCCATTTCGGAATTAATTCAATTTCAAATGACATGAATCAACGGCAAATGAAACACAAAATCGAGAGCATCCTTTGATGCATTTCCACTCCCACTCGCCATCTTCAATAAGAATGAAATGAATACATTACTTAGCGGTATTTCAAGCAATATTTTTTCCTATATTAATGAAAGGAAATATACGGGATTTAAAGTGCACCAATATAGTTAACATCGGTTACAGTTGAAAATGGGCTTTAAATGGGTCTTTATGCTACTAATGGAACAGCAAATGAATGAATTGAAAGTCGTTTCGACTCTAAAGACACTTGAATCCCTGTGATGTCTTCATCCTGTTTCCAGGAAATGTTCTAAAGGGATAAAGATTCGGCGCCTTCTTTTTAATACTGGTATCAGCACGTGGCTTCAGTTTTGAAAAAAAAAAGTCCTTTAGTTATGTTTGAAGGCATTAAAAAAGCACTATTGACATTTAAAAGAAGCAATTTGTATGGTTTCTATATAATTTCTATAGATCTTCCTAGAAACGTTGAAAAGGTATTAAATAATTAATATTTTATCGCTGTTCAGGGTTGCATTTTGGTTATTTTTTAATATTTTTAATCTCATGCACAACTACTTATGATTTTGTTTTTAAATTAAGGAATTAAATTTCAGATAAACACAAAATATATAAAATAACTCAATAAAAAGACGCAAAACATCTATAAATGAAACATAAAATGCTATATCAGTGTACGTATGTCAGTGCTTGTATGTCTGTTAATGTATGTGCACATATATTATTGTGCGTATGTTAGTGTATGTGTCCATGAGCCTGTTGACACGATATATCATGAACGACTGATGAGTTTCAAAAATAATTCGTTGCAAATATTACAATCAATGAATACTATACCCTATTGATTTTACAAGCAATTGAAGATCCTCTTCTTCAATTTTATAATGAATTTTTGAAAACATCTCTAAATAATCAGAACCTTCAAAAATAAAAGAATATTAATAAAAGATCATTTATTTCATCATGCGTAATTTTTCATTATAAAAAGAATTGTGCAATTTGCAGAACACGATGATAGTCCTTTCTTGATGTATTTTATGTTTTTCATTATATTTATCCAAAATCTATATAAATAAAATTGAAAATCTGTCTGTTTGTCCCATCATCACGGAAGAACGACTGAACCGAATTTGATGAAATTTTGTGGGTAGCCTGGAAATATCACACTTAAAATTTAGTCCATATTTAGAGTTTCTATGATCAGTGGTTCTCGAGATATTAGTAAGAAACAAAACTTTCGTTTGTCTCATCATCACGGGAGAACGACTGAACCGAATTTGGCGAAATTTTGTGGATAGCCTTAAAATAGTCCCCCATAAATTTAACAATTCAAGTTTCGAGTATTTAAGACCAGGGGTTATCCAGATATTAATAAAACACGAAACTTTTTCCTAGGAGTTCTACTCTCTAACTCCGTGGTTTATCCAAACGAAAAGCTTGAAAATCGTTTGAAAGTGAATTAAAATTTTATCTCTGAGTTTGATGGGAGATTTTTTACGCTAATTAGTCACTTTCTGAAAACATAAATTATTTGAAACATGATTTAAATAGGAAATATATATCCATGGTTTATTTTTCACAAACTTTCACTGAACAATGAAAAGTATAAAGAAATCAGAATGGTCATTTAATTTCGCAGTTTATGAGGAAGATTCTATCTTATATCATGTTGCTCAGAAACGCAATTAAATTAAATCTGTCTGTTAATTTTAATTATTATTTTTTCGACTTGTATAATAAAAAATCTGATGTGGGCAACACATGACTTTCCTTATATAATGTAATGAATTTACTACTTTTACAGTAAAAAAATAGGATTTTCTTGTAGTAGATACTAATATTCTTTCCAAGATATTGAATTTTCGACAATTAGTCGTCATTTTCATCGATTTAGCGTCATTTTTATCCATTTGGCGAGATTTTCGTTAATTTGGCAACATTTCAAAAAAGTCGCCAAGTTGGCGACATTCCGCCAAATTCGTCGCCAAAATCTCGCCAAGCGTTATGCACTAAGAAATAAGTTTTTCTTAAAGCAGATAAATGACTATTGGCGTTCAAATACAAAAGTATTATTCAAAGTATCTTTTTTCAAGAATGGAACGAGCTAGATCCACGAGAAGGATGTCACTCAATTTATCGCATGGTATTACATATGAAAAGTAAACATGTTTCTCAATAGGAAATATTTTTCTTTTTATTTTATATGACTTTTTGATAATTTTTTAAAAAAATGTACAATATCTCGAGAACGGTTCGCGTTAGCGTTCTAAAATTCATGTCAATCGTTTTCTAATGAAAAATTACATAAGAAATGTCTATTTGCGTAACTTTATTAGTGGTTTTAATTTTTTGACGATTTTTTCAAAATTTCATTCGAAAATTTAGGTGGGTTCTGAACATTCGATTGCGTATAAAAACAATAGGCTTCCAGTGTTTACGGATTGTGATTTTTGTACCAAATTTGGTTCGAATCGGTATATTCGTTCGTCAGTTATCGTCTCCACAGACTCACTGACACACACACATACACACATACTTTCACACACACACACACACACACACACACAGACATCACTTCAAAAATGTTTGATTCGTGATCAGGGATGCTTGAAACGTGCTCTCCCGTCGAAAACTCGAATTCGAATTTTCGACCCCGTCACAATACTTTCCTTATACATTATGTATATAAGGAAAGTAATAAATGGATATAAAAATATATTTTAGAAAAGAACGATTTGATTTTTCTTATAGCATTTTTGACTGGATAATATCAATTACGGTCTTCAGGTTTAAACGTTATTATTATTGATATTTTCGAGGATTATTGATTCAGGGATTACTGATATTTTCAAGTTATTATGCAATTGTTTTATTATGACAAAAATTGTTTAAACTCATATATTGTACGTTGTACGAGTAATCTTCTACAAATACACGGGTATATCTTCTAATCTACGAGAATATAAGTAGTACAGGTATATTGGCATATGTTTTGATACATATTGGCATATATTGGAATCAATTATGACTTTCTGATATAAAGAGTACGGGGATTATTGATATTTACAATTTATTACGTCATCTCTTTTATTTTGGCAAAGATTTTTGGGACTCATATTGTAATACGGGTAATCTTCTACTAACACACTGGCATATTTTCTAATCTGCGATAGTATAAGTTGTACGGGGTTGCATATGTTGATTCAATTCCTTTTTTTGTGAATTTGCTTACAAAAGGGGCCAGGATGTTTTATTTTTCAGATCTGCCCGTGAAGATAATTTTGCATAGTGAGAACAGATATTCTTAAACTTCTCTTTAGGAGCAATAAATTTAATTTTGTAACAGAATTTGCACATGATTACAAATTATAAGTTTCTTTATATTACATATTCCGTACGAAGAACGGGTATGCTGCTAGTATTAGATAAAATTGAAAAAATAATTAGTATCATCCAATACGTTTACTATATTTATGCAATAATATACGACACATCTGTTCCACTGCCTAAAAGGACGCACAGCTCGCCATACGGCTTATAGCACCTTCATATGCGACCAGCGATAAATCTGGTAACATCATCTATGGATCTATTTTGTTCTACGAGAAAAACACATTTCGTAATTGTTTTACATTTTGACGCCAAATTATTCGCCAAAATTCATTTGCGAGATATTAAGTAAATGTTAATTGAATTTTCAAGATGACTTTGCGCTTGAGTATGAAGAAGGCATTCTGTTTGAATTAATAATTTACCAAAACCGCTAAATGCCAATTTACGTGGTGTCAAATCAATGCCGAAATCATTGTGATCTAGATCCTGTGCATCATAACTTCGCTGTGAAAAAAGTTAAAGTCATTACCCTCACAGCAAAGATTGTCACATGTGTAACAGTGATGTTGTAGTCACGTGACACCCAGGTCACAATGTGACATCATATTTGTGACGTCTATACGATGTTATGTATTAGTAACTTGTAACTTCATTGTGACTATATTCTGTGAAGTTTCCACAATTTGATTAACACGTAACAATGTGAAGACATTACAATGGCAATTACAATGTGACGTCACAAACAAGTTAAAATGTGACGTCACAAACGACCATGAAAATGACCAAAATTACTTCGCTGTGACCTCAATATGACATTGTCGAGACGTGCTGCGACGTCCTGTGACGTCCCAAAGTCGCAGTGTGACGTAAAACTTACGTCACTGTAAAAAAAAGCTGTTAGGGTACATTATGTAGGGAAATACATGTGCTGGGAACATCAAATATTTTTATTAAAATATGAAAATAAGTTAATTTTTAACTTTTACTTTTCACAATCTATGACTTTGAACCGAAATTATCTGTTGTATACAGAAAACTGTTGCATGTATTTTATTTATACCAGTGTTTAATAAATGCACGATTTTGCTTAGTGAAAAGATCACAGTTTTCCCTGTAGCTGTTGTCAAGTTAGATTTGCCACAAAATATAAGAAATCTATGCGAAAACCACAGCATACATTAGATTTTTGACTATGACATTGTTTTTTAATCATGGAAAACTTAGGGTCGTATGCACATCATTAAAAAAACAAGAAAGGAACAATCTCGGAGGATTTGGCAAGCAGGGGGCCGAGCCCTTTATCTAAAGCAAAATAATAGCGGTTGCATCATTCCTTCAAAATAGTCTACGACATCATTACATATTGTTGAGTAAATAAGAAAACAAATAAGATGAAGCAGTGCGCTAGTAAAACTGCAAGTTTGGTTGCAACTTGCATTAACAATCCCAGATAAAAGACAAAAACAAGAACTTCTTAAAATATTTTAATTTAGGAAGAATAAAATCTAAGTACTTTGTAATATCCTACTAGGTCTTTTATTTCTTGGGTTAAGAAAATAATTAAATACACGACTTTAAACGTAAAACTTTTTTTAATATCATTTACACTGGAATTGAATTTAAAATGAATTTTTGAACTTCTAATTAAACGACAAACGAAAGAATAGGAATTCATCTTCCATGGTTAACCACACTTGAGACACTGAGAAGTTTAATTATAAAGTAATGTTCTAAAAGAATAATTTTCTTACATTTTTATGGTTTGCTGTACATGGTTCACATAAATAAAACTCCTTTAAATTTTTAAAAGTAGCATAGAAATCTTTAAAAGCAGAAAATTTTAATGTTTAATTTATGATTGTTGCATTGAGAATGTCCTTATTTACTTTTTATGTCGAAATTTTAAATTATTAACTTTTTTAACAGCTGTTCAGCGATTTAGCACTCGATCATGTTTTGGCATGGCAAATTAATTTCATTAAATTCAACTAAAAAATTAAACTAAACTATAAACTTAAAAAAACTTATCACTGTCTATCTTAAAGAAAACTAATAAAAGTTGAATTCTTCTGCTTCTTTTATTCAAAAGTGCTCGTCAGTTTCTAATCTGGATTTCTTTAGGTTTTCCATATCAATAAACATTCCAAAAATATTGTTAATAATTTGTCTCTTACATATTGTGTCTCCTAAATATATCATAGTCATGTTCAATTTAATTTTATCTGTCTTAATCTTTTTGTATTTCTCTTTTAGCGTTCATTTTTCCAGCATTTCAGCACTGTTACTCGTTTAACTTCTGTTTTGTCCCACTAAGTAGCACCATCACTACTGTTTTGAAGATCCTTGCCAGTGTATGGTTAAATTCTCATTTGACGCTCAACTCTTGACTTGTATGCCCTAAGGAAGACACTCAAAAGTTTCCGAAATCATCTTATATGTATGTCATTTTATTTACACAGCATTTCACGTTGAGATTTCTTCATTTGTTGCTGTTGTGCTAATGACATCCTTCATTTTATTACCTGTGTTCTCTTTGCCTTCCGTTTGCTGCTCTGGAGTATAAATTTAGACAAGCAATTTGCTTTCCAAAGAAAATGTCCACGAAGTAACTAACACAGAAAAATATTACCTATCTTACTATATAATTAATCTGAGCGTCAAATTAGATATCTTCTCGACACTTTCTAGTTGATTCCAAGCAATGATATTTCCAACTAGTTCTAAGACCAATAGATAAGTTGCACCGATGTCACATTCCCTTAGCAAAGCTTACTATCCGCCATACCCTTTGTAGACTCCGTCCGCCATTACTAATTCTGTCAGTGTTAAAGTTTCAGTAAACGATTTTTTTATCTTAATATTATTAAGTTTTCAGTATGAAACTATACCTCACGTCATAAAGTTGCCTCTTATAAACCAATAAAGTTACAGAGAGAAATTACTTCGATTTGGCTGACGATCCGTATATTATCCGTCACTATAATGTTTTTATGCATCGCCTGTATTGATACAACTAAACCAATCGATACTATCGTCAGATGCATATATTACTTCTACTCCATGACCAGATACAACACAAGAAGTCAGTGCACTTTTGATGTCTATTTATTTACTTTATTTTAATGCAATAATTTGCTTTAAAAAATTTTGGAAAATATAAGTACCTCTAGCCATTCGTGTCTTTTGACAATATCATTTTGGTGCTTAGGTAAGGATTGCTGTGAGAAATTACTTGATTTCACTCAAGCTATTAAATTGATTTAAATTTCATTTCCCAAATCTAGATGGTATCTTACTTAGACAGACATGAATTTTAATATGCTGCCTATGTTTTGATACTACTTAGAATGTCTATTTGAGCGAAAAAAGATTGACTATTTTTAAGCTTTTATTTATTTTCTTTGCAATATATATATATATATATATATATATATATATATATATATATATATATATATATATATATATATATATATATATATAGAAGAGAAAAGTTCTACAAATGAAATATCAAAAAGGGGGAAAAGCCAACAGGGAAATTCGAAAAGGCCTAGGGGGATGGTGACCCCTATTTCCCGGTTAAAGTCGACTTTCATTCCATAGGAAGCACTCCCGAAGCCGAAAAATACCTGAGGCCAATATCCGTACAAACGTCAAAGCAAAAGACGTACACAACAGTATGAACAAGGAACAGAAGGACACCATTACAAAGTAGTAAAAGTAAGGATATACATGTAAAGTCGGAAACCGAATCGACAACACACATAAGAAAAACAAAACTTCAACTAAAATCCTTCAGTCAAAAGAGAAAAGGGAGTAGAGTGTATAGGACTAGCACAAGCGTTGCCATTTATAACCCAAATCGAAACGGTTGCCAAAATCGCTTTCAAATGCATTTACGGACTTATTGTGATAGACATTATAATAATGTCTGAGGAATCCAAGGGGATAGTCTTGTTTTAAAGCTTCCGTGATAAATATTACATCACTTTTTATACGATCTTTATTGTATGTATGCAAACGAGCATTACGTATAAAGTGATTCATGACAATATTACGAAAAACATTCTGACTTAAATTAGACCTCCAATTGATAATATAATTAATTTTAATCTTGAAATGTCGTCTTTTATCGTAAAGCATCGTATACAAGGGTTCATCTGCAGCAAAGTGAATGCTAATATCAAGTTAATTAATTTCTTTCTCAGAATCTGCAGGGGTTTCGATTAAATCTAAATTCTCACGGTAAAAATCGAAGAAATCTGAACCTATATAATAATCTGGCATGTCAATGTACTTCTAGCCTCTATATTGATCACGATCATGGTCATATTTTAACTGGTAATTTGGACGTAATCACCAATAATGATCTTAAGGATGTATTGAAGGATGTATTTCGTAAGCAGGATTTTAACAAGATAGACATGAAGTTCTATCATGAATTGTGTGATTTTATATATAAAATGGCAGTGCGATACAGCATGCCTTTATCAACTTTTAATGAATGGCGCGATCACATTATGGCGAATTTTCATTATTATTATCATCATTCTTATGGACAAGATGAGTATCACAAATTGAATAAACACATTCTGGAAAACGTTTGGCAAAGGTTCGCAATTACGTATACCGATAAGGTAACATCGACATTTACCTTTACTTGTAAGAAATATTACATCGAGCTACTCAACATCAGTTATAATAACGAAGACATGTATGTTTTATTGAAATCAAAAAGAAGGGAAATCGAAACTAAAATACGGGCTTTACATAAACGCATTAGTATCAACATCAATCATATTAGATATCCATACTTGGTCATGATACCAAAACTACACAAAACACCCGTACATCTTAGACATATATAATAAATTACAAATGTGCGTAAAAAAGGTACAAAATTTTATGAAATCGATAAAAATTTTCAGCGGATTAAATTTGAAGAAATACAAAATTTAAAATTTTATACGGCCCTGTACAAAAACATTTCCAATGAGTAAAATGTGCCCCATACACAAATAAGGTGATGTACAAAATTTCAGCATTTTATCAAAAAAAGTCCCAGAGATAATGTTTAAACAAAGTTGATGAGGAATTAATCACAAATTAAAATGTAAATGTTTACAGCAAAAGTACAAATGACGCAACGCAGAAATGCATCATAGGCAAATGATATCTGCCTCTTATCTTTAATGGATCTTTGGCATGGATGGAAAACATTTTAAACAAGCGTTGTAATCTTTGTATAAAGTTATTATTTCTACACAGTGTAGATACTTTTGTACCAATAAATAGCAAAATTATTATTTATTCATGTAATCATTGTTTTCTTTCGAAATTTGTATATGAACTCTGAAACGAGATATGCTGACATGATTTTTCCCCTCTGAGGATCCATGTCGATGCATCGAAAACTGGTTTAAGTCAGCATTTTTGTCTTTTCATATCTCTGGGCATTTTTTTGTTAAAATGCTGAAATTTTGTACATCACCTTATTAGTGTATGGGACACATTTTACTCATTGGAAATGTTTTTGTACGGGGGCCGTATAAAAATTTAAAGTTATATTTCTTAACATTTAATTCACTTGAAAATTTTAATCGACTTCATAAAATTCTCCTGGCATTCTGATCACTGGCTGGCTGTGGCTCTCCGGCACTACAGCTCCTTATTCAACCGCCTTCACTGCTCTCTCATTCTATATTCCTATCTCTCTATCTCTAGTGGAACTCTCTCACTTCTCATAGGAGTTGTATATTTTCATCTCTTAGTTGCCACCTCCTTTTTTCTTGAGGTCTGAGCCGCCTCTTTCCGGCTCTGATTGGCCAACCTTGGTCATTTCGGCCAGGCATCTTCCATAATTGGTTATTCTTTTTAGCCACTCTCATGGCTACACCTTAGTCTGTAGGTTTTTGGCCTAATTTGACCTCTCGGGTGAAAGTGTTGTAAAATCTGGCGTCATTGAGAATGAAGGTATTGTCTGGCGTTTCAGACACAATAAATAACGTACATATTAAGCTGTCTCACAATAAACTGGTGTGAGATCGATTTCTGGTCTCACAATTTTATTCTGTGATTATAACAAAGATGTTACTTTTTAGCTATTTTTACATATATAAAACTTATTAACATTTGAAACTTTTTTATAAATATACCTAATTTATTTTATTAAAAATCGCACAATTACTAAATTACTAATACTGTAACATTCATGAAATTAGCACAGAATGAATATATATATATATATATATATATATATATATATCACAAAAGAATATGTAAAAAGGAAGTTAACCATAAAAAAGTACCACAAATTGGCCGGGGGGTTGTGACACCCACTCCCCTGGTTAAAGCACGCTTTGAGCCACGGCAACACTCCCGGAGGCCGGTACTAATTTGAGAAGGTCATATACCAAAAATGTATATAAAACACCACAAATGAAATACTAACAAGACAGGAATAAACGATCATTATACTAACAGGCGGCAAATGAACATTATAAGAACTGAACTCAAAACACCAAAATAATCATATGCATCAACTAATTCAGACTTATTTATTGATATATTCTAGTTCTTATAATGTTCATTTGCCGTCTGTTAGTATAATGATCGTTTACCCTGTGACGCACTTCGGCAGGGTTATCCAAAAAAAAATTCTTAAGTGACATTATTACTGGATTTTACAATATAACTGCAACCGAATGTTATGAAAGTTTTTGTATGATTCATGGTAGAGGGAATATAAGGTGTGGACATTGGGTTATTGGCAGCGAATTGCCAATCACTGCGGTTTAGTATGGTGATTTATACGATGTTGGAGAACGCGTGTATAGAGGTATAGATTAGTATGCAAGTAGGTGTTGATTGTACAGGTAATGATGTTCTACCAGTATATAGCGATAAATAAGTCTGAATTAGTTCATGCATATGATTGATTTGGTGTTTTGAGTTCAGTTCTTATAATGTTCATTTGCTGTCTGCTAGTATAATGATCGTTTATTCCTGTCTTGTTAGTATTTTATTTGTGGTACTTTATATATATTTTTGGTATATGACCTTCTCAAATTAGTTCCGGCCTCCGGGAGTGTTGCCGCGGCTCAAAGCGTGCTTTAACCGGGGAGTGGGGGTCACAACCCCCGGTAAATTTGTGGTACTTTTTTATGGTTCACTTCCTTTTCACATATTCCTTTTGGAGATTTACATAGTAAGCGATATGCAATGGCTGCATGGCTCCAATTGAATCGTTTTGCATTTGATTATTGTAAATAGTTTTAGCTATTTTTGACATTTGTGTATATATATATATATATATATGTGTGTGTGTGTATATATATATTTATATATATATACATATATATATATGTATATATTTATATATATATATATATATATACATATATATATATATATATATATATACATATATATATATATACATATATATATATATATATATATATACATATATATATATATATATATATATACATATATATATATACATATATATATATATATATATATATACATATATATATATACATATATATATATATACATATATATATATATACATATATATATATATATATATATATATATATATATATATATATATATATATATATATATATATATATATATATATATATATATATATATATATATATATATATATATATATATATATATATATACAGGGTAAGATCGGAAAATATCTGGCCAAATTTGAAAGGGTGTTAGAGGGGACGAATATAAAAAGATTCGCAGTACAATGCGTGTCCGGAAACGCCGCATAAAAGCCCTGGAGAGTAAAGAAAGTGGAAAGGTAAAAGGAAAGAGACACAAACAAATGTAACAAGTCCCTTATTAAATCAACGTGTCACAGCAAATGCTCGAAAGAGCGACCACCAACCATAATACAAGCTTCACATCGTCGCAGCATAGAACTGCGTACCTTAGCAAAAACACCAGGCATGTCCTGCACATCTCCAGCAGCAACAGCCAATCTGGCGACGAGATCATCGGCGGAGTCCACAAGGGTCGAAAACCCAGGCCGTCCGACTCATCCGAAGTCAAAGAGCAGCAAAAGTGGGCGGCCGGGAGTCCACAAGGATATCGTAGATCAGTGTTTCCCAAAGTGTGGTACGCGTACCCACAGGGGTACGGGAAGAGTTTGGTGGGGATACGCGTTGTGCCGGAGTTTGGTGGGGATATACACTGCACCGTGCTTAGCTGCGCCTAATTCAATGTTCTCATGAGTCATGTCAAGACAGTCTTGTGAGATGGTCCGGTGTGACACGGCGGAAATATACCACACTTCGTTACAGAAACAACTTACTTCGTTAATGGTTAGTGGCTTCTCCAGGCGCCTATGTATTTTTAGCTTATGTGTCATTTTTCTTATAGGAAATGTTTGTTATGTGCTTTAGTAAGTCCCACTGATTTTGATTATCTTTATAAAATATAATTCTTATCCCTAACATAGATTATGGATCGTTGGTTGAAATCTGGAACTACTGCATCGAAAGAAAGTAATGATTATAGTAGCAATCAACTAACGGGAAATAATGCAATTAACGACGAATCAACTTCAATTCTGAAAGAACCTGTTAAGAAAAAAGCAAAGAAAACTCGCAAGTACGACAAAGAATATCTTAAATTTGGATTCTCATGGACTGGAGATGAAAATGAGCCTATTCCATTTTGCGTCATTTGATTTAAAAATCTAACAAACTAAAGCATGAAACCATCAAACTTAAAGCGCCATTTTGAGACAAACCATAATCAGTACAAAGATAAACCCATAGATTTTTTTGAAAATAAACTTAAGGATTTAAATCAGTCTCGAAAAGTAATGCGGGGTTTGACAGGAGGTGACAATCAAAAAATGCTAGAAACTTCGTATCGCGTGTCGCTTTTAATTGCGAAATGTAGTGCAGCGGAAACCATTGGCGAAATTTTAATCAAGCCTGCAGCCAAGATAATGGCAGAAGTACTGATAGGAGATAGAGCGAAACAAACTTTTGACCGCGTTTCTCTCTCAAATAGTACAGTTCATCGACGAATCATTGATATGTCAATTAATGTGAAACAGATGTTATTATCTGATATTTCTCAAAGTCGTTATTATGCATTGCAAGTCGATGAGTCACTGATATTGCGAATTTTGCAAATGTTATGGCGTTTGTTAGATACGAAAAAATTCAAGAAACACATGACGACTTTTTATTTTGCCAGCCTTTATTAGGTCACACACCAGGAGAAGATATCTTTAATGTTATGAAAAAATTTATGCAAGAGAACAAAATTGATTGGAATAGATGTGTTGGAATAAGCACAGATGGAGCAAAACGTATGGCCGGAATTAATAAAAGACTCGTTGCAAGAATTCAAAATGTTGCCCCAAATGTCATATCCACACATTGTTGCATACACAGAGAGGCTTTGGCAACACGTAAGATGCCCGTTGATCTACAGAAAGTTCTGGATGAAAGCGTGAAAATCGTTAACTACATTAAAAACCGTCCTTTGAATGCACGACGTGTTTGGCAAATATGCGAAGAAATGGGAAGTAGTCATACCTAGCTTCTTTATCATACCGATGTTCGTTGGCTATCTCGAGGAAAATTTCTAAATCGATTGTTTGAACTTAGACATGAACTTCAATGTTTTCTTAATGATGGATTTGAGTTGAGAAATTGTTTACATGACTGGAAATGGCTTTGTAAACTAGCATATTTAGCAGATATATTCTCTGTTTTAAATTGCCTCAACTTACCGTTACAAGGCAAAGAAATTTCATTGTTTCACGTTCAAGATAAAGTGAACGCTGCCATCGCAAAACTAAAGTTATGGCAAAAGAGAGTTAGTAATCCTTCTCATTGATCCAAATAAACGTTATTTATAATATAACTTTTATTTATATTTTATTATGAATAATTTTATTTCTCTTTTCTTATTATTTTGTGTATATCACAAAAAAAGAAAGAAAAAATACATTTTGATTGTTATTAAAATACATCCATTTTTTCTGACGAGGAGTACTTAGCGTTACGAAAATTATAGAAGGGGTACACATATGTCAAAAGTTTGGGAAACACTGTCGTAGATGATGCTTTTCAAGTGGCCCATAGAAAGAAATCCAAGCAGGACAGATCTGGTGATCGTGGCGGCCAGGGAGCAGATCCACCTCGACCAATCCACTGATGTCGATAAGTAGAGTCCTAGTAATTCCTGACATCACGGCTAAAGTGTGACGGCGCTCCATCGTGCTGGAACCAGATACGTTTCCGGGATTCACTGGGGCACAACGGCCAGCAGTTCGGACAAGACCTGTTGCAAGAAGATCAGGCACTTCGGGCCGTCCAAGTGATGAGGTAGGATGTACGGTCCAATCACATATTCGTGCACCATACCCGCCCACACATTGACACTAAGTCTCTGCTAGTAAGCAGGCGGTCTTGTAGCATGCGGATTGTCATATCCCCAAACATGAGCATTGTGACTGTTAAACAAACCCTCTCGAGCGAACGTTGCCTCATCCGTAAATAACACGTATGAAGGGAGGTCGAGCTTTACAGCAGCCTGTTGCAAGTACCATTGTGAAAAGTTTACAGAGAGAGGAAAATCTGCCTCTATCAATACCTGCACCCTTTGTGAACGGTATGGGTGCAAACGTTCGCCATGCAAAATCTCCCATACAAGTGACTGTCTCACAACCAGTCTACGGGCAACAGCTCTCGTGCTTTTGGAAGGATTGTACTCAACCTCACGTAAGACATCTTTTTCCACTCGCACTGTTCTCACCGAGCGAGGCCTGCCCACATCATGTCTGCTGGCATTGAAGGACCCGCTTTCGCACAGCTGTCTGTGCACTCGCTCGAAAGTTTGACGATTCAGCATTTCTCTCTTGGGAAATCGTTCCCTGTACAACCTTTGCGTGGCTCTCCCATTCCCATTCGCAGCTCCATACGTCAGATGGATATCTGCTAGTTCAGCATTCGTGAAGCGCTGCATGCTGTATGAAATCACAACGGGGAATGACAGCTTCCCGCATTGTCCACTTGTTTGGACTGCCCTACACAGCGCCCTCTACAACCTGCACGCGGCTTTGCCGGACACACATTGTACTGGGAATCCTTTTATATTCGTCCCCTCTAATCTCCTTTAAAATTTGGTGAGACATTTTCCGATCACCCTGTATATATATATATATATATATATATATAATCTAATTGTGATTTAAGGATATTGGTTTATTTTGTGATTGAAATTTTAAAATTTAAAGTTTTATGTACAACTTTTAATTAGCATGTTTAAAACTCTTAACTTAAGTTTAACATCGAAATTCCAAAGCTTATTTTAATGAAAGATGACATGATATATTTTGTATTTTGATAGTTATGTGTTATAAATTATGAATTTCAAAACATTATAATGACAGAATTTTCTTGTGTAAAGATATAAAGGATATACGAAAAAAATACGATTTTTTTTTTTTACTTTCAACACATTTTAGTTAAAATAAATTGAAATATATACAATTTGATGGGTACCAATTACAATAACAGAAAACACTTTAGCATTTCTTTCCTATTGGTCTGTCTACTCAACCCAAATTTAGTACAAAAGTACCTCGTTACATGAATGTAAAAACAACTTTGTAATGTTTTTGGAAAATTTACGCATGTTGCACATGTAAGCACATTTTGTACTATATAATGTCTCTGCACATCTCATAATTCAATGCATTACAGCAGTTTTGAATATATCCAATTTACTCCAAATTATGTATACTGGGAAAATTTATGAATAATTTCAAAAGAAAGTCAGTATGATGTGAATGTGCTATGCTCAAATTACGTATTTAAAATCTAAATTACATTCCATAAACATATCTACATGCAAAGAGAACCACCTTTGTCGATAAAGAAACAGATTATGGTATTTTATTTTAGGTATTTAACATTTTAAAAATAAAATATTTCATAGAAATCTTATGAAAAATACATAAACAATATTATACAAATTTTGTAAGATACAACAAAATTTTGTTATAGCATTATGATAATACCTTACAAAGTTTTGAAGTACCTTCATTTCCATTATAATGTTCTTTACTAAAATTGTACTAAAATTTATTCGAATTGTTCTATTCGTTCTTGATGTATTGTGTTCACGCACAAACATATACATTGTTTGTACATGAGGGTCCCATTTTAAGACTTTTTGGGGAGGGAACAAGAGTTGCAATAATCCAATGATGGAAATATGAATTAGCATTGAAATTTATATAAGAAACACAATAACTTGGAAATCCTTAAGAGAGGCAGCCCTGTTACAAATACTGACATAATTTGGAATATGTTATGTATATAATTACAAAACCCACTTGTAAGGACCATCCCCAAAATTTGGAAATCATTCGTATTGCAGATACCAGCATCCATGGATCGGTTTTGCACTTGTTATGTGCTCGTCAGCATGGAATAGCCAATATCTGCAATGGCAGCAAGAAACTTTTTACAAGTCATAATGTTTGTTAACTCCCATGTGAACTGACAATGAAGCATATAATAAGAGCAAAATTGGTCCATGGATGCTGATATCCGTAATGAGAGTATCTTCCAGATGTTATGTATAGTTCAGTGATGCTAAAAGTGTGTAAATCAGAAGAAAAGTATACAAATATTTGATTTAAGTCACAATACTTTCCTTATGTGTTAAACTCAAAGCTCAAACTTTTGCATCCCTTGTACGCTTATATTCAGTTAAAAAAATATACTTGTGTAAGCAATTTTACACAACAAATGTAAAAAATTTCCATATTACCTACTTTCTTTTTTTAAGTACTACATATGTATTCATTAGAAGAGACATATACTTTTCAATTTTAACATAAAAAATTTAAAAATGTAGAAAAAAAATGTCCCAGGATAATAAATGAACTTGACCGACTACACTTTGCAGTACAAAATGCTCACGACAAGCAAGTTTTTTCACTTTCCCTAGTTTCATAATATATATGCAGAGCAAGAAATTTCAGTTCAGAGTTTACTCGCCAAAAAAGCTTTTCACTGACCAGTTTAACATAAATAACATTTCATAATCTGTTTCTCATTTTTTATGGAAGACAAAATTGTATTAAATAAAACTTAATATACAGACATTTTACAAGTTATTATGTGATTTGGTTCGTGGCAGTTTGGAGAAGCATAAAGCATTTTAAGAACAAATTAAACAGTTTACAGCCTACGAGAGCTAGCTTCATGTGACATATCAATAATTGTGCAAGAATATTAATAGAGATATTCAATAAATATATCTCCCTAAGATTAAAACAAATAGATCACTTCTACAGAGTTAGCTTATATCATACTTAATTATGTTTTCTCTTGCTTTTCTCTTGCATAATTGTTTTCTCTTGCATATGTTCATTAATAACTAATTCAGCAACAGCACAGCAGACCTTTTTAACACTTTACAGCAAAGTTGAAAAGTGTTTTTGACTTTGTTCATTCTGTCTGTCTGTCTGTCTGTCCGTTAGCGCGATAACTGCCGTAAAAATGACTTAATCAAAATGAAATTTTAGTATGTTGTTCAGACGGTCTGTAGGACCTATGGGAATATAAATGAATAATATCACCCAATTAGTTTTGGATTGAACCCGGGTTGAAAAAATGAAATACATTGAGCCCTATGGGAACTAATTTTTCAAACATTTTTTAAGCGGATTTAAAATTCACAAATTGCTTCGAAAATTTTAGGTAATATTCAAATTGCTCCATAAAATATATAAAAAAAATTCAGCGAAATATATTCAGTAGTTTTTTAAATTAAAATTAAAATAATAATTACACCTCTTATATGAAACGATCACGTGACCATGATATGAAACGATCACATGACCCACTTCAAAATGATATATGGCATCCATCTTGTTTCAAAATCGTGATTTTTTTAAGTTCTTTTTAATTCATATTGAGTGTTGTATCCGTCCTAAAACTACTTTATTTTTGCTTAAATTCTGTGCATCTACATACTGAAACAACGCAATGACAATATATTTGAGTTTAAATGCTCATCTAAATTTGATTATTTCTACAACTAAGCCTATTTTTCATCTATGTAAAATGTAAACAGCAAAATATGTAGAATGAGTTGTATTAGAATTCCTGTATTTTTTTAACACAAAATATTTAGTCCATGGAGTTTGCATGGCTGATATGAATGAAATATTAATTGATTTTATAAAGAGAAGGACGATTTTTTTCGATGAAGTTTAAAGCATAGAGTTTAATTATTTGTAGCTCCATGGTCTTAAATAAAATGTTTAAATAAAATAAATTATTATAGTATTGTGATGAATGAAATGAATGGGAGAAAGTTATGAATGAAATCCTGTTTTTATTGAGACATCCAGGCGTGTTATTTTTTCTATGACGTCATTTGAATTAATTTCAGTTGTTTTCGATGAAGTTTTCAAATATAATAAATTATCGTAGTATTATGATAATTCTAAAACTATTACCGAGGAATGTATAACATTTTAGAGATGTTTAAACCAGGCAATTTATATTTCAATGCCGTCATTTGAATGAAGTTCATTTTTTTCGATGAAGGTTTAAGTTTTCAAATATAATAAATTAATGCAGTATTGTGATAAATTTCAAAATATTACCGAGGAATGTATTGCATTTTAGACTTGCTTAAATAAAATTGCATTGAAGTTGGAAAGTGTTTCATAATCAATGCTTTAAGCATCATTGATCTTTCTTGTTTATATATAAATGAGCCAGGTGCTATATTACTGTACAAGTTTACAAGTCAACATATTACAAATAAAATCCTTTCAATATGGGGGATCTAAGTGCATGAAACAAACATAGCACAACTAAATAAACGAACTTTGATGACACCGATATGTTTAAAAAAATTCAAGGACAAGATGTCAACAAAGTAATTTTAAATTCAACTTACTCAATTTCTTTAGAAAACTTCCAAAAGCACACATAGTGCATATATGCTTATATCGGCAACATCAATTTATAGTCATTCAAACACATGTATTTATCAATATTTGCTCTAAATATTTTTAAGATACATTTAGATATATCCTACTAACTTTAGGTGCTAAATGATTGAAAATTTCTAAAATCGTCTGTAATATGTAAACTAATATTTTACAACAAACATTGATACCGAGCAGCAGAACCCTCAAGCATAACGTCATATGAAACACATCTACACATTAAAAATTGATCATGTGCTTTAAAAATATAACTAAGCATTCCTGTCACAAAGTGGTGGAATATCCTTATTAATGGATTTAAGTCGTTGTAACATTCATAAATCCTCTTTAAAGCCACCAACATAGCCCTGTTGACAAAATTTATTCAATTTTATATGTCAACAGGGAAAAACTTGAATTCAGAAAATAAAACTATATTCACACTTAACAGTAATTAACTTTTATACAGACTTTCCTAAGAATAGTATATACTCACTCATGTATTATACGAGAAGAAAACCAGGAAACCCTGGATTAGCTAGCAAAAAATCTGATACGGGCAGCACATGACGTTTCCAACAAACTCAAATTCATTTTCCTTTTATTTCTTTAAAAATCCATTAAATTAAATTTAATTGCACAAAATAACACGCATAATTATTTGAAATGACACTAAATTTGTACTTTTAACTCAATTTTCGTTTTCATTTAGTAACTGAGAGCACATTTTTAAAGTTTCAAGAGCTGCTAGTCCTAGAGTAATGGTGTAGGTCTTATTCTTTTCATCGTCAGAAACTATGTATGAAACAAGCATTTAATTGATTTATTTGAGCTTACGTAGTCTTTCATTTTAGATTTTGACAATTTTTGCGTGGCATTTTGCAAACAAAGACAGGTTCATCTTTCCCGAATCGTACCAAAGTCTAGTCAGCAAAAAAGTAACCCACAAGTAACTTATATATTAAATTTTGAGAAATTTGGTCTGGAATAGATAAGTACGATTTTTGAGGACCATTTTGTGAAAAAGGCAGGTTCTTTTATCCCGAATCGTACCAAAATCTAATCAACACCAGGGTAACTTACAAGTAAATTATATATAAAATTTTATGAGATTTGGTTAATTAGCTTTTGAATTAGAGTAGATACATACATTGCCCAGACAGACACACACAAACACACACAAAGGGAGAGAGAGAAACACACACACAGAGAGAGCGAGGGGGGAGGGAGGGAGAGAGAGAGACGTCAAGCACAAAAATAGTATTTTCGTGTTCTACAGATTCCAAAACATGTAGCTTCGTCGAAAACTCGAGTTGCAATTTTCGACACAATTCTAATACTGTATTGTAAGGAAAGTGATAATAGTTAAAGTAAACTTATCACTTTGCTTCTTTAATCCTTTTCAAAGTACGAGTACTATCCTTCAGAGGCAATACATTTGTCTTAGAGCTTTTTCCACTGTCGTAAACAATTTTCAATGTCCTGCTGATGTAAGCTGTTTAGCGCCAATGTTTGTATTTTTTGTTCTTTTTTTGACCTGAGAAATAGCTGCAAATATGTTCCACTCAGACCACTGTTTATCCTGGGGAACATAACAAATTTACACTGTATCATATCTGGAAAATAGGATGATTGCTATTTTGTACTTTGCCCCAAAACTAACTTAAAATACAGTGCTGTCAGGGTGAGAGCATTGTTATGGTGCAAGGAAAAGTCCTGAGAAATTCCCGAAATCTTGCTACTAGTGTGGCGACGATAATCAAAAGCAAATTCACGTTTCCTCGCCCCCCCCCCTTCCATAAAAAGACAAATTTGCGTACAGTCACTCAGTAAAAATACCATAAGCGTAGACACCAAATAAAATCAGTGCTATACGACTCATCATACTGCATGTGAAGCCCGTGGACTAAAACTAACGGCTACTTTTTGACGCGGTATGATTTGATTTCGAGAATTTATGAGGGCGTCCTCATATTTTACTTATATTGCAAGTGTTTTTGAATAGGAAAACAATTATTTTGATTATTCAAAGTTCGCTTGAATATATTAATAAAATTAAAATAACTATACAATATTGCTTTCAAATGCTAAAAAGTTTAAAAATTAAAAATAATTTTATCATTTGTGTAATTAGTATACTCACACAAAACCTACTTTTCTATTTTATGAGTTGGTAATTTAAAACTTCTACATGTACTTTAAATGATACTCCACACAGCAAATAATTTTTTATAAAAGTATAGATTCTCTGTACCATAAACTTTCTTCCAATTTTTATCTTGGAAATAAATGTTACCCTTCTGTACTTTCATCATTTGCAGTTTAAGCGGAATCTGGAAACTTTCTTTTAAGTTTATCGGAACTTCGTAATGAAATACTAATGGAAGTTTGAAAAAGATAACGGTAACAGAATATTCGTTTTCTATTTTAGGGAATTTCTATGATAGCTTAACTTTCTTCCAATAAATTCTAAAAGTTAGGTAGGTTAAGGATTTGCAGTGTTTATAAATATGCAGCACATAAATTTTATTTCAATTGCAGAGTGTTCGAATATGTATTTCCTGTTGATTCGTGTTTCAAGATCTGTCAAATGTGCTGTTGATTACTTTTATAAATAGTGCATATTATTTATTCCATTTCTATTTGTCTTTCCTAAACCTTTTCAGTTCAGTAACTTTCCTAATTACAGAATATCAAAATATTAAAAAATGTAGTTTTAAAACTTCCGTTTGAAAAATGATTATCAAAGATTTTATCGGACTTCTGAATCAAATATGACAACTTCAACAACAGGTTAAAAATATATTTTCTATCATGAAAAGTTAATATATCTTTTTCTCAAGCATTTCTTTGTACATTTCTTCACTTAGCAATCTCGTTGAAAAAGTGTTATCATATAAGTTTCTTTTCCAAGGGAAATTTGAATCTCTTACCTTTAATAAATAGAATTCAATGCTACTATTATAATAAGCACAATTTATTTATTCTAATGGGCTTATTAATTAGAAACAAGCAAATAATTAATGCTAAGTATAATATGCTTCTGCTGTTTAGAATCCTTGGCATGGGTGCTTGTCGGGAATATTGAAATAATTTAAAATATATTCTTCGTCGTCTTTATTTTAAGGTCAGTGGCATGTTTATAAGAAAAAGTCCTACAGGGGTTTTAAGAACAACTTCAAACTATCAATCATTTGATATCTACCGTAAGGTTGCTCTATTGGATTATTTTTGGAAATTACTAATGCATGAGATCGATTTTACAGCTCTGTCATCTGTTATATCAGTTTATATACAGTTATTATAATCCCGGCTCAGATTATATTTTGATACGATTGGAAAAAATAGAAGTATCCCGTTTTTTCAAATGAACAACCCTCAAAAATCAACATTGTCTAATATAAAAAGCTTAATAATAGACCTGTTTTATATGTAATTTTGGATGACAAAAAAAATAAAACATACGCCATTTTTCTGGATAAACCGTTTTTAAGATATTCTATTCTTTTGAAATTTCGACAGCTGCGCCACTTTAAAATGTACCAAGCGGACAAATACAAACAAAAAATATTAAAACTGCGAATTTGATATAATTTCAAATAAGTATCCTGTCTACAGAAAAAAACCTAGCGGATCCGTATTGTCGGAATTACCATTTCACCCAGAGGGCGAAAAAATGGGCTTCCGTAAAATCAAGATTTCCGTCAAATCAAAAGACTTCTTAAAAAAAAGTCTCTTGATTTTACGGAAATCTCTTGGTGACTTACAGATCCGCATTTTTGCACACATAGTATCAACTGTGAGGCAGAACTTCCGGGGATGAACAAAATTTGGGAAGGGAACAAAATAATTTTCCAGAAACAACGCCCCCTGGGGATCCAGAAGGTTGAAATTTTGCATACTTTTAGTGTATTCTCCCGGCCGCCCATTACACTGCTCTATGTCCTAGGATGAGCTGGTCGGCCTGGGCTTTCGACACTTATAGTGTAGTAAACGGTACAAAATCTGTACAAACGGCCACAGGATAAAATCTAAATGATCCAATTGTCGTTTAAAATGACGATTTTCAGCACTGAACGTCATACTTTATTAAACAAAATAAAATTTATTTATAAAGGTCAACTAATTTTTTAAATTGTTATCGACCCTGTCTTTGACAAGCTTATATACTAGTTTATATATTTGGGTTTAAAATAAAAGAATCCCGTTGTCGGAAATTTCAAATTTGAGTTTAGGGACTTGTTAAATACAGCTTTTCAAGCTAAGTCTAAAAAACGAAATCGCATTTCTTTACGATAATTATAACTCATCTTATAAATTATGCATTATTAATTAAGCTAGAGCATTAAAACAGAGAAAAACAGCTTGAAAGATTTTGGGTTAATAGCAAAGTTAGCGGGTTTGAACGCATTCGTTTAATCCTTGGTTTAAGCCATGTTCTTTTTTTTTTTGGTTTGTTTTATTTGTTTTTTAAACTTTTTTTAAACCGTTATTTTTTTGTTTAAATCGTTTCTCGTTAAAAGAAAACGTTTTTGTCCAACTCTGGCTTGATGGCGAAAAATATTAATTTCTCGGAATTAGCAACACGTAGAACATCATAGAAATATTTCCTGCATTTGAGAAGCATGCGACAACCTAAATCCACTAGAAACAAATAAGAGTACAGGTGTCGGTATAATGTCCGTATATCATATTATCTGAAAATTAAAATTGCCAACAACTGAACCTTTATCTTGTAAACCATCACAAATTGTTGTGAGCGTATAGATGCAACTGTATCGATGTATCATTCCATTGTAACATTTTATCGGAATTGTAGCTATCTGGTTTTTATTTTCTTATTTACATCAGTGACTAAATCCAGATATACAAAGAATCCTAAAAGACAAAAGAGACGTTTAGATCACGGAAAATAAAAAAAAACTTATTTATCATATCTCTTGTCATTCACGGTCGAACGAATGTAAATCTTTTAAAAATAGAAATATTATTACTCCAGAATTCTTTGGGATGAAAAAATATTCTATATATAGAACTACTTTTTGTGTGTGTTATTGGCATATGGTATATTGAACTTTAATATATTCTGTCTCATACTATTGTAGTATAAATACATTGCATTTTGAAATAAAAAAATTTTGAATCTCAATAAGAATTCTTTTATTCAAAAGTTTGACGGACAAGCATGAGTTAAATAATCCTGAATGCGAACTAATGATGGACGTATGGATGCATGATCTTCCAATATATAGATATTTCATATCGACATACCTGTAGTATAAGATACTTACTGTCTATCGATACAATAACTTTTGATACGTAAAGGATGAATAAATTTTTTTAACTTATAATCATATACTTTTTCACTGATTTATTTTATTTTGAAAAAATTATAAAGGGTGATTTTATTGCAATGATGCAATTCGAAAATTTATTTATTTATTGATTTATTTATTTATTTTTCTTATTTTGCCCAAAATGAAAAACTTGTAGTCAGTTCTAAAGTCGCTGAAAATAACAGCATTTCGAGAAATACAGCCGAAACAGCTTGACTTAAACAAGAAATTTTAGCCTAAGTGAACTCTGAGATTTTATTAATTTCTGCGAGATTTTATTAATTTCTTTATATTGCTTACTGTGTATTAATAAATAGTTTGATAAATAGCTTCTACGAAAATTCAAGGTTCTTTATATAACGTTAAGCACTCAGTCTGGCAACCAATGTAAATGCTGCCAGCTTTAGGAAATGGGGATTAAAATTCGTCATTCGTGATGTCATGATCCAGAGTAAACCTCAAGAGGCGTTGCCAAATCACACGCAGTATTACAGTTTAAAATAGTTTGTTAATTTTGAAATGACAATATCCAGGCTTAAACAACTTGCAAATATTTTTAAAAGATTTTAAACTGTGCTATGCACGCACGTTCCAATGACGTCCAATGAAATTTAGTGACGTCGTTGAAGTAGGATGAGAGTTGCAGTTAACAAATTCGGTCCCTCATGAGAGCCCGAAAGCAAAATGTGAGCGTTTGTAATTCCCTCGTCACCATATGCGCAGAGCAAGGTAAAAATAATAAAGTCAGTCATGCCTCGGGACGAGCACCCCTTGCAAAAATTGCTACAATCGATATTAGTAATACTAATCAATTCTACAGCAATGAAACCGTTCAAAGTTCTGAAAATTACTGAATCTCGATACATTCAGAAAATATTGATAAAATAACAAGAAATATTTATTTTCGAAGTTAATGGAGAGATTCTATCAATTTCGCGAATATGCTGTATTAATATTAAATATGTAGTTTCTAGTTTATTGCCTTTCTGAATTATTGCATTTTGTTTTCCTTCGAAAAGTCCTTTAATGCAAGAATGTAGAATGTCTGTAGTTACGACTATAGAATATCTCTTGTTAAATAATTTCTTAGCTCGGAAAGCTTTAGGTTTTCTAAAAATAAAAATTACTTTTCTCAAGTTTTCCTTTTCAGAGAAATGTCATGCAATATTTCAAAATTTCGTGTGAGGACGTATAAAATGTTATCTACATTTAGCTTGAAAGATAGATATTGCTAAGTCTACTGCCCTCTTACTGTGCCCTACCTATGCAACATCTAGGCATCCAAAAGTCATCTAGTGGACGTCCTCCGGATACGTTCAGCTCTATTTGAAATCGATAAGAATTTCAAATATTTGATCAGTAATAATTTTAAAATTGTTATACATATGCCATTCTAGCCAAATCTTGAAAAATGACACTAATTTTTATTTTCCTTATATACATAATGTATAAGGAAAGTATTGTGATGGGATCGAAAATTCGAATTCGAGAATTCGACGGGAGAGCAAGTTTCAAGCATCCCTGATCACGAATCAAACATTTTTGAAGTGATGTCTGTGTGTGTATGTGTGTGTGAAAGTATGTGTGTGTGTGTATGTGTGTGTCAGTGAGTCTGTGGAGACGATAACTGACGAACGAATGGACCGATTCAAACGAAATTTGATACAAAAATCACAATCCGTAAACACTGGAAGTCTATTGTTTTTATACGCAATCGAATGTTCAGAACCCCCTAAATTTTCGAGTGAAATTTTGAAAAAATCGTCAAAAAATTAAAACCGCTAATAAAGTTACGCAAATAGACATGTCTTATGTAATTTTTCATTAGAAAACGATTGACATAAATTTTAGAACGCTAACATGAACCGTTCTGGAGATATTGCACATTTTTCAAAAAATTATCAAAAAGTCATATAAAATAAAAAAAATATTTCCTATTAAGAAACATGTTCACTTTTCATATGTAATACCAGGCGATAAATTTGTTGACACCATTCTCGTGGATCTAGCTCGTTCCATTCATGAAAAAAGATACTTTGAGTAATACTTTTGTATTTGAACGCCAATAGCCATTTATCTGCTGTAAGAATAACTTATTTCTCCGTCCATAACGCTTGGCGAGATTTTCGCGACGAATTTGGTGGAATGTCGCCAACTTGGCGACTTTTTTAAATGTTGCTAAATTAACGAAAAACTCGGCAAATGGATAAAAATGATGCTAAATCAATGGTGAGTCATTGATGATGACGACATGGAAAATGTCGACTTGTTGACGAAAATTCAATATCTTGGAAAGAATATAAATAACAACTATAAAAATAATCTATTTTTTTTACTGTTAAGTAGTAAATTCATTGTATTATATAAGGAAGTCATATGCTGGCCACATCGCATATTTTAATACTGGATGTATCAAAATATTCAATGTTTAAATAAATTCATTATATAAAATATTCATTTATATAAAATGAACCGCACACTTTTTCAAAATTTAATCTAATCAATTTCGGAAATTCAACAAAAGCATATTATAATTTTTATTCTATAACATCCACTATTTTTCTAATTAATCCATTTAAACAATGTAATCCTCAAATGTAATTAAATCTGTCTGGTAATAATTTCTTGTGCATTTTAAAAAGCAATAAATATTCACATTCTGAAAGACATTTTATAGAAAGTTGAATCACTTATTAGTCTTTTATATAAAGTTTATTTACAGAAGATCGCTATCCGAGGATTTTTAGTATTATATTTTTTTCTCATATATGCTGGAAAACTTTTTGTACGAGTGTTTGTAGGCTTGGTAGATGAACATCCGAAGATACTTTTTTCACTTGTATTTTTTCTAATAATTTACGATTTTCTTTCATCGGGTTTCTCTGCGAAATCTATAATCCAATTTCTACAAAACTGAATATATTAATTATGCAATAATTCAATTTATTTATATTTGTCTTATATTTTTTCGAGTATGCACAGTTTAGAATCAGAAATGTTTGTTTTCCTCGGTGATCATACTAACTAATATTATGAGTTCATAGTCAAAATAATATGATCAAAACTAATAATGAAGCTTATATTATTGAATATATTATAACTACATCAGGATAAAGAAGTAAATTACAAATAAAAGAAAAAGTCAGTTTCGAAAAATAAAACAGTCGGCATCAACTAAAGTATTTTAAATTTAAGTATACCAAATGTTATCTATATTCGTAATTACTATTTTTCAGATGTAATTTAATTACTTTTATCAGTAACCGGTTGCTTTCTTGCTAGTTTTTAACTAGTGGATTCAGATTTTTTTTCTGGATTCAGTTAACTAATTAATTTTCTAAAACAGCCTTTTTCCTTAATTTGTTATTGATCGGGTTTTGTGGTTAATGGTAACTCATTTTTTTTACTATTCGTTATCAATAAGTTTCTGTAACTGCCTTATTATACAAATAAAGCGAAAATATACAAAACAGATATCATATAACATAGAATTTTAAGCAAATACAAAAACCTTTTTAACCATAATATCTAATATACGCAAGAAAATTCACATCAAAACTACAAATGGGCAAAATTTCCAATTAGCAGCGCGAATATTTTACCAGTATTCTATGAAGTACATAAAATTTTAGATAAATTCTAAAATTTTTTGCACGACATTTATATTCCAAAGCAGTCTTCAACTTTTAATAAGTTGACTACAAACTTTGCTCTTCATGCTTCATTATGCTTTTAATTTCTAGTTACGTAAGAATTTTAAGGATATTTTTTCTATTTATAAAAGTTTCGGCGTTAGCAAATTTGGATAGTTAAAGTGATTTCAGATTCTGAGATGTTTGAAAACTTTAGGTACGTGATATTTATATGTTTGTAAAGAATTGTAATTGTACTTTTACCGTTCACTTTTAAGTTCTAAAATTTTAGAATTTAGGATTGGAAAAAAAAGTTGTTTTAACATAATTTTAACGAATTGCAATGTAAATTGGCTAATTATAGCATTAGCTACGATAAATTAAAACTTTGTAAAATACAGCATATATACAAAAATAAACTGATCAACCAGTTTCAAAGGCAAAAACAGCCATCCTCTTCAGCACTGACAAGAAACGCGAACTCACTTGCTCAAGTCAGATTGGCAACGGAGGGTAGCAGACGTAACTGAAGGTAGGATAAAAGAAGTTACCACCACGACGGGAAAAATGAAAGAAAGAAAAACCCAAAACGACTGGCATGAAACTACGAACACACAAAACCGTAAATGAAAGAAAGAATAAAATAAGGCAGTCACAGAATGCAAAGCAAAACAAAACGAGCAGAAACAACTGAATTGTAAAAATGCCTACTAAAACAGTGACGAAAGTAACGTTAAACTTTTAAGCCAGCTGTAAATAATAAATAGAAATTATTGGAAAAGACTGCTAAAATCAATTTAAACAAACAGGAAAGGGGAAAATCAAATATGAAGGAACCGGGAGATATGAGCTAATTTCATCAAATAAAAAGTAGGGAGAAAACAGAAAAAGATAGACAACTAATTGAAAAGGTTGGAATAAGACCGAAATGAGTAAAAATTGTGTTAAATATTTCCAAGTGGAAGGGAAGAAGGAACAATGATTGTTAAAAAGGGAGTTAGATTGAGAAATAATAGAGAAACTTTCAAGAAAGTCCAATTCAAAAATAAAATTAAGAGAAAAATTATATTTGCTTTCGACAAACTGAAAACATGATTCGAGTTCTGTGACATTAAATCTTCACTTACCTAGAGGCCACTGGAAGAGAATTTACATGACATTAAATAATAAAGAGTGTGGAGATCAACACTTCATAAACAAACATTTTACCTTGAATAAATTTTTATTTGCACATATACTTACAAAGAAAATTATTTACACTCATATTATCTATCATCGCTAGCATATTACTGTTTTGTATCTGATTCAAAATTCAATTAAGATCAAAAATACAATCATCACTAATTTATCCTTCTCGAGAGAAAAACAGCGAATTTTGAATATAATAAAAAGAGAGATGTAAAATATTTGTATCTTACAATAGTGGACTTTGGAGATTCTATATGCAGAATAATCACTATTGGTGCCTTGCAAAATCAACATACATCTAAGCGGGCAGCCGTTGTATTGCTCGGTTCGTTCAGTTCATATGTCACTTTTACTTAAACGTCGTGCACACATCAAAATATTAGCTAAGAATGGAATCGGAATAGGGAATTATTGGGTTCATGTCAGGACCTGAGTTTTTACACTCTGGTCCCTGACCAGTGATTTGTCAGACAGCTTGCACTACATAAGCTGGTCCGAAACAAGATCTTTCTTATAAAGCCGATCAAGCATCTCCGCTGTGTCCTAGAGCACCGCCAGGATCAGTTGTTGGTGCATCACAGCCCCGAAGTTGTCATAAATCCTGGAGCACATAAAAATGTGCTGTTTTGGAACTCCGATATTCTGTTTTTCCAGGCTATTTGATGCCTCTTTACTGCGCTGCCTATCCCTCGAAATTTATTTCTTTATTTCCATTCATTAAAAAGTACTTATTTTTACGTAAAAAGTTCAATTGAAATTAATAAGAAAGTGGTTACACGTCAACTTCAATAATACTAAATCAAAGACAACAAATCGTAGATTTAAAAAAGGTCATTTTAATGAAAACTGTCATTCATGACGTTCAAAATTAAAATGGCCAGAGCGCTTTCAGCTAGATAAAAATTTTCTGTTATCAGTGGCTGAAAAAAAATTACCGTGCAAACAGACTTATATACGGACCAAATAGTTAGACAAAATTTGCATAAATTAACTACGGAATATGATAATTAAATTGTATTATAAACATGATAATTTAACATTAAACGATAATAAATTTACATTAAATATAAACAGGAAATTTATGAGTAAACAGGAAATTTAAGAGTATGTAAAGAGGAAATTTAAGTGTAAACTAGTATTACAAACAAATACAAAAGAGGGAGGAAATGAAGCAAGCCCAAATTTCAGCAAAGCATAAATTATATCAAATTGAAACGTCATAAATAATCATGTAGAGGTTTAACACGCATAGAGTCGAGATGAGTGTGAAACCTCTGCATGATCATCCATGTCGTTTCAATTTGATGTAATTTATGCTTTGCTGAAATTTGGGGCTGTTTCATCTCTTTCCATTTTTGCATTTGTATTTAATACTAGTTTACTCTTAAACTTCGTGTTTATATACCATTTAATGTAAATTTGTAATCGTTTAATCTTAAATTATCATGTTTATAATGCAATTTAATTAACATTATTCCATCGTTAATTTATGCAAATTTTGTCTGCCGATATGGTCCGTATATAAACCTGTTTGCACAGTCATTTTTATCTAGCCACTGATGAAGGATATGGTGATACCCAAAAGCGCTCTGGCCTTTTTGATTTTGTACGTCATAAAGGATGGTTTTTATTAAAATGACCTTTTTTAATCTACGATTTGTTGGCTTTGATTTAGCATCAATTGAAATTATTTTTACAAACTTAGGTAGGTAGTTATACGTTAATAATAAATAGATTTCAAAATAAGAAATTCGTAATATTCAGTCAATGTTGTCATTTTATTTATTGAGATCCTTGTGGCTGATGCAAACGAACAAGTGTTTGAATGTCTGGTTGCAGCGTTATTAGTGATAATCGAAGATCGGTTCTGCTCACAATATCAAGACGGTGAAGGAGCTTTCAAACATAATAGGTGAAGAAGTTGCTGAAACCAACTTCTGTTAGTTAAGTAGGAAATGCTATAAAAAGCAATTTTGCCTTCTCTCACAGTTGCGAAAGCTTAGTATTAGCAACTTCACTACTTATCCTGGTCCTTTCTGGTAGGTCGGACGGTCTGGGTTTCATCAACAACAACTACTTATCCTGAAATTCTGTTTACCATTTTTGAATCTAGCTGGAGCTGTAATATCACTTAAACACATGAGAGATTCTTGCCGCGAGATCTTAGAGCGCCAGATGCTCTAAGATCAGATAATATAATTGTCAAAAGAATTTAGGATGGTAAATAAATAGGACTAATTAAGTATTCACGTGCACGCATGTTCGAGATACACGAACATTGCATAAACTATGACATAGTTAAACGATGAATGCATTTGATAAAATAAGTATTAATAAAATAAAATTTAATTTAAGTCAGTCTTACATATTTATTTTAAAGAGTGCTCGAACAGATATGAAGTTTTGTATGGAGTTGATAGCGGATCTGCTTCAATTTTTTTCCAACACAGTTTCTCTTTTTTGCCGATTGTATTTCTGATCGTTTGAGAAGTCAATTATTTTGGATTATCACTTACAGTATCTTCCACCCCACTTCTGATATTTAGTCCATGAAGTTAGAAATTCTTGTCTCTCTTCCTCCGCAAACATCTCTGCATGCAACTAAATTTCGATTTTGCTTTAAAAGAACTTGAAGAGTCTTTAATACGTATACAATGTTAGGCTTTGGCAGCTATTTTGTAACATTCAATACATTTTCACATCAGAAACCAGAATGCGAGAATGTTTGAATTTTTGTATGGTTGAATTCTTCAAAGAGAATCTAAGATCTTTTAATTTCAAACACCTTTTATCTTAAATACATAATATTTTCTCAATTAATCAACATTCTTGCAAATTGAATGCATTGAGTTCATTCACATTTTGAAGCGGAATACGTCAAAGGTAATCACAGAATCATTTCAACTGTTTTGCGGCATTACATTAGTGTTTCATAGATTTAATGATTCTAATTTTCTAGTTCTAATTTTATTTCCCCTTTTATATGGAATTACAATATTAAATCGCAAGTTAAATACAAATTTTGATCAAAAGCATCGGCACATTTTTATTTAATTACAGAACTACATTCGAGTAATTTTGCCTCGAAGAAAGACTATAATCCAGTTTCTGCTAAACTGAATAATTAATATAACAATGCCATTTGTTTATGTTGGTCTTGCATTTTTTACCAGAATGAACCATTTAGTATTTGACGTTTAGTTTCCTTCAGGGATTACGCAAACTAACATAATCAATATGTCATAAAAGAGATGATTTTGTTAGATTGAAAACCCTTCCCTTCTCTTGCATAATGAAAAATTCAAAATCAATACAATTTTGCTCGGTTTAATTGAGCTTGCAGAGTAATATTCATTAAGATATTTAACAATTAAACATAAGCATTCAATCTCTTGGGGAAATGTGCAAATTTTAATATCATAATCTTTTATAGAACAAAGTTGGAAGATTTTAATAAAAGAGGAATTTCGAGCAGTCAAGGATGTAAAAATTATTACAATGTATATATAAATATATTCACGCATAACGTCAATCATTTGCTCTAAAGTCAGTGGATGCCTTTCAACCGTGTTATCTTCAAAATTATATCGCTGATTGATACATTATCTTCAAAATTATAGATTATCTTCAAAATTATATAGCTGATTGATAGATTATTTTCAAAATTATAGATTATCTTCAAAATTATATAGCCGATAACTGCACTAATCTAAAACTTGTTATCCACAGCAGTTTTCTAAATATCTTTGGTGAAAAACACAGTCGTACCACGTAGAAGGTGTCAAATTAATTGAATATTGAACTCAAATCGCATTTCAACAGTGTTATCTTCTTCAAATTAAATAGACGATAACTGCACTAATCTAGAGATAACTTGCTATCCTCAGTAATTTTGTGAATATCTGTGGTGAACAACATAAATGTACCACGCAGGAGGTCTCAAAATTATGGAAGATTGAACTCATACTACATGAGACTGCAATTGGTTCAAACCCCACCTCAAAAGCAGCCTATTGGTACTGGTCGCTACAATAGAAGCGCGACTCCAAGCTCTCTAGACTTTTCTGTAAACGCATTTTATGGCAATGATCCTAGTCATTTCAGCCTAGTAATGTATAATATCTACCTTCTATACATTTAAAGCCATAAACTCTACATCGTTGGTTACCTTAGAGACCCTCAAATATTCAGAACATAGAAAGTTTTCTTGCTGGCAGCGCAGTTATCGTTTTTTTTTTTTTTTTTTTTTTTTTAAATTCACTGATAAGCATGAAATTGGTTCATCACTGTTTATGGCTGCATTGGTAGCACAATTTTAAACTTTGGTAACGCCCTCTATCGACGGGTTTTATGACTATAAATATAAGTTTATTTTATGCAAACTTTGGAAATTTGATTTCAATATCATATTTATTATAATATATCTACTCCAAATAAAGCCCAAATTCTAATAAAACCCAGCATTGCATCAGGAGAACATTTTATGCATTCCATTTCTTTGAACTTGAAATTGTTGAGAGTGTTTCTCTTAACAGCACTTGTTTATCTCAAAATTCTTTTGTCTTCTATTTTGAAGTTAAGCTTTTTGAAATTATCCAGTTTATTTTTTATACTCGTTATGATGATGACAGCTTTGCTCTTCTGGATCACACTTCTAATGATGTCGCTGATATATTGGATACCTTGAATTTCATTGATCCTTGCATTCAGTTTACCTATGAAATGGAAAAGAACAATCATCTTGCGTTTTTCGATTGGTCATCTTTAAAGATGATGAATTTCTCACTATAATCTTTTATAAACCATTTTCGGCCTCTCCCTACTTCCACATAAAAATTCCTGCCATCCGACTAACCAGAAAATTGGTTTGTTCTACTATGGATTTACTCAAGTCTAAGATCAATTATCAAAACTGTTGCTGTCGATTGTATTTTCTTAGATGTTTAAATACAAATTATGAATTGAATTATTACGTGAACTTTACTGAAATGTTTGCATAAAAGAAATCTGAAAAAATGATAGAGGTTTTAGTCACTAATTGCAATCGAAATTGATTTGTGGATTCCCCTTATTCTCCAATGAAAGTTTTAATCAATTTCAAATTTGATCGTATTACAGCCACATTTTTGTCAGTTTTACTAAATACGCTACCGGTAACAGTTTTGTAATATGACTTTTTTCGCTAGAGGCTTAATGACAGTGATCTAAAACATTCTTAAATATTGATTCAGTTTGATGCTTGCAGTTCATACAGGCAAAATCACGTATCCACGTGACGATATTCAGGGTATCTTCCAAACAGTTACATGCTGCACTTTTACTTATTTGTGCTTAATTACATTGTTATGTTAATTCTTTACGTATTAAGGTCAAGTATGTTTTTCTGCTTGTTTCTTATAGCTGCAAACTCTATTCGGTGCAGCGTTCTTGAACTAATGAGAATGAAGTAGATACCTAATAAACGAAAGCATTTTTTATATTGAATATATCAATTAAATATTATCGATGCATATTTAGATTCTGCATAAATGAAAATATTTCATTTTATCTATTTTAACAATTGCATGTTCTGTGGTGTGCTATAATACTGTTGTCTATTTAGGGCTTAAAAAATAACTGGGCGGTAGATAAAATAAAATTACCCATTACCCTTCCGGTCATAAATAAAATAAAATGAAATAAAATTACCTCTGGTCACTTTTTACTTTCCTTATATACATAATGTATAAGGAAAGTATTGTGACGGGGTCGAAAATTCGAATTCGAGTTTTCGACGGGAAAGCACGTTTCAAGCATCCCTGATCACGAATCGAACATTATTGAGGTGATGCCTGTGTGTGTGTGTGTGTGTGTCAGTGAGCCTGTGGAGACGATATCTCACGAACGAATGAAGCGATTCGAATAAAATTTGGTACAAAAATCACAATCCATGAATACTGGAAACCTATTGCTTTTAACCGTAATCGAATGTTCAGAACCCCCCTAAATTTTTGAGTGAAATTTTGAAAAAAATCATCAAAAAATCAAAACTTTTAATAAAGTTACGCAAATAGACATTTCTTATGTAATTTTTCCTTAGAAAACGATTGACATAAACTTTAGAACGCTAGCATGAACCGTTCTCGAGATATTGCACATTTTTCAAATAAATTTATCAAAAAATCACATAAATTAAAACAAAATATTAACTGTTGAGAAACATATTCTCTTTTCATATGTAATATCATGCGATAAATTGGGTGACATCATTCTCGTGGATCTAGCTCGTTCCATTCCTGAGAAAAGATACTTTGAGTAATACTTTTGTATTTGAACGCCAATAATCATTTATCTGTTATAAGAATAACTTATTTCTCCTTCCATAACACTTGGCGAGATTTTGACGACAAATTTGGCGGAATGTTGCCAACTTGGCGACTTTTTGAAATGTTGCCAAATTAACGAAAATCTCGCCAAATGGATAAAAATGATGCTAAATCAATGAAAATGACAACTAATTGTCGAAAATTCCATATCTTGGAAAGAATATAAGTATCTACTATAAGAAAAACGCATTTTTTACTGTAAAAGTAGTAAATGCATTGCATTATATAAAGAAAGCCATGTGTTGCCCACATCAGATTTTTTACTTACTGAAATTGTAATTCCGAATTAAATAATCTGATTAAAATATTACACACTCCCCCTCTTTTGTATTTCCCGGACGTCCATTTTGCTACTCATGTCTTCGGACGAGTCGGTCGTTCTGGGCTTTCGACACTCCCCCTCTTTTCCATTTATTGAAAATAAAAAGTGTTTTATTACCTCAAGAGAATTCCGGTTGAAAAAATGGGCGTCGCCAAATAAACTATTGATACATATTTGCCCGGCTATTTACATTGTCGATATTTTCTATATAATGATGTTTTATTATAGTTGAACATAATTATCAGTATTTTTTATTTGTTTTATTTCTAATGGGATTGTATGGGCTCAAAAATATTCAAAACTCGTTTAAATTTCTATATACTTTTCAGTTCAGAAGAATATTTGCAAATCCAAAAGTGACGGTAGGAAGTAATAAAAATTATTTCAAACAATTATACAAAATGTTGATGAGGTAAAGGACATGAACCTTTAACTAACTGTGACCATTAAAATTTTCCTGGTTTACGTATGGAAAATACGACCCTGGCAATGCCTGTCAAATACCAGGGGAAAATGAAAACTTTGTTTGGAAAATAAACACAGATAATGAAATTGGTATTTCTCACTCCAGTTTCAGGATTTGAAATACACTATTACGTTCACTACGAAATTGAAAATTTGGTATTATTACGTGCGAAATTTGAAGCCCGATTTTACTAGGAGAATGGATCATTAGGAGATGTCCTGTTTCTCTTATTACTTCCCTTATATACATAATGTATAAGGAAAGTAGTGTGACGGGGTCGAAAATTCGAATTCGAGTTTTCGACGGGAGAGCACGTTTCAAGCATCTTTATCTCACAAACGAATGGAGCAATTCGAATGAAATTTGGTACAAAAACCACAATCCATGAATACTGGAAGCCTATTTTTTTTAAACGTAATCGAATCTTCAGAACCTCCTAAATTTTCGAGTGAAATTTTGAAAAAATCTTCAAAAAAAAAAAACCTTTAATAAAGCTGCGCAAACAGACATTTCTTATGTAATTTTTCCTTAAAAAACGATTGACATAAACTTTAGAACGCTATCATGAACCGTTCTCGAGATATTGCACATTTTTTAAATAAATTTATCAAATAATCCCTTAAATTAAAAAAATATATTAACTATTGAGAAACATGTTCATTTTTCATATGTAATATCATGCGATACATTTGGTGACATCATTCTCGTGGATCTAACTCGTTCCATTCATGAGAAAAGATAGTTTGAGTAATACTTTTGTACTTGAACGCCAATAGTTATTTATTTGCTATAAGAATAACTTATTTCTCCGTCCATAACGCTTGGCGAGAATTTAGCGCCAAATTTGGCGGAATGTCGCCAACTTGGCGACTTTTTTAAATGCTGCCAAATTAACGAAAATCTCGCCAAATGGATAAAAATGACACTAAATCAATGAAAATGACGACTCATTGCCGAAAATTCCATATCTTGGAAAGAATATAAATATCTACTATAATAAAAACCTATATTTTTATTGTAAAAGTAGTACATTAATTGCATTATATATTGCATAAGGAAAGTCATGTGCTGCCCATATCAGATTTTTGTATGAAGTCATGAAGCACTGCTTGGGGACGAGAGAGAGTGAAAGGAAAACGTCGAACAACGGCGGCCACATTGAGGTGTCCATTCTAGCAAGGATTTGATAGACTTTCTAATAAAAAATATATAGTGAGGATCTGATAGACTTTCTAATAAAAATTAATAATTTTTACAGCAATATTTTAGCGAGAAAAATAAATGCAGCTGACTCAAAATTTCGGAAGATTGATGTTTAATGTGCCCTTACAGTTATTTAATAGTCTAATACAAAAATAGATGGCTAATTTCAAGTTTTATTCGCAGATGAAAATGATCATAATCATAACTTTGGTTTCTTTCGAATGTTTAAAGTCAGATTATTGTAAAAAAAAAATATTTCAATATCTAAAACAAAAGCAAAAAAGTTTAGTTATGTTATTAGAGATATTTTAAATCACGTAGAATGTATAAAATTCAGTGGCGTAGGCAGGGGTGTTGTCATAACTCCGCTGTCTCCCCCGATGGTGACAAAATTGCAATAATTCTAGTAAGGGACTCATATTGCAAAATTAAATTCAGCATTCGACCATTTCCCTTTTCGAGCTCTTAGCAACGCCTTTGATACAATTTGAGCTTTTCATTTTAATGCGTAGTTTAAAAAGATATATTAAAAATATTCATGTCCATATATATAATTGTTTAACATGTTTTGTCTTTCCAGACCCTTCAGAAGCCCCCTAGTGACCCTGAAGGCTAAAGGTCTGCACTCTTATAGTATCAACTACAGCACAGAACTTATAGTCCAAGAGCAACGGAGTCTGGCAATCCCCTCAGGTGGCCTTCGAGCTGGACGTATATTTTTGAAATGGGCTAAAATTGACATCTACGTACCCCAATCAAGTACACGGTTGAAATTGGTGTCAAAAGATGGATTTAAGCATCGCATTAACAGATTTATGAGTCTGGCAATCGTTACAGGTGGCAAGTTGCATACCAAACGCCTCAAATGTCGAAATTTTGAAACTTTAAATATCTATATCTCAAAAACTTACAACTAGAATTCAACAAAATTTTATATTTAGAGGTTTTAAAATATGTACATCAAGATAATGTGAAAAAAAAATAGTATATTAGAATTCACTTCTTTTCCCGACCCAAATTTTAAATTTTTAAAAATAACTTTTAATTAAAAGTTTTTAATTGAGTTATCCTACTGCATATTCAACAGTAAAAGCGATATCAATAAGTGCATATTTTAGTGAGAAATAGCTGAGAAAATCTCTTGGTACAAGTTAACATGGAAAAGTTCGAACTTCTGTTGCCAACTGTTTTTTGCATATTTGCCTTTGAAAATATGTCCAGATACCAAATGAAAATGAAAATTGAATTAAAAGTTAAAATTCAGTGTAATTTCAAATTGTGAGTGTTATTTTGTGTAATTAAACTCAATTTAATGAATATTGAAGAAATAAAGAGAAAATTAATTTCTGTCTGTAGTGAAAGTCATGTACTGCCCACACCAGATTTTTTTAAATTCTAGGGGAGTTTGCCCCCTGCTCGCTACGTTCGCCAACCCCGTAACTTACTTCGCGAGTCGAGAGGCTTCGCCCCCTACTCCTTAACGCTCACTGTGCTTATTTCGCAAGCACTTTCATGACGCTTGCTACACAGGAATAATAACCCGTTAGTACCGTCCCATGTTAACTTATATTCATTAGTCCCTTCATAACTACATTTTGCCGTCTGTTCCTAATACAGTAACAAAGTATCGTGTTACGTTTTAAGTATCGAGAGATTTACAACAATAAACCCGGTCCCCAACGGCTGAATTACGCCTGCGTAGCAGGTGACACTAAAATACTCTCGAAGCGATCTCAGCGAGCGCTAGTGAGTCGAAAGGAATTATGGGAGAGTTACAACTTGCGAAGCCAGTTACGGGGGTTCGGGAGCGTAGCGAGCAGGGAGCGGAGCTCAACGGACATATTACGCCTGCTCCAACAGGCGTATTACGCCTGCGTAACAGGTGGCACTAAAGTGCTCACGAAGCAAGTTAGCGAGTTGGAGGAGAAGCCTCCCGAGTCGCGAAGAAAGTGACGAGGGTTGGCGAGCGTAGCGATCAGGGGTCGAAGCTCCCTAGTATAAATAAATTTTACCGGAAATGAATTTTTGCCTGGATTATATCCATTACGGCCGTTGCGTTTCAAGATTACGGGGATTATTGATATTTTCAATTTCTTACGTTATGTGTTTTATTTTGATGAAAGATTTTTCAAACTCATATATTGTAGTATGGATATATGTATATTTCCATACACAGGTATAATCTTCTAATCTACGAAAATTAAAGTAGTACGGGTGTATCTTCTAATCCGCGAGAATATAAGTAGTAAGGGTATATCTTCTAATACAATTTTAGAGCTTTCATTTTGGCATATATAAATTTAATTTCTTATTTTCTGTAAATTTGTTTACAAACGGTTTTATTCTTCAGACCTGCCGGTGACGATAAGAATTTAGTGAGAACAGAGATTCTTAAACTTATCTTTGTGAGCATTAATTTAAATAATGTAATAGAAAGTTTTGAATAACAATGCCATTCAGAATACTATAGAAACTTGCATATGACTGGGAATTTTAAGTTTCTTTATATTGTATATTCCGTACGAAGAACACGTATTCTGCTAGTATCATATTAGATTTCCCATGTTAACATTATACTAAATGGACGTACGAAGTTCGCGTTATGATAGCGGAAAAGAGCCAATTGCCGTGCCGCCCAGCAATTCCCTCTGTCGCCACAGGTTGACGTCTTCTGACATACATTCATTAATGGAATTTTTTTTTTACCTATTTTGCATTAAAGTTTGCACAGATAATTTCGAATCACCCTGTAAAAACGCAAAAAAATAATTTTAAATCTCGTTAATAAAACGAATTCATAAATTTCATGAAATTCAACATTAAAAATAATGATTAAACCGGTCGATTTTTAAAAAAAATTAAAAATCTGACTGAAACAAGTTTGTTTTATCTGAACATTTACTATAGACAAATATATACACTCTAATTTATATTTATCTAAGATAAATACCGGAACTGCTGTAAATTTTTCCGTACTCCACTAAATGTGATTCTTTATTAGGTTTGCTTATATCTAATACTGATATATAGTCAAAATGCCGGAGACAGACTCAAACGAACTAAAATACATTAGTTGTATTCCCTTTCTTATAAAGAACTTCACGATAAAAAAATAATACTCCATTAGCACTGTACGTAGATTTAATTGCATTCGTCTACAGTTCTTTTAGGACTCCAATTTTCCTTGCATAGTTTAATGTAAACATTATTTTTCTCCTAAATCAAAGTGTGGGATAGGTACTACTTGATGTGCGGTTACCCAAGCTAGCACAACCTTGCTATTTAATCAATATTTCCTGAAACCTCTCAAGATGGGTTATTCCTATGGCATTCTATCTATTATTCTATCTATAATCTATTATTCCTATAATAGATTATTCCTCTCAAGATAGATTACTCCCTCCTATCTAGTCGAATCGAACGCTTTGAAATGATGTCTGTGTGTGTGTGTGTGTGTGCGTGTGCTTGTGTGTGCTTGTGTGTGTGTGCTTGTGTGTGTGTGCGTGTGTGCTTGTGTGTGTATTTGTGTATGTGTGAGCTTGTGTGTGTGTGTGTGTGTATTATTGTGTGTCAGTAGGTCTGTATGAAACAACGTATGAAACAACGTATGAAACAATTGCATGTTTGCTTTTATTAAGGAATAATGCACCATTTGTATTATAAAAGAAATCAATCTTTTGTAAAAATAGATGTATCTTTCTAATTTCTGGATGTAATTGTTTAAGAAGTGGAGGGAGGGCAACATTAGAATTCGACATTGTAAAGCACTCATGTTCTAGCTAGAATTCAAAACATAAAATAGCGTCTGACTGTTTTCAGCTCTATCCATTCAGCTACCACGACTGATAACCTAAAAATAACTAAAAAAAATCTGATGTGGACAGCACATGACTTTCTATATATAATGCAATGAATTTACTACTTTTACTGTAAGAACAAAATAGGATATATTCTTATAGTGGATACTTATATTTTTTCCAAGATATTGGCATTTCATCAATCAGTCGTCATTTTCATTGATTTAGCGTCATTTTTATCCATTAAGCGAGATTTTCGTTAATTTGGCAACATTTAAAACAGTCGTCAAGTTGGCAACATTCCGCCAAACTCGTTGCCAAAATCTCGCCAAGCGTTATGGACGGAGAAATAAGTTATTCTTATAGCAGATTGCCTTTCAAATACAAAAGTATTACTCAAAATTATTACTCAAATATACAAAAAATATAATCAATAATACAAAAGTATTACTCAAAATATATTTTCTCGTGAATGAGTGCATAAAAGCTCAGTTCATATAATCTGCATTTTATTTTATTTTTTATTTATTTATTACTTTTCCTACATACATAATATAATGCATAGGGAAAGTATTCTGACAGGATCGAAAATTTGAATATAAATTTTTGACAAAAGACCACTTTTCAGGCATCCCTGAACTCGAATCGAACGTGTAAGAGGCGATGTCTGTATGTGTGAGTATCAGTCTGTGTAGGCAGTATCTCACGAACAAAGAAGCGTTTGGAAAATAATTTTGTACAATCTTTACAATCAGTGAAAACTGAATTGGTTCCAATACTGGATTGGCTCAATCACAGATTCGGAAGACCCCCCCCCCCTCTCCACACACACACACACACACACCTAATTTTCGAATATATTTTTGAAAAAATCATTAAAAAATCAAGACGAATATAAATGAATAATATCACCCAATTAGTTTTGGAGTGAGCCCGGATTGAAAAAATGAAATACATTGAACCCTATGGGATCTAATTTTTCAAACATTTTACAACCGAATTTAAAATTCACAAATTGCTTTGAAAGTTTTAGGTAATATTCAAATTATCCCATACAAAATATGAAAAGAATTTCAGCAAAATATATTTGGTAGTGTTTTAAATAAAAATTAAAATAATAATGACATCCATATTATATGAAGAGATCACGTGACCCACTTCAAAATAAAAAAAATCTGATGTGGGCAACACATGACTTTCCTTATACAATGTAATGAATTTACTACTTTTACAGTAAAGAAATACGTTTTTCTTATAGTATATACTAATATTCTTTCCAAGATATTGAATTTTCGACAATTAGTCGTCATTTTCATTGATTTAGCGTCATTTTTATCCATTTGGCGAGATTTTCGTTAATTTGGCAACATTTTAAAAAGTCTCCAAGTTAGCGACATTCCGCCAAATTTGTCGCCAAAATCTGGTCAAGCGTTATGCACTAAGAAATAAGTTATTCTTACAGCAGATAAATGACTATTGGCGTTCAAATACAAAAGTATTACTCAAAGTATATTTTTTCATGAATGGAACGAGCTAGATCCACGAGAATGATATACCCCAATTTATCGCATGGTATTACGTATGAAAAGTGAACATGTTTCTCAATAGGAAATATTTTATTTTATTTTATACGACTTTTTGATAATTTTTTTGAAAAATTTGCAATATCTCAAGAACGGTTCATGTTAGCGTTCTAAAATTTATGTCAATCGTTTTCTAATGAAAAATTACACATGAAATGTCTATTTGCATAACTTATTAGTGGTTTTGATTTTTTGACGATTTTTTTTAAATTTCATTCGAAAATTTAGGAGGGTTCTGGACATTCGATTACGTATAAAAACAATAGACTTCCAGTGTTTACGGATTGTGATTTTTGTACCAAATTTGGTTCGAATCGGTCCATTCGTTCGTCAGTTATCGTCTCCACAGACTCACTGACACACACACACACACAGACATCACTTCAAAAATGTTTGATTCGTGATCAGGGATGCTTGAAACGTGCTCTCCCGTCGAAAACTCGAAATCGGATTTTCGACCCCGTCACAATATTTTCCTTATACATTATGTATATAAGGAAAGTAATATGGCAACCATTTGTGTCAAAATCGTGATTTTTAAAGTTCTTTTTAATTTGCATTTAATGTTGTATCCTAAAACAACTTTATTTTTGTTTAGTTTCTGTGCATCTATATTCTGAAACAACGCAATTACAATGTATTTGAGTTTAAATGATCAATGCCATCCATCTTGTGTCAAAATCGTGATTTTTAAAGTTCTTTTTAATTTATATTGAGTGTTGTATCTGTCCTAAAACCGCTTTATTTTTGCTTAATTTCTGTGTAATTATATTCTGAAATAACGCAATTGAAATATATTTGAGTAAAAATGATCATCAAACTTTCATTGTTTCTATAACGATGCCTAATTTTCACTCATGGAGAATATAAACACATCAAGTTGTAAGATGAGTTGTATAAGAATTGCTGAATTTCTTTAAAGAAAAATTATTTAGCTCTGGAGTCAACAATATAGCTGATATTAATAAAACATTTATTGATTTTAAATAGAAAGGAAGACGATTTTATAGCAGACTTTTTCGATTAAGTTTTATGAATAGGGTTAAATTACTTTTACCTACATGGTTTTAAGTTTTTAACAAAAATAAATTATTGTAGTATTGTGATGAATGAAAGGAATGAAATAAAAATGTATGAATGAGATATTTTCTGCTTTTACATAGACAGCCAGGTGATTTATATTTCAATGACGTCAATTGAATAAAGTTCATTTTTTCGATGAAGTTTTAGGTTTTCCAATATAATAAATTATTGCAGTATTATGATAATTTTAAAACTATTACCACTGAATGTATCGCATTTTAAAGATGTTTAAATAAAATTGCATTGCAGATGGAAAGTGTTCCATAGCCAATGCTTTGTGCATGATTAATTTTTCCTGTTTGCTTCTCAAATTAATACTTCTTTTCCGTTAATTTGGCGACATCCCGCCAAATTTGGCGCCCAAATCTCGCCAAGTGTTATGGAAGGAGCAATAAGTTATTCTTATAGAAGATAAATGACTATTGGCCTTCAAATACAAAAGTATTTCTCAAAATATCTTTTCTCATGAATGGAACGAGCTAGATCCACGAAAATGATGTCACCAAATTTATCGCATGATATTACATATGAAAAGTGAACATGTTTCTTAACAGTTAATATATATTTTTTTAATTTATTGGATTTTTTTGATAAATATATTTGAAAAATGTGCAATATCTCAAGAACGGTGCATGCTAACGTTCTAAAGTTTATGTCAATCATTTTATAAGGAAAAATTACGTAAGAAATATCTATTTGCGTAACAATATTAAAGGTTTTGATGATTTTTTCAAAATTTCAATCAAATATTTAGGGGTTCTGAACATTCGATTCCGTTTAAAACCGATAGGCTTCCAGTATTCACGGATTGTGATTTTTGTACCAAATTTCAATCAAATCGCTCCATTCGTTCGTGAGATATCGTCTCCACAGACTCACTGACACACACGCAATGACACATTCTTTTGCACACACACACACAGAGACATCACCTCAAAAATGTTTGATTCGTGATCGGGGATGCTTGAAACGTGCTCTTCCGTCGAAAACTCGAATTCGAATTTTCGACCCCGTCACAATACTTTTCTTATACATTATGTATATAAAGAAAGTAATAACGCTCAAGAGGTCTGAAACTTTACAAAAAGATTTAATTAACCAATAGACAGTTATTATAAAAAGAGGCGTTGAAAATTCATTTCTACTTTTAATGTTTCACTCCACCCTACTCAAAAGAGCTTTTGATTCTCCAATTCAAAGGAAACCAGGCTTTTCATTAACAATGTTATCAACTTTAAACAACGAATATCATCTCCAAAGTTGAAAAGGAAACAATGCAGCCATGGATGCTGAATGCTTAAAACGAGTCTCACAATGGAATGAATAGGAACCTTATTCACAATTATTTCATTTGAATGAAACTGGCGCACTGTTGAATAGATATTTACAAACTGAAATACAAATGTTCACAAAGAAGTCTAGGCATTTTGAAACGAAATTGTAAGGATATAATTTAAAATGAAAATTTAGATAAATAATAAGCATAGAGGATTATTCTGAAATTGATGCAAGGAATTTATAAAAAAAAAAAAAGAATAGTATACTATGAATTTATACATTAAATATATATATATATATATATAGAAAAATTGAAATATAAAAAGTGAAAAAAACATGTAAAAAAGGAAGGATGGCTCGGCAAAAAGCTTACATTATGGCGGTAAGGGGTTGTGACCTTACTCCCCAGTTCAACGAGCTCGTCAAAATCGCCGCGGCATTTTCACTCCTGGTCGCCAGCCCTGGCCCAAGCCAACCTCCGGAGTGACTTTGAAATCATCACGAGACCTGGATAGAGATGTGTACGAGAGCCATATCACCACAAATAAAGCCAACTGAATTGCCGACTCAAATGAAATGTAGTTCCAGCCGCGGTCCTGTGATCACAGTGCGGTCCTGTCATATGGAGGGTTCGATGATTTTGTCTCTAATTGAACTCAAAAAATACTTAAGTCTTACACCATATGCAAAATTGTTTCTGTATAAATTATCAATATTTTTAATCATAAAGGAAATTGGATATTTATTAAAAAATGCTTGTTTTAAAAATTCTGTGTTTGGTACCCTCATGCTGCCTTGCGCAAAAGTTACTAAAACATTTTTATTTCCAATTTCTATATATTTATATTATATATATATATATATATATATATATATTAAAATTACAAATACAAAAGTGCAGGAGTGTGAATCAGTAACCACAGTATCAAACCGCGAGCAATATAAAAGCGTGTAGTGAATAGCAAAAAGCAACGAAGAAGGGCCGGAAAAGTAGAGCACGG
>OX578137.1:60200735-60398235 GCA_951213105.1 Amaurobius ferox
GACAAAATGTATACCACAAGCCATTTATTTTAGAAGGATTGGGGTTGCGTTACAGTACAAGAGTACAAGGAAGGCACATTGGAAAATATGTCCTGAAAAGTCTTTTAAATATAATTATAAATCTTTAACAATTTTTAAAGGTGAAAACATTTCTAAAATATTCTAAATAAATAATTATTTAAATCATAAAAGAAATACATCTTCATATCTAGTTCCCATTATGAATTGTAAAAAAGTGGATCTGCTAAAACATTTTACCATAAGGTATCCCCATCCCTTCATCAAACAACATAAGATAACAAATAAATACAACAAAATAAAAATACAGAACTAATTTAGTAACTATCTGTATTAAAATACAAGAAAAAAATTATTCCAAAGGCAATACAGATTGCTGTCATTGGTTTATTATCACAATGGTTAAAATAAAACTCTAAAACAATCATATGTCAAATTCAACTAATTTAAAGTTTCTCTAATATCAACATGAAACAAAGAATAATAAAAACTACAAATATAATAATGCAATGGATGTAAATGACTAGATTAATAACATTTTAATGCAAAATTCTCTTAATTATGATATAAAACAAAACAAATTACAACAAAATTGAGAATACTTTTGTTTGTTTTAATTTGAATCATATGTAGATTTACGCATATTTTGCAGCATACAACAATAGAAATGCATTTAAAATTTATGCCTAAAATTTAATATCTGTAATTTTCTCAAATAAATTTTTACAGATTAAGGAACACAACACACATTTAATTTTGTTTTAAACATAACAATTTTAGAAGCCTGTTTATTTACATTTTTATGTAAAGCTATGCAACTAAAACTAATAATACTTATTTTTTTAATTTTATAAATTAAATCAGTATTTTCTTGAATTATTTATTTAAAAAAATTAAACATTAATATTAAATAGAAAGTGTCTGTGGCAAAACTTATCCTTTCTTTTACACATTTTTAACTTTAAATAGCACAAGAGCTTTTTAAAATGCAATGAGACTATCTAACTTACAACATGTAAAACAAGAAAGATCAATCACATATAAAGCCTTGATTATGAAACACTTTCCAACAGCAATATAATTTTATTTAAACATCTCTAAAAAAAGATACATTTAGCTGTGATATTTTAAAAATTATCACAATACTACAATAATCTATTATATTTTAAAACTTTATTGAAAACAAAAGAACTTTATTCAAATAATGTCATGGAAATATAAATCGCTTGGCTCTCCATATAAAAGCAATGAATATTTTATTTATAAACTTTTTTCCATTCTAGAGGTGATATTTGCAAAATTATCACAATACTACAATAATTTATTTTACTTAAAAACTTAAAACCATGGAGATAAAAGTATTTTCTCACTTCATGCTTAAAACTTAGTAAATATCGAAAAAGGCAATATAGAATTGTCTGCTTCTCTATATAAAATCAATGAATGTTTCATTCGTATCAGCTATATTGCAGACTTCAGAGCTAAGTAGTTTTGCGTTAAAAAAATTCAGCAATTCTTATACAACTCATCTTACAGCTTAATATGTTTACATTCTCCATATGAAGACCCAGACCATCCGACTCATCCGAAGGACTTGAGCAATTATTTGGACAGCCGGGAAAGACATTCTCCATATGTGAAAATTAGGTTTTGTTGTAGAAATAATCAAAGTTTGATGATCATTTAAACTCAAAAATATTGTAAAAATCACGATTTTGACACAAGATGGATGCCATACTTTATTTTGAAGTGGGTCATATGATATCTTCATATAATATGGGTGCAATTATTATTTTAATTTTTATTTTAAGAACTACCAAACATATTTTGCCGAAATTTTTTTTATATATTTTATGGGATAATTTGAATATTTTCTAAAATTTTCGAAGCAATTTGTGAATTTTAAATGCACTTAAAAATGTTTGAAAAATTAGGTCCCATAGGGTTCAATGTATTTCATTTTTTCAACCCGGGTTCAATTCAAATCTAATTGGGTGATATTATTCATTTACATTCCCATAAGTCCCACAGACCATCTCAACAACATACTAAAATTTCCTTTTGATAAAGTAATTTTTATGGCAGTTATTGTGTGAAAGGACAGACAGACAGACAGATAGATAGGATGATCAAAGTCATAAACACTTTTCAACTATGTTGAAAAGTGTTTATGACTTTGATCAACCATCAACTATTTTCAACTATGTAAAGTGTTAAAAATGAGTGATTTTGTACTAGATTTAAAAAGGAACATTTTTGAGCTGTAGGATATAAGGTACTGTGAATAATAAATGATAGAATATTTGCTGCCCAATGACATATATTTTTAATCCCTATCTCTTTTGACTTCAAATATCAATATGGCAGCAAAAATAGTACAACTTAGACAGGAAAATATTCTTCCAAAATTAACTCTAAATGCAATTTTACAATACCATTTTATGGACATTCTACTGAAAAATGTCAGTTTATGATGGTTTAAACCCACCAATCCTTCCTTAAATACACCCATGGTCTCTTATGTATGCTATCAGACTTGCCTTCAAGGAAGGCACATACAGTATATTTATAAAACCTCTGCTGGCTTATAAAAATTTCACTTAAATATTTATACACAATGTTGTATCTAATCATTTTTTCTGAAAACTGTTCAAGAAGCTTCCCTTGCTGTTTGGTATTTAAAACTAGAATTTTTACATTATATGCCTGATGTATTGAAGAGAAAACAATGATTGCCACGAAATCGAAACTGGTGAAGGTGAAAGCACCATAAAAAGGAAATTACGAGAAAATATCTTATTTAGCTTTATGTATTGCCATGATTGATTTAATAAAAAGTACCCTAAACAACGCACAATTACCCCTAATCTAGGAGGAGGTGGTCTAATTAATTTCATTCTTCAAAAGGCTAGACATAATTTAATATTATTATTAAGCTTATCAACCAAATTTTAAAAGCATCAGTTAAAAGCTGTAAAAGATAGAGGTACAGTTTTTTAAGAATAGTTTTTATATATAAAAATTCATATAATACAAAATATGTACACATAAAAAATGGTTTATCATACATTCTATGTATACAGTTGACCAAATTTCTTATTATACTTAATAATAATTTCTTATTATATAAGCTCTTATTTTTTAGAACTTTTCAGAAAAAAAATATTGTTAAGCCATTATTACAACTTTGCAGGTAAATAACAATAAATTATAGAAATAAATATGTTACATAGCTTCCAATTAGGAATTATTTAGTTGTCAAATGTTTACTTATAAAAATATTATTTCTACAGAGTAGTGCATTTTACAAGTAATAAAATGAATATGACTATTAAAATTGTACATAAGCTCTTGATTACAATTATACAAAAGTAAAAAAAAAATACTTTCATAAGAAGTAAAAAAATATTTCATATGTATTTTTTATAAAATTAATTATTTAAAACTTATTGAAAGAAAAAAATTAATTAATTAAATTATATATCCTAAGAAAATATTTGGTACTAACTCTCAGTATATACATCATTTTGTCTCTTTGTAATGCTCTTCTGATAATGACCTTAATCTTGCTGCAGCCTAGATTATAAAAATATAATAATTATTTAAAATAGATAGTTGACAGTAAAATAGTTTTAAAAGATTTTAGCATATACTTTAAAAATCATATACACCAGTAACACACAATTACCCCTAATCTAGGAGATGGTCTAATTAATTTTATTGTTTGAAAGGCTAGACGTAATTTAATACTGAATTAAGCTTATCTACCAAACTTTAAAAGAATCAGTTAAAAGCTGATAGAGATAGAGTACAGTATTTAAGAATAGTTTTTATATATAAAAATTCATATGATATAAAACATTATGCACACACAACAAATGGTTTATAATACATTCTATGTATACAGTTGACCACATTTCTTATTATACTCTTATTTTTAGCACTTTTCAGAAAAAAATTATTTTTAAGCCATTTATACAACCTTGCAGGCAGATAACAATGAATTATAGAAATAAACATGATATAAAATATTATGTACACATAACATTATGCTTTGTACACATGTTGTTACAACATGTAACAACATGTGTACATAATGTAATGTTTTGTACAACATGTAACATTATGCACACATGTTGTTTCATGCAGTCTATAGATGCAGTAAAAGCATTGCTTGCAGACATCAGTTTAACTCAAATTAATCTTCCCGATCTTGATGTCACTTGGTGTGCTTATGATATCAGTGCCAGCAGAATCAGAAGCAAAATGAGCATTGCTTCTCAGTCTTATGTTTAAACACATGGTAACGGTTTGGTAATAAATTCACTGTTCGCCCATTTTTATTATCTGAAAAATTCTTGTTTTTTTCTGTAAATCTGTTAGTAAGGAAAATTAAACATTAAATATATTTATAATTTGTGCTTACCATTTTGAGATTTACTTACTCTTTAATAAGGTGGTTTTTATTTTTTGTACTTGGGAGTTTTTTTTATCATGAAATAGTATTTTTGTGAAATTGGCTATAGAGTGGAAATTTTAGTTGAATATGATTTTTTTGTGCTCTGAATAGTCTCTATCATAGTCGTGGGATGCCTGTGCTGACCATTAAGGAATTATGCAATTACTAATTATCAATTATTTTGAAACAGTTCATAAGTTGTTATGGTTATACAACAGTAGTTTGGTAAAGTTTGGCATATCATCCAATGGATAAATTTAAATATTATATAAAAGTAGTACAATCACTTATTGATAATATAAATATTTTAGCTTCTTTGAAGAGCTTACCCTACTGAACACAAAGATTGTGTATTGCAAAACTCATAAAATGCTATCTTTCATAAAATACTGCCTAAAAATAGGAAATAAAATATAGGAAAAATGTAAAACTAAATATTATTGTACTGCAGTATAAACTAGGATTAGGGAGGTATGGTTGAATAAAATCCAAGCATAACAACAGTGAATATAGATGAGCGAAATGCAATGTGCCAAGAAAATTGAATAGTACAGCTTATATACATTTAAGTTAATGCAATATTAAATACAACAATTATACATTAAGTTAATGCAATATTCATCACTGTTCTCCAAACATTTCAATTAGTTTAGCACATATGCATATCACTAATTAAAAAAAAATAAATAAATAAACTAGTTTAGTGATGGATTAAGTATTTTTAAAAGTAATATGTTTTTTTTTAGAAATGGCTATTTGGCCCAAATTGAAAATTGATATTTTGAACCAATGGCCAAATTTGACATCTTTTCAAAAAGCAGCAAAACAATTTATTTCAAAGTCTAAAAACTTTGTTATTGAATACGAGCTTGCCTGAAGAAAAATTATCTTAAAAATATATTATGCAACCAATTGCACATGCAATGCACATTAAATACATTTTATTTTAATGTCTTATCTATAAAATTGTGATTTCTATTTCTTCAAACTCATTATATTTACTCACAAAGTCATTGACTTTTTACCTACCTGCTCAGATGTTAAATCCCTTTGAGCTTGGGCTAGCATTTCATACCCAACCATAAATTTCTTCACAGTTGCCGATCTCAAAAGTGGAGGATAATATGATGCATGAAGTTGCCAATGATCATTATTTTTTTCAAGGCTTTCCCCAGTTGGTGCTCCTTTAAAAATTGATAGGTACATGTGATTAAGACTGTCAATAAGAATTTCATACGTTGATTCATATTTCTTGATATGGAATCATAAAATATTTTATACAATGAATTATAGGAAAATATCTATTAAAAATGAGCACATGCATTTTCAAATATAATGAAACCTTGTAATAGTGAAGATCCACAGGACAATGCATTTTGTCTATTACTTCAAAAATGAAATTATGCAAAAACAGATTCCCATAGGACCTTAAATTTATTTAATTAAGAATGTTATTAAGAATGTTAATAAGAATTTTATATGTTGATTCATATTTCTTGATATGGAATCATAAAACATTTTAAACAATGAATTAAAAGTAAATATCTATTAAAAATGAGCACATGTATTTTCAAATATAATGAAACCTTGTAATAGTGAACACCCACAAGACTATGCATTTTGTCTATTATTTCAAAAATTAAATTACACTGAAATTACAAAAACAGATTCCCACAGAACCTTAAATTTATTTAATTATTCAAAGATGTCCACTGTTTAACCTGCACTGTATACATATTTTATTGTGGTTGCTAAAATTTTCAATTCAAATAATGTAACATTATTATTACAATGCTAATTTCTAAATTGCATATAATAAAATAATAATTTAAATTTCAGAAAAGTGAGGTAGTATTAGAACATTTTTAAGAGAATTTACTCTAGAGTTTTCAAAACTTTAGAATAAAAGTATAATTTAAATCTATGAATATATAACTCATATGTGACTATAACTACAATGGCTTTAATAACAATTTCACAGTGTTTGAAAAGCTTAACATAAAATACTCATTTATTTTGTAAAATATTATTTATGCAAACTGTGTTCTGTATACAAAATATTCCATAATTTTATTTAATAAAATTTTATATACATAAAACACCACAACTGGAAAGGTTCATCATAGCCATATGCTGTAATCCAATTAAATCAATATTAATTATTTAATAAGAAACATTGATAAAGATTGCTCTTAACTAACATATTTTTAAAGAAATTGTTCATACTACATATACAAAAGTCATGGAATATGTTAATGCATATTATAGGAAGGGTTAGAAAGCATAGATTAAATAAAAAATCTATAATTAAAGCATTAAATTATACATAGACTTCAACATACCATGCCATCCCATTGAATATGGAAAAGAAGTTTCAAACAAATTGTCATATTTGGTTAGCAGCTTTTTCATTATTTCTCCTAATGCTGAAAGTATGAAAGAGTCATATTTAATAAAAACTAATAATATGCAAGTTGAAAAATATAATTCCATAATTAAATATTGAAGCAGATCGGATAAAAATTCACCAAAATCACCTTTTAAATATCTTAGGCTGTAATAACAATGACAGATATATTTTCTTAAATAATAAGACAATGTCTATCTGTATGTGGGTGAACCATAGTGGGTAAAATGAAGCAACATACAGTTATGAAATTCAATACATAACTAGTTCAGGCCAGGCACTGATATACATTGAAGCTACTTATTCAAATATGTTTTTTAATTATTTAATATTAAAGTGGAATTTTGGCAGCCACTTACAATCTGATCTTCACATTTTAAAAGAACCAAAATACATCATTTCACCCTCTTCAAAAAAAAAAAAAAAATGTATAAGGTTGGACAAACCCTGGGTATCAAGTTGCCATGGTGCCTAAAAAATAAATGATGGTAACTAGAAATTTGACATATTGGTGAAAACAAATCATCAATCAATGAAAAGTAATTACTTGCATTTTACAAGAAGTGTTTTCTGATTTCCAGAAGTCTAAGGCTAACATAGGACCTTATAAAAATTACCCTAAATCTAGAAGTTTCATAGGATTTTCAGGAGATATACAAACCCTGTGTACAATTGTCAGTGCAAAGAAAATGAAGTATAATTTAATTTCATAAGTGCACAGTAAAACAGCTAATTCAAAAATAATGCTTTAAATTTGAATATATTTTACATCATGTTTAACAAATGAATACATGTAATATTTTATGTTTTTTTATAAATTTAAATTTGAATCAATCAATACTTTAAAATATAAAATATTAATTTAATTAATTTAAAATTTAATTAATTTAAAATAAAGTATTAATTTAATTAATTTAATAAATATTATTAAAAAAATAATATTTATCATTTTTAAAGTGTTAGTGATAGCCTCTATGCATTAAACTATTATAACTATTTATAATAGGCGATTTCTAATAAATGCTGTCAAAATGCAAAAAATATAAATTAAAAGCTGGCTCCTACCTTTTGGCCTGGATCAAAGATTAAAGTTTAAAGAAAAATTTGTCCAGCCCTGATTATGTATATCGCATAATTAGTTGATTAATCATGATTTTCAAAAGGTATCAATGTATTGAACTATAATATGATTTTTGCCTGTTATTACAGGAATCCCATACTGTTGTTCCAAATTTCCCTACATGCACTTGAACAAAGGTTTCTTTGGACAACATTTCCTCCACTTGGATCATGTCACATGACCTTGCTCAAAATGAGAGGATTTTAAAATGAAGATCACATAATAAGGAGCAATAATTTAAAAATATTTTTTTTAAATATAATAGGAGAGTTTTCTCCAAGTCAATTAAAAGGATAAATTCTTTGAGTCTCTTTATGAAGAAAAAACTACCCATACTGGCCTCTAATAGATGAAATTTTTCATCATGCATTATGAATACTCTGAGAAAAAATAGAGAACATTTTACATTTTTTGTATTGTAATATTATTCAAATGACTGGAATTTGGAAAGGATTCTACAGACAAGCAATTCACTTCTGAATAGTTTCAAAACATGTTTTTTGTTGTGTTTTCTTTTACCTTTTCACATGCCAACATTTTGTTTGAGGTACTGCAAAACACAAGTATGGACTAGCATATTGCTATGAAAAGATTGAAGATGTTAAAATTGCCAAAACTCATTTGATGATTTATGGAAAAATGGATTTAAACAATCAACTGAACAGCCTCCAAAAAGATGAAATGAAGACACAGTAGTTGCTAGCAAAATAATGCTTAATGCAATTCTAAATAATTTACTTGTGAAACTTACCAGTTTGGAAACTACAAAAATCTTCCATGTAGAACTTTTCTAAAAACAGACATAATTTTTAACAGATGAAAGAAAATTTTCCTGTGACAGCATTTACTTCCCTTTTATAAACTTATAATAGGCACTTTAATGGAATACACATACAGAATAAGCTAATTGTGTCATACCCAGATCCTGGTAACAAAAATTGAAATAAACCCCTACATCTCATGTAGAAATATAACTTTGAAGAAGAAATCAAATGTTGTGATGTCTGAAACCTATAAGCTATTATTGCTTATTCTAACAATACCAGAAACAACAACAACAGTAAAATGCACATTTCCAACTTTGAAGAGAATCAAGACTTTCACCAAATTTACTCAGAGACAAGAAAGATTAACTGAACTTGTTCTGCTGTCAATGGAAAAGGACCTTCTAAAAAAACTCAAGACAAAATTCAAAATATAAGTTTACAAAAACTGTAATTGAAAAATTTTGTTAATAAAGTAAATAAATGTAATTTACATTAAATAAAGGTCAGTTGAGTATATAAGTTATGCTTCAATTCGAAATTTTCTTTAAAAACCTATGCATGCTTAAAAAAAGCCTGATATAATTTCAATACATATCATTTTTATCTAAAAAAATACATACTTTGTTAGACATCAGCATATAAAGGTTGAATAAGGTATCAGCCAGTTTAGTATCAAACTGATTCATACCTTATTCAACTCTTATATGCCGTTGTCTAATAAGGTATTTATTTTACAGATTATTTTTCTTAAGAGGCATAAAAGAAAAAAAAAATTTCATCACATTTTTAAGTATTTTAAATTAATAAACATCTGAAGCATTTTTAGCCAGGAATGGGGTTGCAGTGAAAAATGTGAAATTAGCAAATGTCTGAAATCTAACTATGCCATTGTTAAAATCCCTTGTTTATAGAAAATAAAATGTAAAATATTAAAAGAATTCAAACGTCTTTCATATGCTGAAAAATCCCATTATAAACATCAAAAACAACTTACAATGTTTTTCATTAGCATTAATATCTGTCAGACGTAGCATATGTCATCTAGGCCAAATCATGATTTCAAAAGGCCATGTAACCCAGTAAGGAACTAGGACAATCCAATGGTATGGTAAGATAACCAAATGGAAAAAAAAATTGTTCATATTTTTAGGCATTTTAAATTAATAAACACCTGAAGCATTTTTAGCCAGGAATGGAGTTGAGGTGAAAATGTGAAATTACCAAATTCCTGAAATCCAACTACGCCACTGTTAGAATCCCTTATTTATAGAAAATAAAGTGTAAAATATTAAAAGAAATCAAACTTCTTCCATATACTGAAAAAACCTATTATAAACATAAAAAAATAACTTACAATGTTTCTCATCTGCATTAATATCTGTCAGACGTAGCATATGTCGTCTAGGCAAAAGCATAGTTTCAAAAGGCCATGTAGCCCAGTAGGGAACTAGGGCTACCCAATGGTCATTGATTAAAACTATGCGATCCTTAAAAATAAAATTTTTAAAAGTTTCAATCTGTACCATGAAATTCTAAGCAAAATTATTATACACATTTCATGTAAGCAATATTACATATAATTAACATTTAACCAAAGATGAAAACAATCAAACAATACATCTACATTTTGAACAATTTTCAAAAATGCAAGAAATAAATGCAACAAAGTACTTTTTATCCAAAAAAATGCTAATAGTTTTATTATCTTAAAACAAGAGCTATACCTGTGCTTTGATTTCTTCATTTAAATAATCTAATAACATAGGGCTATTGTTTTTCTTAAAATATTGAAGCTGCTGATTATCTTCAATTCTAGGTTCATCAGGAAGAAAGGAACTTGCCCAAATCTAGAATTAAACAGAATGTTTAAAACAAATGATAAATTTCCTTAATAAGAGCACACACACCACACTAAAAAATTATGGCAGCAAACACATGTTTCAAGGATGTTTTTATAGTTACTCCTTTTTTTAGGTCAGACAGCAGAGATGTGTATATATGCTAAAGTGCTAATGCCCAAACTTAACAAAGAAATTCTAAAAAAAAAATATCTAAAGAGCAGAAAATATAAAAAGTAAAGTAAAAAGAGCTTTGAAATTTAATGGAGTTAAAGAAAGACACAAGTATATCACTCTGGCCACTCAAACGGTTACTGAAAACCTTTGGGTCAGTCGAGTGGTCTGGGTCTTCAACAAGTATATAACTAGAGGTTATTTAGAAATAATCTGTATTTACCAAAGATGATGTCACTGAATTATATATCCTGCTTTGATTTCAAAGCATTCTTCACTTTTCATGTTTTTTGCTCCTCAAGTGTATTTTGCAAGATCTTAATGAATTTGCTCATTCCTCTATCTCAAGTTTGTAAAAGGGCAAGTTACCTTCACCATTAATAGACCTACAGACCTTGCTATCAGATTTATTTTCCTTTACCCACAAATTAGCCACTTTTATTGTTTTAGAAGTCACTTTTTAAAATTTGTAGCCACATATATTATTTTTTTAATTTCTCCTATATCTATTGTTCCCACCCCCACTCCCCATTATAAAAAGTTGATACTTTCCCTGCAATAATCTGAAATTTTCTAAAATTATTTTAACACTATGATAATTTATTTTGTACAATTAATAAAATATTTAAAAAAATAACCTTGTATAAGATGTAAAATTAAAAAAAAAAAGTTTATTTTTTTTCTTAGCTACTGGTGAATTAATACTGAAATTACTGAAATGTATTGTATATTGATTTAAATTGCCCCTTAATTTCATTATTCAATACTACATAGAAGTTTGGACAAATAAATTTTTAAAAATAGTTAGTAAAAATTTCTCATTAAATACATCTTTACTCACATTTCTACACTTATTATTTTATAAATATTTATAAAATGTAATTTTTGACAGTTTTTTGGGATGAGACATTAAAAAATGTCTTGCAATATAATGCATAATAGCTTTACTATTTAAATTATTTATTGGAATAATTACTATACACTACTTTTAGTAGTGTATAGTAATTATCAATCAGTATTAATGAAATAATTACAAGTACTACTATTGTACAAATTGTATTAATGAAATAATTTGTATTAATGAAATAATTACAAGTACTACTATTGTATTACTGAAATAATTACTAAACAATTTTAGCAGAAATCATAGTAGATTTTCTGAAAATTTTAGGTAGGAAATCAAGAAATATTTAGCAAAATTTTAGAAAAGCTTTATGAGCTCATTTTCATATAGCTATTATCGGTACCATCAATCTTTTACCCTTATTTTCCAGAAATAAAAGCTGAATTGGCACTCAGAATAAAAAAAATACAGATCATTGTCTGCCAGTTTTAATAATTCACTTATTAAAATGCCCTTTTTTTTTTGTATCAAAATAGTTGTTAGCATGAGATTTAAATGCCTTTAAATTTAAACCATTAGTTCTTTAACTGTAAATTATTAAAAAAATTAAACATAAGTTTATCCAAGCTATTATATCTTCCTTTAAATATTCAATAAAATATTCATAGTCCATGAATTACAATGTAGGCAAATGTTTTGTAGCAACAAAAGTCTAGGAACGTTATGTAACAAAATTCAATAGTTTCTGAACATGATCTGAAGATGTTGCTTTCAACAGTTTTCATTATCCAAAGAACTTCAGCCTTTGCAATACGTAAATCAGCATTAAGTTTGTCATTTTCTATTACATCGATTTTCTATTACGTTACACAAAAGTAAAGTAAAGAATGGTTTGCAATTGAATACAATAGAACATAAGAAGAAGTGGTTATTTAGAAACAATCTGTACTTATCAGAACAAAATCAGAGGGTGCTACTGAAGTATTCTAAACAAGAATTAAAGAAATTTTACCATGCAAGTTTTAAAATATTTCCTTATAGAAGCAATCCCAATCATTATAACCTGGAGTGTTGGCGGCACTATGTCTTGAACTGTTGCTGGATTTGCCCACCAGGTAAAAATTTTTAATGCTTGAGTACTGGTCGTTAAATTGTGAGAAATTTTTATATGAATTAAGAAAACATTTTAATGATGTCAAAATTTTAACTCAAACAAGGAAACTTATACATTCTGATTCCCAATTAATTCATAACATAAAACGAAACAGGAGTAATCACTATGACAATTGTTAAAGCATACAGGTTGTTAGAGTTTAATGGAGTATACTAGTTGTTAAAATTTTGACAACTCATTACTACTTAAAATCTGAAAACAAAATTATACATTTTTTAACAATTCCATTGCTAATTATTTAAAATTGACACTGATTAAGCACTTACTTGGCAATGAGGATGAGGGTTTGAACAGCCCATGATTTCACCTTTGTTTTCAAATATCTAATTAAAAAATATTCATTGTATATTTTCAAAATATTAAACATAAGGATTTTAAAAAAGAAAAAAATGTTTCATTTTAATTTTAATCTGTGTAGTTATAAGCTAGAATAAATCTATATACTATTAACAATAAAACCTCATTTTTACTTTCCCTATGTGCATAGAATATATATAGGAAAAGTATTATGATGATATCAAAAATTCCAATTCAAATGTTTATTAGATTTATATGTTTTGGGCATTCCTGAGCTCAAATTGATCAATTCTGATGTGATGCCTGTGCATGTATACAATACCACTGCAAAAAAATGAAATGACTCAAATGAAATTTGGTACAGCAATAGTTAGTGAATACTGAAACCCTATTGATTGTGCATGAAGTTGAATCATAAAAGCCCCAATTTATAGAACATTTTCTTAAATCATAAAATACTGAGAGTTAATTGTGTTAAATAATAAATCATTTAATAAGTAATTTTACATTAGGAAAACATGACACTTTTTACAATGATATCACTGACTGTCCTTAAAATATTGTTTATAATTTTAATAAATTTATCCAAAATGTCATACAAAATTTTAAATGTCTAATCATTAAATAAAAAGTACTTTGCGCAAAGAAGACTTGAACAATGTATTACAGCACAAGTAGAATAATAATGCTACATACAGCTGTTTTGAGAATATACTAGATCAGTTATATCAGTACTATATAACCAACAAACCCAAAGTCAGAAAGACAAAATAGGCCTATTTATCTATTTGACCTTGTGTTTGTTGGTTGTCTAGATCTGATAAAGAGGATCCAGCATATCCTGGAAATACTTGTATGCTGCAATATTATTATGCATCAAATTTCAAGATACAATAAACATTCAATAATCCAGCATATTTGGGACCTCAACAGTGTCAGATTACAAACTTTGCTCGATTATTGGATGTTAAACTAAAATAGTTTAAAAAAATAATTTAAAATAAAATAATGGGCATATGTTAATATTAAAATGTTACAAAATGAATTACAATGTACAAAATATAAAAAAACCTGTAAATTATTTTCAAAATTTTAAACTTCACTAAGCAAACTTCAACGAGCCTACATCTACATAATGATACGAGCTCGCGAGCATTTCTGAATATAACTGAATGTATCAAAATGCTATCCGAGAGGTGTGCTGGATTAAAGGAAGTTTACTGTATATGATATTGATTCATCCATAACATTCTTCTATAGATTTTGCATTTGATTAAGCACTTGTCTACATTATTTATTATAGAGTTAAAGAAGCTCCCATCAGATTTTTTTTTTATTAAAGTTACTGTCATATATAAGCCGGCTTTTTGCTAAGAAAGAAAGTTTTACTTTGCTTCTGAAACTGATCAATACTGTTATATCTTGTAATATGTTGCTTAATATCAATCTTTTATCTATAGAATATACTTTCATACTTTTAACACACTGTTTATATACATACACTAATAACAATTCAAAATGAATTTGTTTTAACATACCTGAACCCACTTATATTTAGAGCCTAGTTCAGATATTTCATTTATCCATGCATTGATTACTTCAAGGATTTCATCAATTGTCATTAAAGGCAGAGTAATGTTTGATTTAGGATGGAAGCACATCACACGGCACACTCCCTTTGCTACTTCAGCTTTGAATAATGGGTGGCAAGACTTTTCTAAAATTAGCAAAAAACAAGAAAAAAATCAAGGTCTTTCCCTCCTTTCAATATCATAGAAATTTTTCCAATTATTAATTCATTTTGATACATTTTTTCTTTTAAAGAAAAAATTCTGTTATAACTTTTGCAGATTGATTATATGTACAGATGAGCCTGCTTAGAACGAATAATCAGTTATAGTGATATTTTGGATGGGTTGGCCTTGCAAGGTAAGGTTCTGTAACATTGTAAGGTAGCAATTCTAAAGATGTATTTATAGCAAAAAAATTGCTTGATCCTTTGAGCATCATTATAAGCAAGTTCAGTGCCATGCTTCTGGGATGGAACTTTTAAGCATACCCACAGACCTGTAAGGATAGGGCTGTGAACCAAAATATTGCTTTTATCACATCTAACCTACCAAGGAGATATCCCTATGTACGCTACTGAGCATGTTTGACTGCAAAGCTTTTAAAAGATTCAACATTTGATGACTGCACAAACTTGAATGTTAAACACCATGATGGATTAAATTTTTTAACTTTTCACCCAACACATACCTGAAAAATAATTTTAAGCAATCTTATACAAGCTGGTTCAATCAATTCAAGATAAGTTGTACAATGTTTTATTTGTGTATTCACAAAACTTGGTAGAACTAACAGACATATTCTGAACTGTCTGGTAGTAACAGACATTTTCTAAAAATTTGGTCATTTCTTAGGTGACACAACAATTTTAACCTTTAAATTGTAGTTGTTAAAAGTCACTTTTAGCACTTTTCCTTGCAGAATAGTATAATAACTGAAAATTCCAACCCCCTTGATGTAAAATACCTTACCTTTTGAGTTTAACCCATTCTTCTTTGTCACTAAGGTCATGTTAAACATTTTTCAGTACTCTAAACTTTTGACTATATTCAATACAATCAAACTCAGGGTTAAAATTGAATTACTGATTTTAGATGTAGATTATAATTAGTCTATTATTGTTTTCAAATACATACGTTTCAAAAAACAATTTTTTTTTTTTTAGATTTTCATTATAAATCCAGAATTTTTTTTTAATTCAATAGAAGTTTTGGAATATAAGTTTAATGTGGAATATGATGCAGATATTACAGTGATATATTACTGCCTCCTGACATGGTCAAATCAATGAATGAAGATGATAGTATTAAGGAAGAAGAAATCGAGGCTGAATTTGTTAAAGCCATTCTAAGAAACTTTGAATTTATTGATCTTCAAGTAGACAGGGATCTCTGAACAATGAAGTAAGTATGCTAATGTGACTTCACAATTATCCTCCTCTCACTAATGTATCTTCATGATCTACATTAGCTTCTTAAAGCTAATGGACTTTCACAATCATCCTCCTTTTGTAGAGAGATAGCAATACCTTATCTCGAGAAAGGACATGGAAGGTGAATTTCAAGTTTGTATAGCCACCACATCTAGATTAAAAATTAGTAACAGCATCAGACAGGGCAGAAAGAATCTTCTCTTCCATAAAAGATGCAAACAACAATGCTACCAGTATATAATGATTGCTCTAGCAAGCCACAAATTTTTGTAAAAAGTGCAATGTCACACTTACACTATGGACGAAACATGTTTCAAAATTTCATACAAAATGAATCAAATTTATTTTCATTATTTTAATATTATTTTCATTGTATAAATTTGTGTACTTGCTTGCAATTAGTAATCAACTTTTAAACATTTATATTCTTAACATCATTACAAATATAATGATGTTAAAAATATAAATACAGATATAATCTGACGTTTTGAAAACCAGCATGTCATATTATTAGATTGATTGGAGGCTATGTGGGAGTGGGGAATACGGACATGACTAAGTTATAGCGTCGCATTATACATTACTTCCTAGAAGATGTTGAAGGCATAAAAATGTTGGATAATAAGGTGTACCAGACTAATAAATGCCGAATTATCAAGCTCGTACCATAGTATAAAGTTTGATCTATGTACCATGTAGTATCATAAATTTTTATATATTTTTATAAAAAATATTAAACTTATTTCTAACATACAAATAAACCATTGTTTTTAAACTTAATCTGCCCAGTGTTCTATAAGTGGGACAGTCTGTTTTGTAAAAACAACATAACATATGTAATTTTAGAAATAGCTATAATGATTCATCCCTGCTAATGAGTAAAGCCTAATATTTTTACCCCAGAAAGATGAAAACAAAAATTTAGGCATTAATAGGTTAATATTATTACCTGGTTCAGGAACATCTTCAAGTACAGCTGGAAAATCATTTGGAAACACAAATGTACTGTCATAGTATGGATTAACCTATGAAAAGGATATATTTTTATACATAAAATACAATACAAATTAAAAAATAATAATTACGACAATCATCCCCATATTATATTCAAGATTTGCTCATTTTTTACTAATTTATTCTCTAAAATTGAACAGCTTTCAATTCAAGCATGAGATGCACCATTAAATGAGGCTGACAAGTAATTTACAGTTACTGGCTTTTAATTAACTAGTGTATATCAAAGTAACTATGGATGAAAGAACTCACATATATACCCACAGACAGATTTTCAATTTTATTTATATAGATTAAATGTAAAATGGTCAGTCTAAAGTTAAGCAGTTAAGCATTGAGGAATCAGGATGCACAGTGTCTTGTATGTTACTGAAATATGCACTAGAAACTGGTTTTTCTCACAGTTTTATTGCATCTCTAGTGCAGCATATAGTATTGCGCCTTCAGTATGTGGACAGTAAGCAGCAATCAATGTTTAAAACAAACAGCATTTTGCCTGATGCAACATACATCCTAAATATGTGGTCTGCCTAAAACTTAAAAACATAGTCTTCAGAAAGAATCTGGTCAGTTGGGTCACTTTGGGACACTTGATGGAATTTTGTTTGCAGTGACTGCTGTATGTAATAACTTTAATTTACTGTAAATATTTGACTTAAGCTTTTATCACTTATGAAGACTGTAATTTTTTCATTTATTAAAATGTTAGATTCCCCCCCCCCCCCCAGAATTTTCACTTTAATTTGAATATATATGTGCAATGTAAAAAAATGCATCTGCTAAAACTCACAGTCTGTTATTTCAACTAGGTAATATAACCAAAAATTTGCCTTAGAAAAGTTGATAATAAATAATGTTTTATCCATTTAAAGGACTGCCCCAAAGTGTCCCACCAGGTAGAGCACATTGAGATACTGAAAGGGTTCCTAAAAATAAATATTTATTAATTATATACAAGACATTTGAAGTGAATCATATTTTTGTTTTATGCGAAAGTGCTTAGTGTGTATGAGATATGTGTTTAAGATAAAATTATAAAAAATTTTTATAACAATCAATAACATAAAAGTGTCTCACTCTTCCTTAAATTTAATAAATCATTATGATAATTCTCAGATTGTGTTTACTTGATTATTGGATAAAATAAGATTACAAGAATTACTAGTAATTTCAACTACTTAAGTATTCTGTTGAACTATCATGGCTAAGGATATCCAAGCATTATATATTCCCTACTAACTGGAACAAATTACCCAGTATTACCAAAGACCTAAACAAGTACACACTACTTAAATAATGCATTTGCAGAGCTGTCTATTCAAACCTCCTCAATTTCTGTACTCTGCAACTGTGTAATGGCATCAAAGACAAAGCTTAAAACTCACCACAAGTTCCAAGGCAGGAAATGCAAAGATATACATACAAATGTTAAAATAGAAAAATATGCCCACAACTTTCTGCCAAACTATAGAATTGTGCTAATCTTCCTTTCTTGGAGATGGCTAAATAAATAACATATAAAATAAAAAAAATGTAATTCTTAATTTACTTAAAAATAAATAAATAAATATGTAATAAGTTATATTATGGATTCGATTCAAACATCATTGAAAAAAATTTTCTTTAATCTTTCTGATGGTGCCAAGATAAAAACTCTATGATAATATTTTCGTTCTCCAAGATACCGATTTGTGTGAAAATTGCTCAAAATCATGCTAAAACATAAAATAAAGAACTAGTTCAAATTTTAAAGAAATCTCACCTGGACCTATTGTCCAGGATCCTCAAGTACCTGTACCAGTTTTGTCACTCTACGATGCTTAGATTTCCTGCTATAGATGATGTACTCACACACAAACAAACATATTTTATTATTAAGGGGCTTGCCAATTCCCAGCAATTCACTTCACGAGTCAGGAGACTTCACCTCAAACTTAGTGACATTCTCTGAGCTCCCTTCATGAGCACTTTCGTGCCACCTGCTATGCAGGCATAATATACCCATTGGGGACTATTCATTGTTAACTGATGCTTACTTTGCCAGCTCTTTCAACCTGACCAGCACACACAACGGGTGACGTGCCTATGCTCATGAGCTGGTCCTATGCTCATTGATGCTCAGTAAACTCCAGGCTCTGCCCCCTGTATGCTGTCACTCATTAATTGCCGGAGCTCGCTGCAGGCATAATATATCTGTTGGAAAATCCTCCCTTATTAGCAGATGCTCCCCAACCCCATAACTTGCTTCATGAGTTAAAAAGCTTTGTTTCCTACTTGCTGGCACTCACAGAGCCTGTATCGTGAACTCATTTATGCTTTCTGCTACTACAAACAATTGCTTCCTATACTACAAACAAACTGCAAAATTTCATAACTGTATGTTTTGACATTTGTTTGTAATACAGTGATAAAATAGTGTTGAAGACCCAGACCGTCCGACTCATCCTGAGAACTTGAGCATCTATTTGTGATAAAATAGTGTGTTGCATTTTTTTTTATCACTGTAGAGATAGATTTACAACAATAAGACATTTATTTATTGTGCAATATAACATTTTAATCATAATGTTCATGAGAACAATAGTTGCAAAATGCTTGTTTGTTTGTCTGAATAAACAATAAGGCATATGATTATCAACATTTCACATTGTCCCAAGTGCACTAACTGACATTGTAGGCATATTTAGAATTAAATATCCATACTTTTAATGTTTTTAGTGCATCAATAACCCAGTCCTCAGTCATCCTTGTAATGTTTCTGCCAGCAACCAATCACAGAGAAGTTGGAAATTGGCTTAATCAACAAAAGAAAAATTTTCACTGCAGAAGTGAATAACATATGTAGGTACATACCTACAAAAATTTAAGGTGTTGCTAATGCTAGTCTGTCCAGGATACAAATCCATAGTTCAAATACGTTTCCCTTTGATTTTGCCATTAAATATTTCCTAAACTAAATGTTAAATAAAAAAATGGCTTATTTCAGTGTGCTTCTACCAAATGTACTAAATTTCATATTTTTGTACGCTACAGTTTTTGTGGTACATGGTAGAGAACCTCGAGGGACACAAAATTTGTCAAACAGCGGTGGTGGCATCAACTACTTTTTTTTTTAATATAGAAAGATATAAGATAACATTTGATTGCCACAATGGATAAAAAAATATTATATGAATATTATTTGCTACTCGTTTGCTCAAGGGATTTAATGCCGATACATTGATAAATAGAAATGATAATTAGTATTGCTACTGCTATTGCGTTACAGATTATAACTAGGGCATGGTTTTCTTAATGAATTTGGTATGTCAGCACAATAACAAATCCCAAAGCAACATTTGCCTTTGCCACTGATATAAAGACCAAATATCAAATTTTTCATAAACTGGTGATTTTCATAGACTAGGAAGTAGCCTGAGCCACGGGTATGCATTGCAAGACATCCTGGTGTATAAAGTGACTTGTGAAAGGAAACTTTCAATTTTAAGGATAGCAGAAAAAAAGGATGGAGGCCCATTGATAATTCTTGCACAAGGGCTCGAGTTAATCTGTTACACTACACTGGACAAGGATATTTATTTAAATATATAATTAATTTTCCTAAATTTAATTTTTTATCATTAAAGTGCAAGGGAAATTCTTTAATAGCAATACTATTTAGAATGTTTTTAGAATTTACATGTTTTTAAATAGCAAGCAATGCTGGTTACCTCTGCTAGCGTTAATATATTTGGCAAAAGTAATGGCATATTAAAATTTTGAAAGAATTATGTTAATATGGATTTTTCACTTAAAAGCAAAGAAGTCTAGGTTTATTCTACAAATATAATTTCATTATTCACATTTCATCATCACTATAAATAGTTGAATTCAAAATAGGGATTTTTAATTCTACTTTTGCAAAAGGTAAAACTAGTCCTTATCATTTTAAAGTTTAAAAAAAAAGCATAAAATTAAGCTAACCTCACCACTTGCTCTAGTTGCTCCAGGACAAAGCGGATTTCTTAGATCATGAGGAGAAACTTCTGTTTCAGGAACTTTTTCAACTTGGCCTAGCCATGGTCGTTTGGCCCGATGAGGAGAAACTAATACCCATTTATCATTTAATGGATTATATCTTATATGTTGATGTTCTGAAATAAGGAAAACAAAAACTAGTTCTAATTCTGCAAATGTCACATTTTTAGAAAAACAACATTTTAGAAATCATTATAGCCTAGTCAAAAACTCTGAGTGTCATAGCCAGATTTCTAGATGATGTGGTGCCCAGAATTTATCTTGCCCTGTGAGATACTTTTATTGATTGTATATATTGTAATGATAGCTGAAAATGTTGTTATTATTCATTCAAGATTCTCATCTCTAAATTCAAAATTGATTAATTGTCATAGCAAGTGAAATAAAAGCTTGCCAATTTCTTACCTCGTCATCAGGAAATTTATATGGTCTATATAAATTTCCTGTCTCTTATAACATCAATATGTGAATCTTAAAGTGTATAAATATTTTAAGTTTTTTTATACAATTAATTTTTTGAAATGAAGTTTAAATATGTCCAAATAATTGAGAATAAATTGAAAAATAAATGCAGTTTGAAAGCCACACAATCTTTAATTGTAATTGTAAACATTCTGAATTATTTTTTTAATTTTTTTTTTTGAAAAGCTTAAATATGTTCTAATAATTATGAATAAATTGAAAAATAAATGCACTATCAATGCCACAACTTATAGGCAAAAGACAAAAGCAAATGTACTTCATGTTGTCACTCAACTTGTTACATATTGCATTTTACTACAATGTTTCAAATGTACTCAAAAAGTTTTTTTGATGGAATTTATAAAAATGCCAGATCTTCAGTAAAATAAATAAAGCTATTCCACATTGTGGATTGTTCAAAATTTTCAAGTCAGAGTGATATATTTAAAGACAAGTGTCAAAACACAACACTATCGTCGGGGTCAATCACCCATCACCTCAAAACCATGCGACCAAAAGCTTTTTCTAATGCATGGTCACTCATAAGGAATGTATGATGTGCATTTACATCAATCAGGAAATAAAATATTAATTCAATGGATCTCTAAAACTATGAGTATTATTCGAAAAACTTGACCTGCACCCACTAGAAAAAATCTTGGAATCTTGCTCCAATATGTTTTTAAAAGAATCTTACGGTGTGAAAAATTCTAATTTCTTAAGAAAATAAGATTTTTGTGAAGAATTAAAAAGAGCAGGAAACTTCAATTCAATAGTTTTGTTGTGAACTTTTTTAAATTATCAGACATTAGTTGTTTTAATGGTGAGAACTTATGAATTTATTAATTTATGTTGATAAAAAGCCCAGTTTGAAAGAGTCCTTTGTTTTTACAAAATATAGTGGACATAGTTCAAGCAGTGGAAACCTGTTCACTGTGAATGTTCACTGTGAATGTCGCATCTCAAAATAAGTTATGTAGTTAGTGGCAGTTTAATATTAGATATTGTAAGCATGATAAGATGATATCAGGAAATGATCAAGGCAAAATAGATGCTATAATTATTCAATTCAAAATCACCTCAAAATTTAGATTCCAAAATTGTACAACTCTTTTTTTTATATAATTAAGAGACAGCATACTTGCATTTTTATGATTAGACCTGATCATATATTATACTGACATGTATATATTTCTTGGAGGTATTAAATAGCTAATAAACTTCATAATTTTATACGAAATATTTCTTATACATTAAACAATTAAACATAAGGACACTTAATAAAGAAATTTGAGAAGTGGAAGTCTTATGTGTCTCCTATAAAACTATCATTTTAGTAATGAACACAAGAAGCATGTTTTGTTATTTTATGCTTTGATCTTTTTTTTTTTCGTTGAATTTATATAATTAAACTTAGTTTGCTCTTCTAATTTAGTAATTTGACCTAAGTTTGTACCGTTGAGCAGCTTGGATTTTTGAGAAATCCTTAACTGTGTGTAGCTGTTTTAAAGAAATTTATTATATATTATATAAAACATAAATTTTATTATAAAAAGATTTGGAAAGATATTTTAACTAAGCAATGGGCTGGTATGGCCATCCTACTAAGAGAGAGATGCCTTTATGGAAAACTTTTTAATTAAATTGTTGTATTACTTTAAACGTGCCTCATTTTAAAAGGGATCCCATAATTCTAAACTCATCTTAATATTATACATTTTTTATAAAAATGCTTAATTGTTCAAGTCCTTCATTTTTTTATGATAAATTCAATTTTTCAATATTCGATGCTGAGATCCCCCCCCCCCCCCCCCCCCCGACAATTCATTATAATACTTGCTGATAATTTTCACACTTTTACATCATTTGAGTATATTTTCCCCCTTTCAGTTTTAATCTATGCTTGTTGTTTAAAAGCATATACACACAGTCAGCAGTGGTAAAGTTGATCAAAAACTTTAGTTAAGACCTTACAAATTAATTAATGAGAAGTAGATAGAAATCATGGAAATATCAAACTAAACAAGTAAAGTTAAGCTGTTATTGTTTTAAACGGCTGGTGTGCGCAACTGAAATTTTTATGTCTGTCACTGAATTCATTATCTCATTTCCGATATTATTATTATTATTTAATTTCAGAGAGAAAAACAAATAAGAAGTTGAAGGTTTATAATAAAATACTTCATTTTACCTTCCGGTAGGAAAGTAGACATTTTACATAAAATTCAAAATCTTTCAAAAACAATCCTAAGTACATCAATATTTAACATATGGTAAATTATAAAAAGTAAAATGTTAGCAAAAATTACACAATTGTAAAATCAAAAGTTTTATCAGTGAACCTTCAGATCAATGCATATCAACAAAACCATGTGATGACAACATTCACAAAATTGCCATTCCTTTGAATAAAATGTGTGAAAGTATTTCTACTAAATATTAATAAATATAATAAAAAATAAATATGAAAATATTTTTGGACTGAAGCATATCAAGGTTATAGTATATATTATTTTGTTCTTAATATAAGCAGATAATGGAAGTTAAGTTTGACTTCGAAGTTAAAGTACTATTCCTTTCTATCGTACACCATATCAAACTGAAATCTGATTGGTCCATTTTTCTCTTCAGAAGCGAGCGGTTTATTTTCAAATCGTCAAGTTTTTGTTGTGAGCAAAAACATATTGAAGCTGTATTTATTAAAATATTACTATATGTATATGTTCTCTAATACTGTACATCATTGTTGATTCTTCATTCACTATTAAAATTCGAGGGAATTGATTTCGGTGAGAAATTTAATGATGAACAAAAAATCTGATATTCAGAAGAATCAGAGGATTCAAGTATTTGCTCGTTGTAGGTTAGTGCGTTTTGATAATTGTTTGGTATATTAAGTTTCTATACAAGTAAAGACTTAATCCACATTATGAAATTTTAATATTTAAAGTAATGGGAGAAATACATGAGAAAATAATCTGACTTGTGTTTAATTTTCTTATTGCCTTCTTTAGTGTCTGTTATCGTCCTTAGAGATTCATTTGGGTAGCACAAATGAAATACCCACTTAAAATTGACTTTCATGAAATTTTTTTGTGTTATAGTAATCATTAACTTAATTAAATAATAACTAAACTAAAGATTATTTATTCCCTGCCATCCATGCCATGTCCCTGACTCATTAGCACAAATTTTTCATATTTTAAAATAATGAATAATGTTTTCAAAGGAATTTTCATATTTTATTTTTTTTTTTTTCAGTATAAACACATGTCATGTTTGTTTACATTTATGATCTAAACAGTATAGTCTGCCACTTTTTTGTACACACTGACGACATCCAACTCTTTAATATTTTACAGAGTTATACAATCGGACAATAATTGTAATAAAGGAAAGGGGTCTCCTTGTGACAACATTGATATCAGTCTAAGATTTTAAATTATCAATTAGTTCTGGTTACTGATAGATTGCAGTAAAATTTGTCTCCAGATGTGTTTTGGATAAATTTTATCAAGCATGTAAGGATTTTATTTATATAGATTAGTTTATTTTAAAACATGTCTTGAATTATTTTTATGCCTAACTTGAAACCAATATGATGTAATATAATAAGGATATATTTACTAAAGGAGCAATACAAAAGAATATTTCATCTATAAATTAGATGCACAGCACAACTTGTACATAATGGGTATATGACAGGGATGTATTTGATAGCCACATTAAAGTAAACTGCACCCCAAATGGACATACAAGAATGTTTGTTACATATGCTACAAAATGCAAATCTTTATTGGAAATTCTAATTAATATAAACAACTTAAAAAGAAAGGAGGTTCTTTACCTGATGCCCTGAAGGCCGCAATTTCCCCACCCCTGGAATATGAAGTATACTTTGGACAAATAGTTGTATCATCTTAAAATACAAGGTTTACATTTCCATTATGTTGAAATATTTTAACAAAGAAAATTATGTTTTAAATGTTTTTATTTAGCCCTACTAGAAGAAAAATATAAAGCAAAAAGCATTACAAAGTGCCCTCTTACCCTTTATCTATAATAATAATGGAATGAAAGGAATATGTCTATAGCAGAATATCTAAGCTTGTATCTCCATGAAATTTGGCGTAAGGGTACCTTAGCTCCCGAGAGAAAACACATAGAGATTTTTTTAAATTCAGAAATGAGTTTTTTAATTAGTAAATATTGAATTAACATTTTGAGTGATTTTTGCCCAAATCAGTTCTTTAGCACTCGGAAATATCATAGAGTTAAATTTTAGATATAACATTTATTTACTACTTGAAATGTTGTTTTATAACAAAATATGTATGCTCCTTGCTTTTTATAGGCCTCTAAACCAAAATGAATCAAAACAGTATTCTCCGTCCGTTGTTGAAGTTATCCCAGATAAAAAGATTGTGGTTAAAGACAGAAATTCAAGTAGAGAATTCTTGTTTGATAAAGTATTTCCTCCAAATACAAAGCAGGTAAGATATTGGAAAAAATTTTTAGTTATATTTCCTTAAATAATGTTTTCAGACTAAAATTCATTATAAGTAAATTTTGTTCATGTATTTTATCTTAAACGTGTTAATTGTGTAGATTTCCAGAGATTATTTAAAAGCTTTTTTTTAATTAGTTTTTTTATTATCCTTATTACTTTCTCATACTATAAAATATTAAGTAATACAGAGAAAATGTTGTTTTTATGAAAATTTTTTATATTTTGATGCCAATATGTTTTAGGACCTCCTGAACATGTTTTGACTACTTTTAGAGTGATGTCCATCTATCGTCTATTTCTTGTGTACACAATAACTGCCACAAATATTAATGAATTCACAAAACTTCTTATCTGTATATGTTAACAAAAAATATAGAACTAGATAGAATTTTTTTTTTTTAATGCAGACTAAAATTTTTGAATTTTATATTCATGCAGCACAACATATGGCAAAATTTGATGTAGTTATGCATAAAAGTTGCTATTTATGGCTCAGTGATCATGAAGCTTAACAGTTTCAATAATTGTACTCATGTAATTAGTTTTGTATAGCAAAATGACCCCCCGTGAAAATAACATTAAAGGTTTCAACCCATGGCATAACTAGACTTTTGTCATTTTGGAGCAAATATTTTCAGGATGCCCGTCAGGACTGTATTGTTAGTACCTCAAACCTTTGACTCTAATCTGACTCCTCTTGTATCCTAATATTTGGCTCCAATGCCAACATAAATAGCAATTAATTTTTAATTTTTCATATGAATAGTTTTTTTTAATTGGTAAACATTTGATATTTGTTAAATTTATTACCTTAAAACTATTTTTATAAACTATCAAAAGTAAAAATTATTTTTAAATAGTTTTATTTGTGTGTTGTAGTCTGTACGTTTTTACCAACTCCACCCCAAACTGCTATCAACTCTGACTTCACAGCCCTAGTGCTCATAATTTTAACAAAGAAGGGATGCTTGTTGTGCTGAACCTATTTTTGGTTTAAGTCTGGTACAAAGTCAAAAATATGTTCAACACAATAAGCACCCTAGAGCAATCGCTCTGTCCTGCTCTACGATGATACGACTGGTTGCAACCAGCTTTAATCATATCTCTGTTTTATTTGTATTTTTTTTTTCTTCTTTTTTCAGCTTTAGGTACTCACATAATATTTCATTCAGGATTTTAATGAATTTACCATATGTTGCCCAGGATTTTAATGAATTTACCATATGTTGCCCAGGATTTAAAGCAAGATTTCATTTATCTAATACCAGCCTGTTCATCTTCTTTTTAAAAAAAATAATAATGAATGAATTAAATAAATCTCTAATTTTAATTCTGGGAAATTTTCTTTTCTTATACGATAATTAAGTGCACTACAAATAAATGAATATTACTGTTAGATGCAAAAATGAAAATGGATTGTAACTCACAATCATAAAAAGGAAAAATATTTGAGTGGAATGTCAAAACCCAAGTTCTAAACTCTGTATCAAAACCAACAAAAACTCCTGTCAAGTGGGCATTTATCTTATTACTTTGCAATTTAATAGAAATATTGGGTTTAGTTCAGCCTTCTGGTTAGTAAATTAAAAAAAATAATAATATATTTTTTTCTAGTTAGTATGTTTGCTTTTAGACAAAAATCTGATTGTCCCTAAAAGTCTATATTTTTGGGGTTTGGTACCCATTTTTCGGGTTAAATTCTGTTGGAATCACTGAGTAGAACATAAAGTAATTAAGATTTTAATTGCAAACCTGATTTTAAAATTTAAAGTGTCCCAACCCAAAGTGCCCCTATTATTATTTTTATGTATTGTTGAGCATGACTATTTATTTGTGGATTAAAAATATCTAAATTGTATAACTAATTCACAGCTTAATAAGTTTGTAAAAAACTTGATTTTTTAAAATTAAGCTGCTGTAATTGTGTATTATTTGTAATTTTCTGTTTGTTTGTTTTTTTTCACAGATTTCCGTATACAAGGCTGTTGTGGGGCCTCTTATACAAGAAGTTTTAATGGGTTACAACTGCACAGTCTTTGCGTAAGTAGAGTCAAGTTTTAGTAATAAGCTATCATAAAATTTCTAATGATTTTTTCAAGTGTTAAAGAATTATTTTCCTGTTATGATATGAACTTCCAAATTTAAATAAAAAGGTACTAAAATAAAATGCATGTCAAATAGTCAGCAAGCAAATGCCAAAAGTAACTAGTGGGAATGAAACTGCAGCTCTTCTGAACAAGGGATAAATATTGAACTTAAGTTGTTCTTTACAATTATTTCTTTCCCTATATACATATTATAATGTATAGGAAACATATTGTGATGAGATTAAAATTTTGAATCTGAATTTACAACAAAAGAGCACATTTCAAGCATCCCTGAAGCTGAACTCGAGTCGAACATTTTTGAATTGGTGTGTGTATGTCCGTGTCAGTCTGTGGAAGCAATATCTCATGAATGAATGAAGCGTTTCAAATGAAATTTGGTACAAAAAATTACAATCAGTAAATACTGGCAGCTTGTTGATTTTAAACACAATCAAATATTTAGAAGACCCCTAAATTTTTTAATAAAATTTTCAAAAAATCAGAATATTCAATAATGTTATGTAAATAATAATTTCTTATGTAATTTTTCATTAGAAGGTGATTGACACAAACTTTAGAATGCTAGCAGGAACTGTTCTTGAGATATTGCACCTTTAAAAAAAAATCACATAAAATTTAAAAAGTATTAACTATTGGGAAATATGTTCGCTTTTCATATATAATATTATGTGATAAATTTGTTAACATCATTCATATGAATCTAGTTCATTCCATTCATGAAAGAAGATACTTTGAGTAATAGTTTTGTATTTTGATGCCTAACAATTTGCCAATAGTCATTTATTTATATGATATGCTCTTCTCTCCATTTTTCTGTAATGCTTGACAACTAATTTAGCAAAATATCGCCATCGTGGCAATATTTTGCCCTAGATTGACAAAAATATCATCAAAATCGCAAAAATGACTCCAAATTGGTGAATTAATTATTCAAATATTTTAATATATACACTCTATATATGGCTTATTGCTGAATCTATCAATATTGATAATTGTCAATTTAGAGTTGCATGAAATATAAGTTAATTGGGCACTTTGAAATAGTTTTACTGTTGTCATCCACAAAAGTGCCAAATCTACAATTCAACGTTGAAAACATTATTCCTTGGATCTTATACATCATAATTTTCACTGTAAAAGAAGTAAATTCATTGTATTGTATAGGGAAAGTCATATGCTGCCCACATAAGATATTTTTTACTTAAAACTAGTTTGAAGCCCAACTAGACTTTCATGCTCAACTACTATTTCTATTAAACAGTTTCTTTCCCGTACTATTTATCAACCCAATATTGTAAAATATATGGCATACAGTGAACCATGGTAACTTATTTAGATTTTCAACATTAATCCATCCACATTATAAGGGCAGCCATGTTAAATGAGGAGTGCTATTTTAATGCTCAACTTCCAATGTTATAATATAATTGTCTCTTTTATTATGTTCTATATTTAATTATATGTTAAACAAAGACATTTAGAGAATGCAAAAGTCAATATTCTACAGATTTGAATTAATTTTATTAGTAGGAATACTTCTACCACATAGCAATGCATTACTATATGTACAAACATCTTCCACTTCAATGTTCTCATTGATTGCTGCAGCAGTTATTTGTTCATTAGTGATAATTTGACAGATTGGTTCCTGTGTGTCAATATCAATCCACTGATTTACAATTGTCTCTGTGATTTCATCTTCTTTTACTGCGATTTTCAATTCAAACAAATTGCTGTGCACAATTGCAACTGTTTTGTCTACTTCCTCAACTTCTATTCCTGTGAAGTTTTTATTACAGTATTTTCTGCAGCAGTTTCTAATTGTTTTTTTTTAATTTAATTATGATTTTCCACAATGGATCTGCTTTGTATGCTATTTCCTTCAATGTTAAGTATTTTGAAAAATTGAAAATTTCACTTTCGGAAGATAAAAGAACAAGAGATGCTCCCTTCTTTTAATTTGATGTGGCAGGGCAAAATAAAGAAGAAAGAGAGACATGCTAAAACCCACATTATATCCAAATCCATGGTATAGCCGAGCTTGTTATAACCAGGATTTAATGTATTTAAGTTATGATGTACAAAAAGCATGTTATATTTGTATTTTCATGAGTTAAAGAAAATTTGGGTAATATCAAGGTTGATCAAAACTTTGTTCCTTTAAAATAGGAAAGCCAGGAAGAAATAAAATAGAAAACATAAAAAAAAACCTACATGATTTACTGGATCTTTACCAGTATGTGATTTAGATTTCCATTCCCGTTTCTTAACACACACCAGGCTTGGCTGAGTTAAAACAACCAATATTTACTATTTTCTTTAAGCCATACAAGAATGTATATAGCATTTAAGGATATTGGATTATGTATTAAGTGTGTTTAAAGAAATAGTTTATTAATGTAGAACAAATTCTGAAATCTGTTCCTAACATTTATTTTTTTAAATTACTCGTTGAATGTGGTTATATATATATATATATATATATATATATATATATACTGGCTTCCAAAAGTTAAGCACAGACAGTAAAATAAACAAAAACGGAAAAGTAAGGCTTTGATTAACTCAAAATTGTGCATGAAGGTAACAAATGTGTTTGCATTAAGGAAAACAAGAATTATGTACAAAGATGAAAAAAATATTTACTTTTCGTAAGTTATATGATGACATCATATTTGGGTCATTAACAAAATGATGTTTAAAGGCAAGCAAAACTTACATTACTATGGTATGTCATAGCTGCCAAGTGCTCCGATTTACCCGGAGTTTCTCCATCTTTTATAGCTTGCTCCGGAAATCCGATTTTTCAAAGCAAATAATTTTTTTAAATATATGTGCATATTTCCCCTATTTTCTGTGTTTATTTTATTGTACATATTTCCTCTATTCCCGTAAACTCATGATTTTGTGATGAGAAAGATATGGCAAAAAGATCCCAAACACTCTCCCAACGCATTCGGACTATTTGGAGACTCCCGGTTTTTCTCTATATCTCCCGGGTAAGTCCCTCAATCTATCAGTTTTCATTCAGCTGCATTTATTTTCTCCCATTTTAATCAGAAATAACGTGAATGCAAGCCCTGACTTTCAGTTGTTTTTTGTGTGTCAATTTTCTGCTATCGCAGTGTAGGAAAGCATCGTGAGTAACTTTTGTATTTATATCTATAGGTTGCAAATGTCAAAAAATCTGAAATAGATCACAGATGTTCCGAAAATGTTATGAAATGAGAAACGAAGTCACACATTTTGAGATCGAAGTTTTCCCTTTCTTTCATCCAAAAATCAGTTTCTCAGCTATCTCAAACAGTGATTATTCCCGCAGCGTCTCGAGGAAGAGAGATGGCCAATTGTTACCTAATTAATGTGGGAGAAACTCATTTGCATCGACTAAAATTTTATTAAATCATTTTGTTTTATATACAAAACTATTTTTCAAACATATTATTAATGAAACGAAAGTCTTACAGCAGTTTCGTTAAAAGCGGCATTTGTGCGCGATGCTCCTTATATTTTGTTTTATTGTGAAACTATTTTGCCACTTTTGCAACTTATTTGCATCTTCAAAATTTTGTATAATTATTTCGTATTTTATGCAGAAAAACTATTTTTCAAACGTATTATTAATGAAATGAAAGACTATTTTGCAGCACTTCGTGAAAAACGGCATTTGTGTGCAATCCTCCTTATATTTCGTTTTATTGTGAAACTATTTTTCCAATTTTGCAACCTATTTGCATCGTCAAAATTTTTTATAATTATTTCGTATTTTATGCAGAAAAACTATTGTTTAAACGTATTATTAATGAAATGAAAGGATATTTTACAGCACTTTCGCGAAAAACGCATTTGTGTGCGATTCTCCTTATATTTCGTTTTATTGTGAAACTATTTTTCGTAATTGTGAAAATAATTTCCACTTTTGCAATCTGTCTGCATCGTCAAAATTTTTATAATTATTTCATATTTTATACAGAAAAACTATTGTTCAAATGCATTATTAATGAAATGAAAGGCTATTGTGTAGTAGTATAGCGAAAAACGACATTTGTACACGATCCTCGTTATATTTCGTTTAATTAGGAAAATAATTTCCACTTTTGCTATTTGTCTGCATCGTCTAAAATTTTTGTAATTATTTCATGTTTTATACAGAAAAACTATTTTTCAAACTTATTATTAATAAAATGAACTATTTTCTGAATAACAATATTAATATAATAATTTGGGTACTTAAGAAATACAGCTATTTCAAAAGCATAAATTAGAATTTGATGCATTTGTATTTACATTTACATATTTTTAGCATTTAAATTAAAAATTAACATTTGTTTCATCATTTAGTTTAAATAAAAATAGCATAATAATGTGAGTTTAAATGATTTCTGAGAATAATAAAAATTAAGAAAGTATAGGTTCAGAATTATTAGAGCATGCTGAGAAAAGCTAAATCAGCTGCAATGAATTTTAGTACTTAATAAAAATAATTTGATAAAATTATTCCATTTCATTGTTAAGTATGTGTTAAATAAGCACAATATATGTGAGTATTAGTTGCTGTACAATTTAAGGCTTAATTGCAGTAATGAGCTTTTTAGTGAAGTCAAAAATTTTATTTTTTTTCTTTCTGGTAGATTGGTAGGTATGTTATTTTGAAATTATCTAAAGGCAGTGAATTTCAATATGCTTTTTGCTCAATCTATGCAATGGACTTTTAAAATTTCTTAATGGAAGAGGGGATCAATTGAAGGAAATGCTGACATCAAATACAGTTTCTTTTTTATTGGAAATGAAAGTTTCACAATGAAAAATTCACAATCTATGTTTGATTTAAAATATAATGACCCCTTAAATCTAAAAAATTATGATAAAATCACAATTGGTTCACAAACTGCAGAATGTGTGAAAGACTTGTGTACAAACGAAATTGAGGAATTTTTCACCTATGGGAAAAAATATTTTTGTAGTTTCCCTACACATTCAAAATTACTACAGCATGTTGCTGGTGTATTTAAAAAAAGCTGTGTTAAATTTTCATCCCTTAAGTATTTCATCGATTCTTTTCCTTGCTTGTTGTTAAAGAAAGAAACAGAATCTTTTTTTGATGCTGTTGACAAACTGGAATCAGAATTTTTACATTATCAATTGGATTCTGTTCCAGAAAATGCATTGTCTGCAGAACGAGCTGATGACCAATGCGTTATGCTTTCAAAAGAAATAGGACCCTTTGGTAAACCCTTATATATCCATTTAAGTTTGACTATGTTAGCAATTTTAACATTCCCACACAGCAATGCTTCTTGTGAACAAATGTTCAACTTTTGTGCGATGCAACAAAACAGACTTTCGAAGATCAATGAGTATTGCACACACTACAGGCAATTTTAATTGCCAAAACTTATGTTACGGAAGCTTATTATTCGCAAGTATTTGATAACACTTTCTTAAAAAAGACTAAATCTACAACAACAGTTGCACTTTCTAAAAAGGCAGACATGTAAATTGTGACAGCAGACAAATTTTAAAACATTTTACTATTGAGCATCATTTTTTTTTTTTTATCATCTTTGACTATAATATTTGTGTTAATTTGCACAAAATAGTTACACACCTAAATGTGTTTGAATAATTCAGAAGAAAGTGAAATATTTAGTATATAAATTAAAATATAAAGTATTCTTGTTTTATAAATATTTACTAGTTGAATAACATATAAAAACAACTGTTCATGCTTGATAACAATTTGCATGCTTTATCCCTTTTATAACATCAATTGTCCTGTGAATGAAACGTGACATTTTAGTATGCATATCGATGTCGCGTGAAGTGGTCCTATTTTCTTCTTCTCCAGGTTGGCAGCTGTGGTATGTGACCACCCCGGACGTTCACACAAACTTTACAATGATTTTCCATTCTTTCAATGAGGTGATCAACCATCACAAATGCGAGCAATGGTCATTTCTCCAATAGAGCAGTTTCCAACTCTCTGAGACTGGCTGGAGGAGGTAAACGTGCAGAGACATCATGCCAAAGGGCATCCCAAATGTTTGTAATGGGATTAAGGTCTGCTAAATATGCCGGCCACTCCATACGAAAAATGCCCTCACTTTCCATGTATTCGTCAGCGATGTTAGCTCGATAGGGACGAGCATTATGGTCCATAAGAAGAAAATCAGAACCAGCTGCTACAGCGTAGGGTTTCCCAATGGGGTTTAGGACTTCATCCCGATACCGTGCAGACGACACTGAACCACCTTTAAAGTTGTGCAACTCTGTGCGATATCCCATTATAGTTCCAGCCCACACCATGACTCTGCCACCTCTGAATGCACGATGTTCAATGATGTTCTTGGCCTGATTGTGTGTGCTTCGTTCTCTCCAGACCCTTACACACTCTCCAGACACCATTTTAATCTTGCCCCTCTGGCTTGGACGATTAGTGGAACACAAAAACGTGGTACTAGGGCGTACAGTCTCTTCACGTGGAGCCTTCTGCTCACAGTACTGGCAGATATTTTCTTACCAAGTGCCGCTGCAATCATGAATATAACAGCTGTGGATGTCGCTCGTCGATTCCATATGGCACTATAGCAATATACCGATCATCAAAGGGAATTGTAACCCTTGGACAACTGAGCACAGGTCTCCGGACAAGTGTTTGACTTGTTTGGAATTGTTTCCATAAGCGAGAAATTACCGAATGATCAAAGCCAAAGAAAATAGCAACATCTTTGATTGACTGTCCTTCTTCAATGCATCCGACAGCACTCACTATCTGTCATTCATCTTCTTTCAACCATAGAATCACAAATATCATCAAAAATAATCCTACAAAAATTATAAACACTTCGTATCAGCATTTAATTGCATCTCCTGAAACCCTACCCTTCATAAAACTAGCATCTTCAACGACTGCCTAATTAGCATATGTCCGGACAGTCAATCGTGATTGGCTGTAACATCCGATATTTGCATACTGCCATCTACATCCACAGCGATTTTCAGCCACTCAAATTCAAATCCGCTTTCGAGAAATGAAAATTTGCATTGCTTGCTTAACTTTTGGAAGTCAGTGTGCATATATATATATATATATATATATATATATATATATATATATATACTGTGTATATATGTGTATACAATATGAACAGTAAAACCCTCTTTCAAGTTAAGTTTTGACACAAAAGCATTGCATTATTTGAGGTGTTTTCTTAATGTAATATTGAATTTGAAAGCCCTGATACAGACAAAATGTCAAATTTGATGAGATTCCTGTAGTCATTTTTATATACATAAATAATTTTGCTGATATATTTCAATTTTACTTATAATTTTCCTGTTTAGCTATGGACAAACTGGCACTGGAAAAACCTATACAATGGAAGGAGAGAGGAATGATGTGAAATGCTCTTGGGAAGATGTAAGTAGAAATTTGTATTTTCATTATTGATTAATTTATACTACGCATTTCGAACGTAATATAGCATACACTCTTTATCTACACTATCAAAGTATGTCCAACCATGTATGTGTCTGTTCTGAATTTACAACATGAATACTGGGTTTCGAAAGTAGAGCTTGGTCTTAAATGAGATATACAAATCTTGGAATAAAAGTTATCAAAGTGAAAATTTAAAATATATTTTTTAATTAAAGTAAATAAAACTTCTGCTTTTGAGAATATAACATTCAAATTCTTCCTTGAAAAAAGCAGACATGGAAAAATTGTGTGACTGCATTAGGGCATTTGGAGCCTTCTTCCTCAGATCAATAACAGTATACTCTTAACAACCACTATGAAACATCTGCGATTTGTCATGCACATGGACATTCAAATAGAGTTAAAAGATCCAAAGCCAGAATTCGCTAGCAGATACTGAAATGGAAACCCAATCATAAACATATTAACACAGGATGATAAAGTCATTTCCACCCTCACATACGAAGGAAACGAGATTGAAAGACAGCATTGATGTTATATTTAAAATAAAACTGAGAGAAAATAATTTAAAACTGTTAAATTACTGGTAAAAATGAGAATTGTGAGGAATTAGAGAGGTAAGAAATAGACAAACCCTGGTAAAGAAAGTTAGCAAAATCTAAAAAATAACTATGAAAAATTAAAAAAACATAATATGTATAAATATGTAGATAACTATATGCAATTACCATTGTAATATGTATAACAAAATAAAGGACACCTTTTTTGGGGGTTAAATGGGCTATTTTTAAACAATAGTGTAAAAATACCAATTAAAAAAAATAACTAAACAGGCAACAAATATTAAAAGAAATAGCCAGCTTTGGAAATCTTATTAGCCACTTCATCATCAGAAGGAAATGTTAAATTATAAAAGAATGTATTTCATATTTTCATAATGATTTTATCATTTTTTTTAATAGCACATTAATTTTTAATTAAATAATTAGAGTGTTATTAGTTTTCAGAGAATCACACAATAATTTGTGAATGACTAGTATTAATGTAAAACCCAAAATTATATTCCTTTCCATTACCATTTTTTAAAAGTCTGTGTTCGTGTAGTGAGAAAATTATAATATTTGGTAAAATTCGTAATTTTTTACTGAAAATTGTTAGTTGAACATCTTCCATAATAAAGGAAAATGTTTGTGTGTGTGCAGTCTGTAGCGGGAAATCTAAGTGTTGTGCATTCATAAAATTTGGTACGCAAGTACTTAAGGACCCTGGAAAGTGCACCTCGACATTATTTATTTATTTTTTAATTTCAATTAGCTTTTTTAGTTATTTTATAGGTTGGAATTTTCTTTGTGATTGTTGAAACACCATAAAATATGGTTCAAATTTCATTTGAGGCACTGTGGCAAGATAATAAATAAGCATCTCGTTCAAACTGGGAATCTCATAGGATTGGGGCTTCGGTGGTAGGATTCAGATATTTAAAATCCTGAATATTACAGATAGATATTTGATTTTTAAATATAAGATTGTAACAGTATAATAAACATTCCTTGAAAAAAAATCATGTTTTTGAAATAATACACTCTAAGACAAAAAACCTCGCTTTCAGGAACAAAACATGCAGTGGATTTCGATTGCATTTACTTACCTTGATTGCAACAATACCTCGATGGCTAATTCGTAGCCACTACGAGCATATGAAGGAGTTTGAAAGTGGGCATGTGATCGGTTTACATGAGGCTGGATGGACACACCTACGAATCACTCAGCATTTGGGTAGGAGTGATGCAGCAATTAGACAATGTTGGCAGGAATGGGTCCAGAATGGCATATTTCTGTGGCAAGTGGGCAAAGGACAGCCTAAAGCGATGACAGAACGTGAAGATAGAGCAATTGTCAGAGCAGCTTTGACAGCCCGAAATTCATCGTTATCAACCATCCAATGTCACGTTGGATGGTTGATAACGGGAGTGAAATGACTACGGGAGTAGAATCTATACTTGTGGCACCCATTACGCCGCTCTACCACTGACCAGCATGCACTGTCAACAGTGATTGCAATGGTGCTGGGCCCGATCAATGTGGATTGTTCGGATTGGGAGCGAATTGTTTTCAGTGATGAATCCCGTTTCGAACTGAGTCCTGACGACCAGCTCAGACATGTCTGGAGACAGCCCGGACATCGTCAGGATCCTGCTCTTACTGTCACATGTCACACTGCCCGACAACAGGGAGTTATGGTCTGGGGTGCCATTTCATTTGATAGTCTTCTGTGGAACCATCGCAGCACAGCTGTATGTTGCAAACATTCTATGACCTGCTGTATTGCCATTCCCTTAGCGACACCCCGGGCTAACTTTTCAGCAAGATAATGCCAGGCCACATATGGCATGCCACTCTATAATGATTGTCTGCGTGCTTACAACACACTTCCTTGGCCAGCTAGATCCCCAGATCTCTTGTCTATTGGACTGAGATGGGGGCATTGCCTGCGATCATCCCAGAATATTGACGAATTAGCTCGTCAATTGGAAACCATTTGAAACGACTTCCCTCAGAACACCATCTGGCAACTTTATGCATCAATGCCACATCGGGTAACAGCTTGTATCAAGGCCAGAGGTGGACCAATGCTATATTTACGTCCTCACTTTGTGTAGATCTTTCATTGCAATAAATCATCCAATTGTTCTGAAATTCTAATCTCCTTTCCTGTATGTCCACATTACACTTACCAAATTTTGTCTCATTTGGATAATTATTTCTTGGTGCGTCAATTTTTTTGTCTCAGAGTGTAACTTCTTAAGTTAGCAATTAAAATTTTAAATGACTATGAAACATTTTTTGATATACAGTCTTGTGGGGGGAGAGAGTTAAATCTTTAACATTCTAACAAAATAAATTTATATTTCATGAGTAATTTTAATTTTTGTAATTTTTTAAGTGAGTGCATTTAGTCATCACATTGGACTGTCGCACTTCAACACAGATTCCATGTTCCTCCTTTGGATCAGATCCACTTTAAAGAGGGGTAAGCATGTTATGCATAACGGACGTGTTCTTGACATTCATTAAGAAAATCCCCAAAGAGAGGTTTTGAATTTTTTTTTTTACTCTGTGGATAGCTTGCTTGGTGCATTGAGTATTAATAGCCGTTTATTTACAACCTGGGCAATGCCAGGTAATCCATTTTAATTAAAATTAATTTTTCTTCATTTTCTTCAAATATAGGATCCTGGTGCTGGAATTATTCCTCGTTCATTACATCAACTGTTTGAAGATCTCAATAAGGAAGAAAATGTTGAATTCTCTGTTCGTGTTTCTTTTCTTGAACTGTATAATGAAGAATTATTTGATCTACTGAGTTCCACTGAACTTTCGAAATTACGATTATTTGAAGATGTAGTAAGAAAGGTATGTATTTTTTTATTTATTCATTTTTATTATTATTACTTTTTTAATATCTTCCAATTATGCATAAATTTTATTACTATACATATATTTCATTTAGATACGTGGTGTAATAAAATGACCTAATTATCCTTTCTGAATGAAAATGGGTTTAGCTTTAATTGCATTGTTTAAAACATGAATGTAAAAGGAAACTATCTCCATGGTTTAAAAATGTCACCAAAAGTTATATCTTAAATACTTATTAATTTATTCATACTTTTATTCAATACTTATTATTTTCTTCATGCTTTTGCTCAAAATTAAAAATTTAATAACTTCAAAATAGTTATTTAATTATAAGCATTTTCTGAGCAAGATTTTGTCATAATTACTGTAATGTTTTTATATTAAAAATTGTATATTATTTGATCTGAAGTTGATTTAATTTAAATAAGAATATGGTTTATGTTTCATTATTAAGGTCATATACTAATTAATCCACATGTGTCTGGGGGATATTAGGAGGGCAAGAGCTATACCCTAATTCTGATAATGATTGTGAGACAAGATGCTAGAGCACAGCTGCTCCATATGGGTACAGCTAGTTAAAATATATATATATTAATTCCCAAATTGAAATAATTATGAACAAATTCAATTCATGTAGTAGTGGACTAGTTAGCTTCTATGTCAAACATGTGGTTACAATAAAAAATTGCAAAATATAATACATTAGCTTCAAACAATATGTAATATGAGAATTTTATCTCTGGATGATGCCAAGACATTTCTATACAATTTTTCTTTGAGAATCTAAGAACACTTAGTATAAGGAACACTATAAAGAATCCCAACAGGGTATTGGTAGCATGTACAGTATCACTGTTGATCCATGTAACAAATAGACGTCATCATCACATCTATTTTATTGATTTTCATCTGACCATGTAGAAGTATGTATTGTATATCCTGTGATTTACAAAACTAATACTTGGCTTACAAACTTTTGTCTGAACATTTGCAGGAAACTTTCAAATATTAAAACTATTTAATAGATATTTAATTATTTACAAAAGCATCTCTAAAACTTCCTAAAACAAGGCTTTTTTTTTTTTTTTAAACGTGGTTGCTAGAACAATGAGATGAAACTAAATACATACCATGGAGTTAGAGAGTTACCCCTTTACCTCCATGATACATACAATAATGAAGTTCAAATCAATGGAAATACATTTTGGTAGTTTAAATGTGCTACTTTGATTCCGTTGTTTTCTTGTATTTTGATTTGTTTACCTAACAATTCAAATTCTAAAACCTTATGCTTTTTTATATTATGATACTTATATATTGAAATTAATTTTTTTATACTTCTAATTTCATAATTTATTTGTTAATTTGTTTTAATTTGAAATCTTTCGCAGCTCGCATGTGAGTCCATTAATAGCTCTGCTTTTGCTAGTAATTATTATATCTCATAAACTAAAATTGCTAGCAATAAACAGTAAGGAAATAATTTGTAACTCTTTAAAAGCCCTATAAGGATATATAATTGGATTTTGGAGTGGGATCTTAGTTTTTGAAATCTAGTGGTTATAACACCTTGCAAAATCTACTATGCACATTCCATGACTTGATATTCACTTGTAACGTTAAAAGATTAAATTGCTTCAATTATATATCCTACTTTAGTTACCATAAACCCTTGTTATCTTTGTAAATGAAACAAATGAGACTGAAAGCAGCACATAAACTTATTGGAGTTTTATAAGATATTATTTATGCAAAACTGTTTCTTTTCCATTGAACTGGAGCTGCCTCCCATTTTTTTAAAATCTAAATTGTATTTTTATAGATAATTTTATAACTAGTTTAGGGCATTGAAATACTAGCATAATTACAACAGTGTTTGCTATATATGTTGCTTTCAGAATATTGAAAAGGTGAATTGTAGCTTTATTTTGTTCTTATTTTATAGGGCTCTGTTATAATTCAAGGATTGGAAGAAATTATTGTGAATAGTAAAGATGAAGTCTATTCCATCCTTGAAAAAGGGTCAGCTAGAAGACAAACAGCTGCAACCATGCTTAATGCTTCATCAAGCCGTAGTCATACAGTATTTTCGGTAACAGTTCACATAAAGGAAAATACGATTGAAGGGGAAGAACTGTTGAAAACTGGAAAGTTGAATCTAGTATGATTTTATTATTTTCTCTTAGATTGTATAAAAAGTAAAAGTATCGTTTTCCCTAAAATTTTCAACATTTTGATGGGTAATCATGTTTTAAGTTTAAACCCATTTCGAAAACTTTTGAAAATTTGTATGTGTGTAAGGTGTGGATTCTATAACTTAAAACAGAATAAATATGTGTACCAGTGTAACATTTTATGCGTATATACATTATGATTATGTAAAAAATTAGAATTGTATCGAATTTTTAGTAATTCTTATGATTTTAACTCAAATTATTCGAGTTTTAAGATTTTCATACCATTATATCCTGTGGAAAACAATGTACAGTATATGGAAGAATTGACAATTTAAACTGCTCTATGGATGTTAATTGTATCCTAATAGTTTTTATTAACACAAATAAGCCAAATGCACCTTTAGCCATCACTAAACTGTTGTCGATTTAATATATATATATATATATAGCAAATAAAAGTATGAAGGAAAAAATGGGAATCAAGCCAAGTACTCTTGGCCTTTTTCATTATGCGTTTTACTTCGGTTTTGTACTTTGGACTTTTCTTCGATTCTTGAGTTTTGTACTCACTTCCACGGTCAGTGTCTTGTGCTCGACACCATTTCGGAGGTCAAGTTTCGGCAAAGTATTTGGTTCCGGGAGTGTTACCTAGGTGTAATAGTATGCTATAACCGGGAACGAGGGGTCACAATCCCCCTCGGCCATTTATGCTTTCCCGTTGGCTTGATTCCCATTTTTTCCTTCATACTTTTATTTGCTATATAACTGATGTACGTACTTGTGCAGCATTGCGCCATCTACGTTAAGCCTTTTTTCATACTTATGTATGCTTCCGTTTTTTTCATCTGATTACTTTTGTATTATATTATATATACATATATATATATATATACAGGGCCCGCGCTAGGAATTTCAAACTGTTAGCCAACAAATTAGCCAAATTGAAAAATCATTAGCCAAATTACATGATTATTAGTCAAAATTATCGTCGCCATCGGTAAAAAAATTTTTACTTTTAAGCCATAATGCAGCTAATAATATTAATTTGATTCTAAACAAGATATAAAGATAGGTAGATTTCATTTTTTTAATCATTCAACAGGCTATTAGTAAATTAAACTTGTATTTACCAATGAAAGATCACAATGAGTTACAAAAATGACAAATTTATTCTATAATTCACATAGTTTCATTATCATATAAACCAGGCAAGCATCGGATTTTGTACTATACACCAATTTTCAAAAGCTGCCTTAAAGTTAAAATCTTTCATATCTGGCCCTTCACTATTTATAAGAATCAAGTCACTGAGAATTTTTACTCTGATGTTACTACTTAATGAAATTTATGTTCTGTTTACTAAAGCCTCTTTTAACGATGGTTATTGTCATAGGACATGTGAAACCAATTCTTGCTACATCCATAATATTTTTATATGCAGTATCATCATTATATTTCTTTAAAATTGGGCACCAAAACTATCTAAGGGATAAATTTTAATGTCGGTTTTAAAATTCAGGCAGGCGTAAGGATCGTATAAAAACCACAAAGATGATGATGAAGATGAAACGAAAACAAGCCAGGCAGGCTTAAAAATTCGTAACAAAAAGATAAACTACGATTCAACTTATGACAAAAACAGCAAACCGCAAATTGGCATCTGTGATAATAATCAGTAGTTGCCTTTTTTCTATTTTATTTTTAACTAAAATTAAATGCTTTTTTATTTACCTTAATATACTCGCGTAAGTCGAGAAATTTGTGACAAAAAAAAAAAAAAAGCTTCAAAGTCGAGGAGGGGGTCGATTTATATGCGGAGTCTAAAAAAAAAGAACATCGTAAGTCTAAAAGTTATTTTTTCCCGCAAGACAATCGATCCTAAAACGACGCGGTAGTAATTACGCAATCGCACACTCCTAATTTCTCTGCCCTCCAGATGCTCCGGACTACCATTGTATACGCGTCATCAAAAAATATGCATACATTTTCGTTCGATGTTTATCACTTGTTTCTCTGATTACGGCTGATCGTTTTCGACAAAAAATGGCTCTTTTCAGAAATAATTCTGTAACGGATTGCTTAAAACTATAATGCAGGATTTTAAGTTGAAAGTGTTTTTTTGTTTTGTTTATTGGAGAGTATCTAATAACTGTGTTGGGGGTTAACGGTTGGGCGATTCGGGATTAACGAAAAAAATCGGCTCACATAACGGACGGAATCCAGATAATGTTTTGATTGCCGCGGTGAGTCAAGGACGCTTGAGAGACAGGAATGCACGCTGTCTGCCGTCCGTTTTGAGGAGCAGCATGCTGGGAATTAAAGAATACTTGGAGCTTGTCACACGAGAACGAGCGTCCCCAAAACAGACGGGAGACAACGCTCGTATATCAAAGGCCTACTTGTCTGGAATCGGACTTTTATTCCATATTACTTTCCAAAAAAATATTTACGAAATTTTCAGTTTCCAAAAAATCATTCGCCAGTTTTTTCGCCAAAGTATTTTTTTTATCGCCAGTTTTGCGATCTTTTCGCATTTGGCGCGTAGGCGAATGGCTAGCGCGGACCCTGATATATATATATATATGTGTGTGTGTGTGAATAACTCAAGTATAATATGAAAAATGTTAAATTAAAAAATATATACAAATTTTTTTTTATTTTTCATTTCTAATAATGATTGGTATAAAATAGATCTAAATACTATAATATGAATGTACGAGAAAGTTAAGTGGACACTTGTGTCCCAGATATTTTTCAAATGCATTATTAAATGTTAGGTCATTTAATTGGGTTACAAAAGATGTCTTTTAATATATATTTTAAAGAGAGATCTCTGCTATATGTATAAACCACTGCATTTTTTTTTTTTTTAACTGGTGTAAGTTTAAATTTTGTCTGAACTATTATTTTTGGGGTGCATTTGAAAACAGTTTCAAAACTTGCCTGCTAAAATGGCTTTATATGCTGTGCTTCATTTGCATATCTTACTATAGGTGTTTTAAAATTTTCAGCTGCTGTAAAATGCATGCAGAAAGTTTGTAAAGATTCAGTAACAAACTTTTGTAATACACTTATATGAAATTAGATGCTGTGGAGCTTTCTGATAAAGTCTGATTATGTAAATAAAATTGACAATCTCATTCAATATTTACTGGAAATAAATCTCCAAGCTTTAATTCAGAAAATTTCTGAGCGACTGTATTAATTATTCATGCATTGTAACATGTTAAAAACTCATTGAAGTTCAATGTTACGGTGTCATGCTTACTGAACAAAATGAAATAAAAAAATATGTCTGCTTGCATTTTTTTGTTTAGGAAATCTGAAGAAAATCATTTTTAGATCTGAGAGTTAAGTAGGGCAATTATTTACCCTTTCACATCATCTCCAGACCTCAATCTCTTGAGTTACCATCTGTTCTGATATTTGGAAAATCATTTAAAAAGGAAAAGGTTTTTCATTTTTGGCTGCCTTAAATTATAAAATTGAAAGAAATCAATAATATATTTATTTTTAGCAACAAACCATTTAGTTTTTACTAAAATTATTTAAATATTTTTTAAAGTAAAATAGTGATTTTTCTTATTGATGGTGCTTACTTTCTTGAGCTTATCATTATATTCCTATTTTCTAACTGCTTCATATTTTAGGTTGATCTTGCTGGCAGTGAAAATGTTGGGCGTTCTGGTGCCATTGATAAAAGAGCTAGAGAAGCTGGTAAATATTTTGTTTACACCTACTTAAAATTTGACTTTATTAACATTATTGATCTGTTAATCTGTATACAATATTCATGGTTTAACTTTATTAATTTATCATTTGATATTTGCTTCGTATATATATCCCATTATATAAAATTAAAAAGTGCTTAACATTTTCTGCAAGGTTAACTGACAAACAAAAATTTGTAGTATTTTAGCTAAAGTCTTCTTTAATATTCTTAAATATTTTAGAATTTTCAGATTTTTTTTAGCTAAAGTGTCATCTTTGAATGTTATGTAAGATAAATCAAATTTTCATGTTAAAAAGAAGTTTACGTTTATTAATTTAGTTTACTAATTAACAAATTTTCCATTCTAATGTGATTTGATATACAATTTATACTGAAATCTTAACTTATATTGTACTACTAATCTTAATTGTACTACTGGGGTAAAATCATTTACCATGAATAGCAGGTGCTAGCTGTCAGATAGTAAATAAAATTAAAGACAAACGTGATGATCCAGTAAATCTAAAGTCAAAATTAATGGAAAACAATGACAAGATATCCTTCAGAAAATGCACCAGGTGCTTGTTATTTCTAACATTAATGATGATTTGCTGACTTCTGAACTCAAAGCATGTGCCTCTATCCATTAATTTTCTCTTACATTATTACCAATTTTAAGCAATTATGAAATTTACATATTGAAAATGGTATGGGTGAATTTTTTTACATCATTTTTACTTTAGTCACAATTTAAATTCATTTTGAAAACGTGCATGCTGTCCAGAATCATAGGACTGTGTCAGGTTTATAAACTTTAGCACTTTAGCTAAGTTCTGCAGAATTGTACAGTCAGGCCTGCTTATACCAAGTGATTAGTTGACACGAAAGCTCTATACGGTTCCTTAACATCGTTACAGCACAATCTAAAGCGGCCAATTTTGATTGGTACCGCAGTCTATTGCACATTAATGAAACTAAAATTACGGCATTGAATTAAAACATATATAAGGAGGAATTGGCCTACAGATTCCATTCAAACATAGTTGGAAAAAGCATTCTTTGATTTTTCCAATGGTGTCAAGATGGAAACTATCTGATAATATTTTCGGTCACTAAGAAACCAATTGTGTGAAAATGAGTCTGTTTCTAAAATCAACCCATGAAGTTTTCGTCATCAAATAGCACTATAAATAATGTCACCAAAGAAACCTATTGGAAACAGGACAAATTTTGACTATTAAATTCATAACTTTTAAACCAATTCGCATTTTAAAAAATCTCAATCAGTTTTAGAATTGATGCAATAAAATTTTATTTTCTAAGCAAGCTAAAAAATATAAGAAGTTGTTTCCCCTCACATCACTAGAAAAAAGGATTATGTGTGCTGTCTGGTAACAATGCAATACGACAAATGCAAAATAAACTATGATGACACTATGCAAAATAAACTAATTTATATTTAAATTCGGTCTGAGAGGACCCTCAAAATATGAATAAATTCTTGGAGTTCATTGAAATTTAACTTTGCATTATAATTAATCACAATTCCTTGAATTGTGTACTATATATTAACTTTTTTTAACACTTTACAACAAAGTTGAAAAGTGTTTATGACGTTGTTCATTCTGTCTGTCTGTCTGTCTGTCCGTTCGCACAATAACTGCCATAAAAATTACTTTATTTGAAGGAAATTTTAGTATTTTGTTGAGACTGTGTGTGGGACTTATGGGAATGTAAATGAATAATATCACCCAATTAGTTTTGGATTGAACCCGGTTGAAAAATTGAAATACATTGAACCCTATGGGACCTAATTTTTCAAACATTTTTAAAGTGCATTTAAAATTCACAAATTGCTTCGAAAATTTTAGAAAATATTCAAATTATGCCATAAAATATATAAAAAAATTTCAGCAAAATATATTCAGTAGTTTCTTAAATAAAAATTAAAATAATAATTACACATTTTATATGAAGTGATCATGTGAAATGATCAAGTGATCAAGTGATTTATATGAAGTGATCAAGTGATCATGTCCTAAAACCGCTTTATTTTTGCCTAAATTCTGTGCATCTACATACTGAAACAACGCAATTACAATGTATTTGAATTTAAATGAGCATCCAAATTTGATTATTTCTACAACGAAGCCCACTTTTCACTTATGGAAAACGTAAAAAGCAAAATATGTAAAATGAGTTGTATAAGAATTGCTGCATTTCTTTAACGCAAAATTATTTAGCTTATGGAGTCTGCAATATAGCTGATATGAATGAAATATTCATTGATTTTACAGAGAGAAGGACGATTTTTTCGATGAAGTTTTAAGCATAGAGTTTAATTACTTATAACTCCTTGGTCTTAAGTTTTTAAATAAAATAAATTATTATAGTGTGGCAATTGGGAGTCGCCGGTCCCCGAACCAGGGACCCTTTGCTTACAAGACCGACATTATAATCACTGAGCAAAAGCTAGCTTCTCTTCCGTTCTTATAATTCGGGTACATGTTCCAAGCATCTTTGATCAAATACCTTTGCTGTCGCACACTCCCTCACCTGATGAAGGCCCCAGTCTAATTTCGGCGAGGAGAGGGCCGCAGAGTAAAACACTGTGTGTCCCCCCCAAAATGCAGTTGAGGGGCTGAAGTGGGCCTGGAGGCGTGTCGCCTCAGGCGTGACGGTCAGTCGCGGTCAACCAGGAAGGGAGTATCAAGGCTTCTGACTCCATGTGGTGCTGCCATCTCGTGTTGAGAGGTGAAATCCTTGGAGAGGAAGGTTTTTTCGTTCTCGTATGTCCAGGGTAACCACTGTGGCGATTGGGAATCGCCAGGCCCCGAACCAGGGACCCTATGCTTACAAGACCGACATTATAATCACTGAGCAAAAGCTAGCTTCTCCTCCATTCTTATAATTCGGGTACAGGTTCCAAGCATCTTTGATCAGATGTCTTTGCTGCCGCAATAGTATTGGAATGAATGAAATGGATGGGAAAATGTTTATGAATGAAATGCTGCTTTTATAGAGAGAGCCAGGCGTGTTATATTTCGATGATGTCATTTGAATAAATTTCTGTTATTTTCAATGAAGTTTTTAAATATAATGAATTATTGTAGTATTTTGATAATTTTAAAAATATTACCGAAGAATGGATCGCATTTTAGAGAAGTTTAAACCAGGCAATTTATATTTCAATGCTGTCATTTGAATGAAGTTCATTTTTTTTTATGAAGTTTATGTTTTCAAGTATAATAAATTAATGTAGTATTGTGATAATTTTCAAAATATTACCTAGGAATGTATTGCATTTTAGAGATGTTTAAATGAGATTGCAATGAAGTTGGAAAGTGTTTCATAATCAATGCTTTATGCATGATTGATCTTTCTTATTTAGTATTACATGCTATATTGTGAAGTCTTGCTCTGTTGAGTGGAGGATATTGCTCTTTAGCAATTTTGACAGAGTTGCAAAACCAAAAAATTATCAGTCATTGCATAAATTGAAGTAACTGAGATAAATCCTAAAATCCCAAGGATTTGGGCTGTTGTAATCCTGAAATAACTTATGATAATTTTAAAAATCATTTCAGTCATTAACACATAATATGAAAATTGCTAGCCAATAGAAAATTTTAATAACAAATGGTTTACTTTTACAAAATTTCAACTCCTCAGTATCTAGTGTTTATACCATAGGTTTATTGGAATGGAACTCCCATAGCAGTGACTCAAATTTTGAAATATCTGAATGTGCTTTACTCCAAAATACTTTGACCAGTTTCAAAAACTTTTTTTTCCCTTTAGATTGAGGTTATAACAAATTTTAAATTTGGAACCCATAAAAAAAATGCTTACTGTTATGCAAATCCATGAGAGAAAATATTTTGTTTTTTGCTTAGAAATGCACGTGCAAACATTAAACAGGATATTGTACAAACAATAACAGGTTATTTACACTAGACATTAAGTTAAACAAAAGTTTTAGCTTTGCTACTTTTAAGTTCATTTCTTAATACGCTCCACCCCAATATGTACAAGCATGTTACGGGCTGTTTGCAATGCAGAACACCAGTTGCAGATTGTGAACCTAGTATATTACACCCTATAAAAAGTTAAATAAAAGACTAAATCATTCTATGGCAAGTTTATATAAATCTTAATGTTTAGCTCTGCATGGAAAACTTTTAATTTATGACACTTGTCCATTTATATAGTATTTGCAGTGAGTATTCCATTTAATCATATAAAAAATTTATTTTAAATCTAGCATGAACATTTCAATTGAATGACTCACAGACAATTCCAAGCTTGTGTTGTACATATCTTCTCCACCCACCCACCTTGCCTCTCATATTTAATGTCCATCAGTATGATAAAAAGTCAAATTTGTATCCAATGAGTTATGGTTACACAAGTTTGAAATGTTTTAGTACGCTGTATGAATGGCAATATGTAGCACAAAAGTATTACATTTTTCAAGCAAATATCATTAACATTGCTTGAAAATATTTACTTTTGTTTCACTTGTTTATAGGACACATTCTGTATATGCCAAAAATGTTTGCATCCATTGAAAATAGAGGTAAGGCTGAAGTTAGGTCTGTAAAATTATAGCACAGTTGAATCGCTACTTATTAAAAGAGCTTAGTCAAGAGATCTAACCTTATGCAAGGTACCTGTGATTGGCAGAAAACAAGTCTGTGATGCAATCCTAAAAGACAGGTACTCTATACTTAGACCCTTTCCAAGAAGTAACGATTCAATTACTTCTGCAGCACTCTCAGAGTACAGCACTCACTTTGAGAGTACACATCAAATCCTCACTGGTGATAATGCTTCACAACTGGTTAATGGCTCAGAAAACACACTTTTCGAGAGTGGCATCACATGAAAAAGCATTCAGAATATAGTGGTTCAAAATACTCGAGCCTACTGCTTCATCTTTTGCCCAGGCCTATAAGCTCTTAGTCCTGTTCAGCTAACATACATTATTCCTAATAGTTATATTATGTTTGAGGAATTAAAAACGACAGAAAACGTAGCTTTTGTTGCTTCGAGGTATAAGACTAGGGTTGAATTTACAGGCACAGAGACCTTAAACTATACTATAAATAAGCCACACTACCAAAAAATAATTGCCATAAAACTTTAATTAGAATTTCTTCATTGAAACTGCAATTGAATAACCTTTTGTAATGACAGAAATTAAAAATGCAAAATATGCTTTCATATAAATTTTAAATCTAAAATGACATAATAATAAAATAAGTGTGATATAATCCTAAATTCTATATTTTGCATAAATCACAATTGTCTATACTCTATCTAACACCATCAGTCACATTCAGTCATGAGGTCTCGTCCACAGAAACAGCCTTAAACTGGTCAGTGGTTTTGTCGGCTTCTAAATATGTGTCAAAAAGTTTTATTAGCTGTAACTCCTGTTGAACCTAAAAAACATGAGTTAAAAATTTTTCTCAATTGTTCTTTATCTGGTGTTATTTTAAGCTAAGAAAGTGCTAAAAATTTTTGCCCTAAAACCAATATTTACAATTATAGCTGTTCAGATTAAGATTTTCTTGCTTCCCTCATTTGTGTGAACAATGTTTTCCCCAAGTGTTTACATATTGTTTCTAAGAAAAGAAATATGCCCAAAGTAAAAGACAATATAAAAGTTTTTAAAATGTCATACTTGAACGATTAATCCATACTGATATTTCATCAGAAGAAAGGTATAAACCTGCTTTTTGGTTGTTTAAGGGAGGGGGGAGGGTTATCAAATATATAGTGTACTCTGTGTTGTTGTTTCACATTACTTTTATCACCCTCTGAAGACATGATCCTCATCTCCCTGAGAATGCATTTGCTGACATTCCACAAATTATATATTGTTAATTTAGCATGCATTATAATTTAATGCGTAAATTAGTAGGTCCCAGACTGTAGTTGGTGCTACTGTATATATATATATCTTTTATAATCAGTACTTTATTTCCTTTTCCCACATTTTAGATATTTCAGACGATTTATAATATATATAATCTTAATTTATTCATGTTCTATGTTAATGCTGCATTTTAGTATATAAAAACTCTAAAGGTCACCACCTTACGTTCTGTTAAAAAGCGGTCTCTCAGAGAGGTTATTTCTTAATGGAAGTCTATGAGGGAGGATAAACATAAAATTAAACAGTGGAAATTACATACATAAATGGCAAAATTTGTGTCACATTAGCATGCAAAATAAACTATTAAAAATAAAATTTGGTAATTGAAAATATAAATTGCAAGCTATGAAATTTACAATGTTTAAAAAAATGAATATTAGTTAAATAGTGCTCGTAAATTTTTTTTTTCTAAATAAATTTGAAGTTTTGAAAATAAGTTAAATATTGTATCATTTTCAGATAATAAAATTTCCATTAATGTATTTATTCACTTAAGTGTTTTCTGAGGCAAGAAAGCAAAATTTTGTTGTTGAGTCAAGACACTGTTTTGACCTGATATATAGGAATCCAAACTCCCTTAAAACAATTGTTCTTGCATAATTTGCATATGTCTTAAAGTGTTATTCTTAAACTTAAATTCAGTTTTAAATAAACAGAAAGTGAAATTCTTCGTCTCTGAATGGGGATAAATTTAGCATTAAGACTATTGAGAAAAAATCTGTTCTGAAAAAAGTGGCAGTTATGCCAGGGCTGCCACGGTCAACTTTTAACTGCTACTTTTCATGCAAGACAACAATTTTAAGTTAAAAAGTGACTAATTTCATGCAAGTAGTTACTTTTCCAATTTTGGTGACAATATTCAAGAAAAATTTATTAAAGTATGCTGCTAAAACGGCTACTGTTTTCAGCTTTTGAGTCTGCTAAAGCAACTATTTTCATTTCATGCTTTCTGTGACAGAAAGGTTTTACTGTAGTTTATCAAATTTACTTATACAATTATTCCTAAAGATTGTTATTCCTCAATATTTTCATACATGCTATTTGCAGTTTTATTTGAAACTGTTTTTCCAGCTCTATTAAGAATTTATATATATTAGGGTCAGTGAGAATTTATTATTTTGTATTAATTTGATTTAGTTACATTTATATTTACTTTCTGTAAAAGATAAAGTATATATATTTTTTATTAAAATAAAGTATTTCTTTCAATTTTAGGTAATATTAATCAAAGTCTTTTGACTTTGGGGAGAGTGATAACAGCCTTGATTGAGAAACAACCTCATGTGCCTTACAGGTAATTTGTAGATTTTGTTTTGTAAATTTTCTATGTTATAATTTAGACACTCGATGTTTTTAGGTACAACTAGTTAGAAAAATGTTAAATACAATTATATTGCTGACCAACTTATTGTATTCCTTACAAGAGAGTTTGCTTAAAATTATCTAATTTAGTATTGTATATTTTTATCAGAGGGTGAGAATCATGCTCTATTTTTATAAATGAGAAATAGTTTATCTCAAAATTTTCACAACATGAGGATATAAGATTTGCAGTGGCCTAAGCTATGAACGAATTGGAAGTTTATTTTAAGTACATTGCATGCATTTTTATGCGTTCAAGGTTTCCACGCTATCTTCTAAAAACTTAAAATTGTCAGGAAATTTTATAAATGAGATGTATAATGAAATTTTTATATAATTTTTATAATGAAATTTTACAAAATTTTATAATTTCAAAATGTTGGGGGAATCTTAAAATTTCAAAACCTGTACAAGCCAGAGAATTTTAAAAATTTTACTTTTTTTTAATAAAATTTTGTGACTATATTGCACTGATTAGTATATTTTGGTTTTCTTCATTTTAGGATGCATGTGACATATCAAGAAACATTCAACTGTTTAGTTGTATTTCTTATATCTGTTAATTTTTCAAATTTTCAAAACCTATAAAAGAAAAATAGTCAGAGAATTTTATATTCATTACTTTAGGTGACAACTCTTTGGTTGACCTGATAAATTATACATTTGTTTTTTCTATGAATATTTTGTATTTATCTTTCAGAGAAAGTAAGCTGACAAGACTTTTACAAGATTCACTCGGTGGACACACAAAAACATCCATTATTGCTACAATTTCACCTGCTTTTTGTAATCTGGATGAAACTATTAGTACCTTAGACTATGCCACGAAAGCAAAGAGTATAACTATTAAACCTGAAGTCAATCAGAAAATGACTAAAAGGGCTCTTATTCGAGTAAGTGTGTAGTACCACCTTTTTATCTTTGAGTATTATGTTTCTCATTTTCTTTCATTAAAATGTTTTTTGTTTACACAATCTTTAAGATGTACACATATTTTAAACATGGTTAGATAATAATCTAATCATTTCTGTAGAAACTGATTTTTGATTACAGAACTCTTAATAGCTTCAATTATAATGGTAGTACAGTACAGGATCTATTATCCGGAATGATTGGGACTTCAGGCATTCTAAATAAGGGTTTTTTCCGTAATTCGGAACACTTTTTCTAAAACTTACTGGAATGGTTGGTCTCAAATGTCGTTATAGAAAATTATAATTCATTTTAAAAACATAAATATATTTAAAAAAAGCTTTTTTACAATCTATATGGGTTAACTAAAATGCAAATTACATGTAATTATAGTATCAAATTTAGTGAGATTAAGAAAAATTTTGAAAGAAAGAAATGTCTGAAAAAAGTTGATTATTCAGGGTAGTTTTTTTTTTTTTTTTTTTAACATTTCAACTAAAGTGGGCCCTCACCATATTCATCTAATATTTTGGCAGAAGCACCTTTGTTCATATGTTTCAAAATATTTTAAAGTACTTTTAATAAAATTAAGAAGAGAAGGATATTCATTTTTAATTGAAATGAGATATTCAACTATGAGTGCAAATATATCAAATTCTAATTTATGCTCTTCAAATGTATTTCTAATAAGCCTTATAATTCTAAATGCCTGAATAAATAAAAAAAATTTAATTTCGTTATCCTAAACATATATCTCATTTTCACCAACAATATGTTTAAAAGATAATATCCCAGCATAAAAAGCACAAAAAATATAAAAATATTAGTGGATGGAAGCAGATTGAAAAAATGGAAAATATTTAAAAATAGAACGAAATATACCGGTGATCGTGCTTAAATAAAAAATTTCACGATATTGCTAAACTGTCTTCTATAAATTACTAATTAATAAATGTAACATGGAATTTTTTGCTAGGGTCAATTTTCGGTCCAAAATAGCCATTTTCATCCAAATAATAGGATTTAATTGAAAATGATTTTGATCTTGGAATTCCATCAACGTTTTTTAAAATATTGAAGATGTGTATATTTCCACGGAGATGAAAAAAAAATGGATTTTCCCGAGAAAATGACAAGTTTATTGCTTAGGTTAAGTATTTAAAGAGATCAATCAGAAGGCCCTGAATGACATTTTATAGCTGCTATACTTTTCTCTGCATTTCGGCAAAAGTTAACTCTCATTAATTTTGGGAATTCCTTACTTAAACGTACTTTCTATCCTCTCGTAAATGTGCTGATGACTCTTTTTTTTTCATCTTTTCCAATAAATGTTTATTAAATTGTGCAAAATAATGTAAATTCTGCACGGCACATTGCGTTTGAAGAGCGTAGGATTTCTTTAGCAATATCGGGATATTTCTAACGAAAAAGTTGGAATATTTTTACCGAAAATCAAAAGTCCCGGAACAAAGAGCCGAAAAGAAAATGTAACGAATTCGGAAAAATTGAAACCTTTGTGCCTAGTGTGCTCTGCCCTATACACCCAGAAAAAAATGAAACGCCATTAAAAAAGCACCTTGCTGCAACTTGTCCGAAACTAACTCCTGTATTATACTATACAGGAGTTAGTTACGGACAAGTCACGGCTCCTATATACTATACAGGAGACTTATCCGAAACTAGTGAAGAATGGAATGACACGTGTCGCCGTCAATGTGACGGTCTCGCCCGTGCCGGATCGTCACCTCCGAGAGCTACTATCGGGAGTGACGGCCGGATGCAGCCGCTTAGGAAATTTTTGGGAAAAACGGTGCTACTTCGGATGTTTTCCAAAAAAGAGGAATTGTGGAACATCTTGGAAAAAACATGATCCACGGAATATTTTCATTCGCTATCGCGAGAATTCCTTGCATTCGTTTTTGAAATTTAAGAAGAATCAGCGGCGGCGAGTGCGCACGGCATTTTTTTCTGCGCGGGAATTTTGAATTTCGTGCACGGTTTGCGCGTCCTATTTCAAACCCTCAAAAATAGTAGGTTTCAATGCATTTTTTTAATTGATATTTCTAATTAAAGCAAAAAAGCATTTGCGGGATTTAAAAAAATAAAATCGCTATTTGGCGCAATATTTAGCAAATAATCGTTTGTTGTTGCAGAATTTGGCATTATTTTGCCGTATTCCGGTTTTGGGAAAGTCCGGATATTGGAACGCCAGATAAGAGGTCGCGTACTGTACTCAATTTTTCTTTTAAAATTCTCATTACTTTTGTAATTGTTTCCAAACATAACTTAAACTAATGAAAATTTGAGGAACAAGAAATTATATTAAAATATAATAATCATTTAAAATCATAAAAAATGACCAATCAGCACTTTCTCTCATTTTCTTGGAAACAGACAAGATTGCATATAAATATATCGCATTTTGTTAGTCTTTGGTAACATTATTAAGCAGTCAGAAGTTTTGCCGTAACATAAATACTCCAGAATTCATATTAAATGAAATCCCCTGACCAGTATTTTACTTAGTAGTAAACTGTACATTTGGTAATAATTCAGATATATTTATTAAAAACTCCTTAACTATGTTTAAGGTGTGTTTGTATAAAAATATTATCATTTGAAAGTGTTAAAGCTTTGTTCTATACAATTTTTTTTATTTCTAATATAAATAAATATTCTTTGAACTATTTTATAACTGTAAAATTTTTAAAATATCAATAAGGGTATACTGTAAAAATATTAAATGACTTATAAAACAGCTTTTTAAAAATGGTAACAGTAATGTTCAGGTCCCTCTTGCTTTTCAGTGACAAATGAGGATAATGGAAACTTGAGCAACGTATTTAAGCACAAATAACATAATAATGCAGCATACAGCTGTTTCACTGATATGATGGATCCCCTTCGTTTGTGCAAGAGAACCAACAAACCCAAAATTAGATGGACAAAATGAGCTCATTTCATTCCCAATAGCCCATTCATTCATTTGAATTTATTAGTTCTCTTGTACTGACGAAGAAGATCCAGCATATCCTCGAAACAGCTGTATGTTGAATTATTATTTTATTTGTATTTAAATATGTTGCTCAAGTTTTCTTTATTCTTTGCACAAAGTGTTTTTTACTTATTAGTAACTGATGATACTCAGTAACCTACTAGCAATGTAATGATAACTTGTTATATAGCTGAATATCTGATAATTGTTAATTTTTAGGTTTAAAAAAGAATTAAAAAATTCTGACTTTATAGTTTCTAGAAACTATAAACTGTTATATATAACTGTTCCTGAAAATGTATTCTAACATTTCTAATAGACAGATCAGTTTAACATGACTAACTGATTTTTCATGCATAGTCATTACATTCCCATGGTCAGAAATTGTTGAAAGTTAAACTTTGCCTTCTGTCATTTCTATGAAGTTAATAGTTGCATATTTAAAACTTGTGACATTTGTAAAGATTCATTTTAATAAAAACTAAATTATTGGTATCGCCAAGAATTTTAGCAGTATTTTCTATTTTCTCCAAGTCATTTGCTAAAGGAACTAACTCTCTTTTTTCACTCATGGTGTAACCCATTTGTCCTGGAACATATTCAATTTCACTAACTAAATCATTTAATCTGCCATTTAATTTTTCACAAAATTATTTCAATTCACAAAAATACCTGTGCATACAAGGAAGAAAATGCTTAACTGATCATCAATCATCATCCCTGGACCGTATTTCACAGCCATTATTGCTCATCTGAATGGTGCAGGTGATGATATGAGTGAGCACAAAAATCTTTAAAGCAAGTGTTTTAAAATTTTTCTGGATTCAGAGTTACAGTACTTCTATCAGAAAATTCCACAATCTTTGCTTTCGGGTGTTTTGTGCTCACCGATCATATCATCACCTACATTTGTGCTGATAAGTGGCAATGATCACAAAACCATGGTAATACATGACCAGTTGAGCACTTTCTTGCTTATATACAATGCCTGTTATAGAACAAACATATATCTTGAGGCAAAAGCACTGTATACCTGGCCAACCCCTAACAGGGTTTCCACTCTATGTGGAATTATTAAAGAATTTTTTAAAAAAAAGGAACAAAAAGTTATTCAGTTCCTCAGATAGATTGTCCTTTCAGGTATTTTAAAATTTTTGCTTTTTGTTGGGCAAGTATAGTATAGTGCTGAACCTTTTATCCGGAAAGAGCCAAAATCCGGAACTCAAAAAAGTTTGGAGTAATTTTTGTTGTAGATATTCTGACTTTTTATTCAAAGGTTGGCATCATCATTTTGTGGGGAATCATTATTCTTTTCTTTCTGTTCTAAGTGTTCATTCTATTTTGACTAAGCATCCATTCGGAGAATGGAGAACAGAGTCTCTTTAACTCTTGCAGGGGTCCCTTGAGAAAAGTAAATTCTAGGGCTCCATAAAGAGTAAAAATTTGTACATTAAGCACAAAAGATAGTCCGCCTGAGCTTTGTGTGCCCCCAGCAAGAACTAATAGAACAAACAGCTAATTGTCACAGATGAGGAGAATAGGTTGTGCTTTTTTTTGTGTGTGTATGTGTGTGTGTGTTTTCCATAATGGACCTGAAATATGGAATCTAGAAAGATACCAGTCCCAAGCTTTCTGGATGAAAGGTCCGGAACTGTATAAGGAGAGTCCTTTAGTTGTTCAGTTCAATTTCTTAAATAGCAATTAAAAATCTATTAATTTTTTAATATTATGCATATCAATAGGTCTTTATCTCTAATTTAATACAAGCATTAATATCCTAAACAAAGTTTTTGCAAAGAAAACCCAAAGATATACATTCATAGATATACTAGCAGAAATTAAGATACTTGACTAGCTATGTCTTACAGCCAGCTGCTAATTTTGTTTTCAAAATTCAGTTAACTGAATACACAGTCACTGATTGTCCAGTTAACCAGTTATCAGTCATTAATAAGCAAATAACTCGTGACTGAGATAAAATACGTATACATATGTATTATGTAGATGAAATTATTCCAAATTTATACTAAAATGAGTTTCCTTCTTATAATTGCTTTTATGTTCATATAATTATTTTTTCATTTTTATTTCGATAAATATTTTTTATCGAGTTAATATAATATATTTATTAATATATCTTTAATGTATCGAAAAATTTGGTTTTACAATCTTTTTTTCTTTAAATGTTCTATAAGTGCTATTATGAGAAAAAATTTAACTTTTATTTGTATTGTTTTCTGTAAATATTAATGGTGTCATATAATATTCTGTCACTTAGGAATATGCAGAAGAAATTGAAAGACTACAAAAAGATCTTGCAGCTTTGCGATCTAAAGAAGGATTTTATATTGATATGGAAAATTACATGTAAGTTAGGTTTTTTTTTTCAGTGCTTTTTTTTTTTTATTTTCAGCATATCCATAGTATCTCACTGTATTGTTTTTATTATATAGGCGCCTTAATAATGAAATTCTTGAGAAGAAGGATTTAATAAAAGATTTAACAGACAAGATTGACTTTCTTAAAACTGAAATTGCAAAGGTTTGATATTTAAAACTTTACCTTTCATAGTTTAAAGTTTTTCTATTTGAAATATGTAATACAAGAGTTGAAGTAGCAAAACTAGAGCAGTAATAGAGCCTACTTTCAGCAATATTCTAGATTTTATGAATATATTATGAACATTTAATTAGTTCAAATGTTAGGTCTTATTTGCCTACTTTTAATAAACAAAAAAGTTACCTGAATTTAACATATGTACAAAGTAGTAGAATTGAATAAATACAGTAGAGCCTACATATAGCAAAGTCGCAAGAAACAGGAAAAAGCATTTCTAATTTGAGATCAAATGTATTAAGAAGACTTAGTTAAAATCTTATTTATTCTTAACCTTTTAAGCGTGTCATTTATTTCCCCTTGCGCGCACTGCAATGGGGATTTTTTTTTTCTCCCATACCCTTTTGATGAGAAGGTGAGGGAATTGAAAGAGAAGGTGTTTTGCTGAAATAAGTATTAAGTAAATAAACATGTATAATAACAGATAAGTAAATAAACATGTATGATAACAGATAAGTAAATAAAAAAACATAATATAACAAAGAGCAACTTCACAGTCTGAACACCATGTCTTGGTTTCTTTCCTAAGCTTCTTGCCAGTTTCATTGGATGCATAACATATAACACATCACCTAGTTGGCTTTTTTTTTGTAGGGTGTGAGATAACTTACGTTTTGCTGAAATAAGATTGAAAGCATTTGAGGTCGCCATTGTTTTGAATGTGAAATCCCAACAAAACTACGTTTATTTTACGCGCATCTATGAAATACTGCCTCTGATAAAATTTAGTTTGTAGGACTACTACCACCATCTAGTGTAAAAGATTGTAAACACAGTTAATATCTCATAAAAAATCATATGACGTGTTATTTCCGTCAAACACGCAGGAGTCTCGGCTTTAAAAGTGCATCACGAGTCTAACTCATCAAACCCTCTTAGAGGTAGTGCAAAGCATGACGAGTTGAACTCATCAACAACGCTTAAAGGGTTAAAGTAATTAATTGAAGAAATACTTCAAAGACACTCGAAACAAGCACTTTACACTAGAAACATTACCATAATTAATGATAAAAATCTTGGTATTTAAATTGTCTCATGTTACACAGGGGTTACTCCTCACCTTACAGAATATTATGCAGTTTAAGATCTCTTATATTAGATTGTATGTTTACATTTTAGGTGATCTTAGATTTATCAATTAAATGCACAATGTTTTAAATGTTGAGTTGTATTAGTAAATCACCTGTGGATTACCGTGGTGCCGATTACATTTTGGTATGATTTGGAAAAAAAGACCCTGCCTTTTTTTGCGAAATGGCACACAAACATCATCAAAATCTAAAATAAAAGATTACGTATGTTCAAATATATCAATTAAATACTTGTTTTATACGTAGTGTTTAACGATGAAAAGAATAAGACCAACCTCATTACTCTAGGACTTGCCATTCTCGAGATATTTTAGTTTTTTTTCGCATTTTCTCTGCACCACCGTTTGGAAAAAAATTTAGTTACCAAATGAAAACGAAAATTGAATTAAAAGTGCAAATTTAGTGTAATTTAAAATAATTGTAGGTGTTTTTTTGTGTTATTAAACTTAATTTTATGGATTATTGAAGAAATAAAGAGAATATGAATATGAGTCTGCAGAGAAAGTCATATGCTGCCCACATCAGATTTTTTGTTACTCGCTTCTGAAGTGAAAAATGTTCTTCCCTATCAGCCCGTCTCTCGAGTTTCTCTGTATTGTACCACAAAAACTAGCATACAAAAATATGGAATTTGGTACATTTGTAGATAAATAATAGGGAGACCACAGTGAAATAAACAATTTTCAATGTAAAATGAAATAGCTCGTGAAGTCTGCTCTACAAGTTCGCAAATTACAGGTGTTGTCGAAAAATAGCGAGCAGGGGGGGGGGGGGAGCCCCCTTGTTTATAAAAAAATAATTAAAGCAATGTTTCATTCAAAATTTGGGTTACATCTTGTATGAAATTTCCTGTTATTACTGAAAATTGATTTTTTTTTTATCAGGGAGGGTTTGGTATATTTTTAGAGGGGGGGGGGCTCAACCCCCGCTTTCCAGTGGTTGGCTGCAGCCCTGTGTTTTTGTCATGAGCTTCTGACAGTGACTCTGAACTGGTTCAAGGTGAAATTGAGCATTACGTATGGTAGAACTTTGCAGTGTCAATAGAGATCAATGAGTCTGGCAGCGACTTCCCCTCCCAGTGGCGTAAGTCCTGGGTGAATAAGCTAAAAAATTTTAAATGTGCCAACATTGACAATCTTGCTACCTATTGCAATTACTGTTGATTTAGAGATTTAAATAAACACTAGTTGCCAATGGAGATAAAATATTTTTCTCTAGTATTTTGAATTGGAAGATTTCTTTTTTCTTATAGAACGATGTATGCAATAACATTTCAATAAACAGGAATCTTACATTGCCTTTCCCATCAATTTTTCCAATTTAAAGCCAATTTGGTGTTATTAATAAATGTTAATAACACCATTTTATGTTGCTGATTCCAACTTTCAACTAAACTTTATTTTCAAATGTATGCAAATTTTTCAATAAAATAATCTAATCAGTATGATATGGCATCAGACAAATGCAGTTCAAAACTCTTTCTTTCTCCTTGGAGGGCTGAAACTGAACTGGATTATTCAATCCAATGCCTCACTCCCACATGCTTTGTATTTTGATATTTACTCACCTCTGGGATAAGGGTATGGGAATTTATGGCTGAAGTGCATCCTGAAATATGATACAAGGAGAGGTTTACTTTTTCATACGAAAGTCATTTCAGTGATAGGCAGCTCAGCGAGTGTTCATGCAAAATTTCAAATCATTTTGACCAGTGCTTTTTATTTGAGACCATTTTCAAACCGGGATCTTTTATTATAACCACCCTGTACATATCGCTTATAATTTTGTCTTAACTATTATTTTCTATTACCTCAAAAATACTTTTATTCTTGGCTCACATGGTTAATTTTCATTGTATATATATATATTTGAATATCTTCTATTTATAATTATAGGTTGAGGAAAATTTTAATACAACAAAAGAGCAGCTTACTGTGACCAGTGAAAAATTGAATGAGACTTCACAAAAGTATGAGGCAACAGCTGCTCAGCTTTCGAACACAAAAGATGCTTTAAATCACACTCAAAGGGTAATAAATTACTTTGATTAACTCATGTTTTAAATAAATTTCATGTAGTGCTTCTTAAAAAAATGTTTGTTTTTCAAGAATATTAAAAATTGTTTTTTTTTTTTTTGTTTTTTTTTTCAATTTTAGGTTCTATCAGAAACGACTCTTGAAAGAGATGAAAAGCAGTTTTTAATTAATATACAAAGTAATACTGAAAAGAAGCTTTCACAGCAAGCACAAAAGGTTATTTCTTTTAAATTAGTTTGATACTAACAAACTTGTATAACAAAATGGAGGGAATTGTGAGAACATTTTGTTGAAAACCTCTAATTTGTTATAAAAATGTCTAAATTTTGTGATATTTTTTTTTTCTTTTCGTAACATATAATAAATGTTCTGTTTATTTTTGTCATTTTAAAAATATGGGCCTTTAGCTCATCCAGACAATAAATACTAGACTATTAGTATTGGTCTTATTTTAACTAATCCTTCACTTTTACACTAAATTGTGTTCATTTTATCTAAATCTTGCAATACAATTTTAATGTTTGAATGTATAACACTTAAAGATTGTTGCCAGCTTTGCAACAATTGGTAAATGATGTTTCGTACAAAATTACTGACAATTTTATCTGGATATGTTTTGTACAAAATTACTGACAATTTTATCTGGATATGTTTCGATCAGCATCTTACAAAGTTAAATAATTTCATTTCAGTCAACCACCAATTTTGACCCTGAATATAATATTTACTTTCCCGTACAGAGAAAGTATTGTTTTCATGAAAATTTTTGATTTCGAGCTTTTGACACCATATATGTATTAGGACCTCCTCAACATGTTTTGACTATTTTTAGAGTGATGTCTGTCATCTGTCTATGATCGATTTCTTATGTACACGATAACTGTCACAAATATTAATGGATTTTCATGAAACTTTATATCTGGCTTTGTTAATGTAAAATCTAGAACTAGATAAAAAAAAATTGAAATTTTATATTTTTTCACAAAGCAAATTTTATATAATTTGCAAAAATTTTATATAATTATACATAAAAGGGATTATTTGTGTCTCAATGATCATAAAAATTAACAGTTTCAATCATTGTAGTGAAAAATAGTTGCAATACAATTTTGTGTTTGTGACATCATTAGCCCCCTGAGGAGGGGCAAGTTACTCAAGGATGTGCATTGTCAAACTTTGTATCAATTCCAAGATTTTTTCAAGTCCTCTAAATAGAAGGATAGCATGCTATAATTGTGATCATTTGGACCAATGATACAGATTTTGATTTTTTCTTGCAAAATTTACGAAAAAAAAAAAGAAGTTACTTAAAATTGAATTCTGGCATGAGAAAATTGAGTCGAGGCACACTCTAGTTAATTTAAGAAACATGTCAACTTCAGAATATAACCCTTTCCAACTTTTGTCAGGGTTAATCAAAGGCTGCTTAATGTAGTATTGAAAAACAGCTTTACTCGTTTAGCCTAAAATTTTGAAAAATAAAACTACATAATTGCCAAATTTTTTTTCAAAAGATTTAAATTTTTAAAATCCGAAATTACTTACTATGATACGGTTTAACCCCATTGGAATATATACTTTAGATCCATAAATAATCCTTAATTGTTTGAGAAATGTGTGGGAACCCTAAAAAATATCTGTAGAAAATATTGCACTGTTGACTTTTATTTCCTCACTGTAATATTCTTTTATTTATGAAACAGAATATTATACCAATATTACTACTAATTGTGCTCCTTCTGCAGCAACTAATATTGATGGACTAGTTTGCTTTTGTCAGCACCAAAAGTTATAAGAGCAAAACTGGTCCACTGATACCTGTGTGGCACTGGGAGCATAACTTCAAGCTATGGAGTGCATTTTATCTGTAGGTTTTGTGATTAAATCAGACCTTGCTGTTTTGTGCAGTTGATATTCAATCTTATGTGTATTTTTAAGCTGTTCAGTGTGGTTGATTTTGTTAACTACCATGGCAGTACAGCTTGTGCACCTATCCATAAAAAAGCACAAATGTGTAAAATAATTAGAATCAAATTCTTATTTTTGCTATTCATACCACTTTAATTTTTAATGTATATTTTAAGGATCAGGAACAATAGCTAAAATATGAGTTTGATACCAACATATAAAGTCATGCCTTGTCTAAAATAAACACAGAAGCCATCGATGAGCTATAGAGATATGAAAATTTACAGCTTGTACCAAGTTTTCTTGGAGTCGATACTGATGAACTCTAATGAGCGTGATGCCTGTTCACTAGTGCTGGTAGCTACATTTGAGCATAACTCCCAATTTTTGGCAAATCTCCTGTTGACAGGTTTTGTGATGTAACTACTAAAGTTGTTTGTTATCAACAATTTATATAATACTGGTATTTCTCTTCAATTTGGGGTGGGAGATTCAATTTTGTTCACTATAACTAATTTTGTTATTTTAAGATTGGATTATATGCAGACTTGACTATATATGCAGTATATGTATATTATGTTGCTCATTTTCAATGTATCTCAATTGTATTGTTTTCATTTCAGTTACTGCATGTAGCTGATGAGGTAACAACTGATGCTGAAAAATTGCATGCAAAAATTAAACGCAAAGACTATGTTGAAAAAACCAATGAAGATAAATTTCATGAGTTTAGAAATGCATATCAGAAGAAATTTGCTATGCTTGATGACATGGTTTCATATTCAGAAAAGCAACAAACTGATAAGCTTTCGAATATCAAAGAATACAATGGTAAAAGTATATTTTCTTAAATATTTAGTGTATATATGTTGTTGTTTTTCCATATGAAACTGCTTCTTTTCACTTGCTTTAGCAATTGAATTTTTATTTAAAAATATTATTCTGCTTGATTTGTATGTATGGATAAAATGTTTTTATACTTTTCTCATAACAGGAAATCTAAATTTTTATTCTCTTTTAAATGCTATGCTTTGCTTGGTATGTTCGCTAGTAACATATCCCAAATCCAGGGCATCTTTTCAGATAACATATATATATTTCTTGTAATATATAATTGATAATATATATCTTGTCAAATATATTGTATACGTTTAATTTATATACTGCAAAGCAAGTTAGTAAAATAATTATTGGATATTTTCAGATGAAGTCTATGGTCGAAGTTTCCAGATGAAATCAGGACAAAAACTAAAAGTGCTAGCTAGTAATAAGCAGTTAGCAACTAACTTGTATTGCTTTGAAAGCCTATAAACAAAATAAATGAGTCTGAAAAAAGAATCGAATAAACTTATTGAAGTTTACTGGGATTTTATTTTACAAAATGCTATTGATGCAAAACCATTTCAGCTCCATCGGGCTGGAGCCGCCACTGATTTTTTTTTAAATAGTTTTTAGCTAATAAATTAAAAAACATCAAATGTTTACCAATTAGAAAACTATTGATATGAACAATTAAAACTTAATTCATATTTATGTCTGTATCAAAGTCGGATATTAAAATACAAGAGGAGAGTCAAGGGTTTGAAGTAATGACTCTGCAGCCCTGCCAGACACTATTCACAAAGGATGCAAAATATTTTATATAATGTTATTAATTTGTGAAAAATGCCACATTGATGCATAATGTAATCAGTAAGTAAAAACGTTTTTTGGAAAGGAGAAGGGAAAATTAGGATTTTTGTATTCAATTAATTTATTTTAAATATTAATTGAAATTAGTAATTTTGAAAGTGAAGTCTGTATATATATATATATATATATATATATATATATATATATGTATATGTGTGTGTCCCATTTAATAATTCTGTGTAAAATTAAGTTCATACTGTTTTAAAGCTCATAATTTTTTACTATTATTTTTTTTCCAGTATAAATTGAACAGTTTCAACTAAAAATCCATAATGTAATTTCGAAGTCTGTGACCTGTGGCATTTTTACATAATTTTTGTGGTACTTAATGTAATAAAATTTGTAATTTCAGATAAAATCATAGTGTTTCTACAGGCATTTCAGCAACAGAATGCTGATTTCTTTAATGAGTTTATGGGCAGTATCTTGTCTGAGATGGGAAAAGTATCTACTAATGTTGCTGCAACAGATAATTCTCAAACAAAGTGGAGCACAACATTTCTCAAAGAGAATAATTGTCAAAAAGCAAGTGACTTTTATCTGTTTTTTCATTGTTTTTTATTTATTTTGTGTGAGTGTGTGTTTGTTTTTTCTTTTATATATGTTATTTCATTTATTACTTAACTTATTGTAAGAACTCATGTATATGATAGGTCTGAGTTAGAAATGAAAATTCAAATGTTCACTTACTAACAAGTGACCACTAGGCAGTTTTAGTTTAGTGGCCACTCTTATCAGATTTTTTTTTTTAATTGATAAGTCAAGTTATATATACTTAATGTGTATATATATATATATATATATATATATATATATCAGGGATGTATCTAGAGAAATGTGAGTGGTGGTTGATTTTCCAGAACAATTATAATTGCGAATATAAAATTTGGAAACGAGCTTCGCATTAATTCGCACACATAAACAGTATTAGTATTGTATACTTTTATATTAAAGAAAAACATTTGATAAAATTGAATATAACTTTTTTTAAATGTAATTATAATACAGTACAACCTCGAAAATCCGGACTCGTCCGGACTTTGCCGATTCCGGATTTTCGATTTTTCCGGATTATAGAATTTGAATAAAATTCAGATTTGATATTAACTAAATACACTATAAAGCACTATTTTTAGTAAAAATAATGGCAAAAGTTAAGTTAATCAATTAAAACATATGATTTAATCTAAAAAATAGGACAAAAGAAATTTCTAAGAAAAAATATACACATTAATAATTTAGAATGTGTGAACGAAACGAAACGATAAAATTCCATTTTATCATTTCGTTTAAATATTTGAATTAACATTTGTTATTTCATTAATTTTGGTTTATGGGAAAGCAGTTTTCTTTACCCTGTAGATGTAGATGGACATTACTTCTGCTCAGTTATAATGCTTCTTTGTTCAAGACCTTTAATTGCATGATCGATTTTTTGCATAAGATTATCAATGGGTATTTTTTCTTCTCCACATTTATCGTCACTACTTCGATCTTTTTTTATTTAATATCATATCGCGAATTTCGCCATCATTCAATTTATTTACGATTGGCGCATCATCATCAAAGTGCAGAACTTCCGTTATATCGGCTTTGTCGAGATTTAATGAAGCGCCGGATTTTTAATGCAGTGCCGAGATTTAATAAAGATCGAGGATTAGCACTTTTAACGATATATTTAAAGGTGTAAATGTGTTTAAACCGTTTTCGCTATTAACGAACGAAAAACAAAAAATAAGAACTTAAAAGTTTTATTTATTATCTAGCATCTATATAATGTTATGTTTAAAAAGACTGATGACTCTGAAAAAAGTAAAAACTTTATTAGTAATAGTCAAATATGTAAAAAATATCGCAGTAGTAGATAAAATAAATATCTTTTCCAAGAAAGAAAAATATCTCTCCTCTCAATAATTTTTCTAAATTACGATGAGTCATTACTAGGTTACAGCAGCGCCCGGACGTGGTGGGGCAGAGAAACCGAAGAAAGGAATTTGCTTAGTTCCTAATCGCAAACGCAGCAGACTGTCACCGGTGGCAAGCCGACCCCTTTGAGAGGTCTGTGGGTTAATGACCTTGTTGCTCGGTTCTGTGCGATACGATATTATTTAGTTATTTATTTGCTATTTACAGTATGTAAATATGGCTTTCTAAACAAAAAAGGCAAAATATACAGTCGATTTCAAGCTGACACGTTCGACGAGAACGAAAAAATCGTCAAATATCGGGAGGGGGAGGAGATTCTGAAGACAAAGCAGAATACATTGAAGAATGGAAATCGTACTACGAAATGAACAAAATAAATTTCCGGGAGCGTTAATATGAATTCTCGGGATTTTTAGATTTAATTGAACATCTGTGATAAAATGTTACGATAACGTTTTAAAGTTATATTAAAAATTACATTGTTTCAGAAAAATGTCTTTTTCAATAATGAGAAAAGGAAATTTTGATAATAAAAATTCAGTATTTAAATAACGATGTATATTTTACGCGAAATAATTCATCAGGAGTTGTGACTTGAATAAGGGGAGGAGGGATTAACGCTAACAACGCAATTCACGCTCCAACCACGAGCCTATCTACGGCCGTCCATCTAAACTTTCGTTTCATTTCCGGATTCAGAAAGTCGATCGGAAAATACGGTAACATAAATAATCTTATGTATAAAATAAATAATCTTACCCACCCTGTTGTTTTTTAAATCCGCGACTTCGTCAGTCTGGGAAAAAAAAAAACCGAAAATTTGGAAAACGTCCGGATTTTCGAGGTTGTACTGTACGTATATTTTTTTGGATGAGTGGTGGTCGGCAATTGAGTGGTGGTCGGAAATTCTGAGTGGTGGAAACCCCGACCACCGCCGACCACTGTAGATACATCCCTGATATATATATATATATATATATATATATATATATATATTATAAAAATAAATTATTAAATCCAAAGTTAGAATGTATGTAGTAACTCATAATACACTATTCCAAAATTTTCTACAAATACAAAGAAATTAAGACAAAAAGAGGAAATAATAAAGCATAATGCAAGTCATAAGGACAAAGACAATCAACAAATTTCAAAAATGAGGAATGCAAATAAGAAAACAAAAAAATCAAGCAAAAAAGCTTGCACATGGAGGAGATTTAGGCTTACGAGATTAGGCTTACGAAAAGTTCATTTCGAAAAAATTCTCATCGGGTCCATATATCTTTTCGAAATGAACACAAAAATGCTTGTTTCTGAAACACAAGATAGATTTTATCTATAAACTTGTGTTATATGGACGACAAGCATAAAGATTGGAACAATAAAGGAAACATAAATACCTCAAAACGCACCTCTTCAGCGCAACCATGACGAGCAAAATATGACTGGATCATCGTTGCCATATGCCAAAATGAAAAGATGTGATTTGCTGTTGCCAAAGAGAGTAATAAAAACAGTACTGCGCAAAGGCAATAAAATGAGTTATTCAACTGTTAAAGCTTCGAGATAAAAAGATGAAAATATAATTGCAGGAGAATGAAGAAGTACGGCTAAAATAAGATAATAAGGGGAGAATATGAGAATTTTAGGCTAATCGAAACTTATTAACTATACTATTGACTAAATATGCAGGATATTGATACATTTTACTGGTAATTTTGAGGTTATTAATGTGCAAAGCATGAAATTTTTTATCTGATAATCTATAAATTCTAAAAAGTTGATTAAGTATAATATTTCTAAACAATTGAATCGAGTTGCAGGAATTAAAAGGTAATAATTTATTAATATTAAATTTAAAAAAATCTTTTTTATCATATAATTTAGTAACTATCCCATGAGCAGGTTCTATAATTAGATTTAAATCCAAATAATAAACATTATTACTAATAGAAGTTTCATTAGGTATTAATTCCAAATTATCCGGATAGAAATCTATATCTATGACATAGTTATCAGTAAATACAAGACAAATCAGATCATCTACATATCTATAAATTTTATAATCAGTTGAAGTAAAGAATTTTTCATAATGATATAGGTATAAATTAGCTAACATACTACTACTACAGCCACCTTGTGGAACACCTGAGACTTGTAAGTATAATTTATTACCTTGAAAGATATAATTATTGAAAAGAACAAAATGGAGAAGCTTAGGAAAATTGGTAAATTTTGTAAGATTAGAATGTTTAGTAATATAAGCATTATATAAAGCTAAAATGACATCATATAGATCAGTGATCTTAATATTATTAAATAGATCTTTAAAATCAAAAGTTTGAAATCCTATTATTTTACCATGCGTTTTTAATTTATTTTTTAATTCCTTACTGTTATTTAGAATAATGTAGCTATCACCAGAATCTCGTAAATTGCTATTTAGTACATTTAAATAATTTAGTAATAATTTACTAGCAGTAGTAGAGTATGAATTATGACCACTAGTAACAGTTCTAAATTTAATAGGATTTTTATGAAATTTAGGTATAAGCACAATATATGGAAATGTCAAAAATTTATTATTAATATCTAAATCACTATACATATTGATAATTTTCAATTTGATACTATTAAGAGAGTGTGAATCAATTTTAAATAGACTATTATTTTTTAAATAATCTAGCAGATATTGAATATATAATTTTTTACAAATAATAGCATAATTATTAGAGGCTTTATCTACATAAGTAATAACAAAAGATCTATGTAAATCATTAACAGAATGCTTTATATTATCCATATTATATATGGATCTAGATAAATTAATACTACAAATGGTATTTTTAATAGATCTTAAAATAGTAAATTTCCACATATTAAATGCCTCTAAAGGCTGAGCATATTTAGAAGCTAATCCATAAATAAATTTATCAAGGTCCAGATTGATTGACTTTAACACTTGTTTAGAATTATTACATGAAGGTAACCTGAATTTAGTGCCAAATGACATTATAGTTCTTAAAGATTTATCTTTTACAATAGCTAAGTCTCCAGTAACTATATGACCCAAGTGTGGATTTATAAATTCAGCATAATTATCAGCACTACAAATACATTCACCATCTAAATTTGTTGAGGAATCTATTACGACTGAGAGAGATTTTGAAATTGCATTGTAATTAAAAATGGTTCTTCCAATAGGCTTGATATATTTAAAAGTTTTTGTAACATTCAAATCCTTTACAGGCAATAAATGATGAAATTGATTAAATAAATTCTTAAAGTTTATGGAATTATAAATAGGATGCTTAAATGATATTACACAATAAGAATTGGAACAGTTATTATGATGAAATTGATTAAGTTTTATTTTTAAATATTTTGATCTAGTAATGAGATATTATATATATGCATATGAAGGATGTAAATTGGGAAAAAAAAATAGATGCACAGTTAGTAAACTTCTAGGCAGTTTTCTGATTAAAACAGAAATTAGGAGGGGAGTTGTGGCCTGTTTGTTATTTCGTTTTTGTCAAAGGTCGATTAAAATCAATCTTTGGCAAGTGCCTATTTTCAGGTCTGATCAAAGTTACAAAAGATTAAACTTATCTACATGCATAGTCAATAAACTATAATTTGTAATTACAATAAATAAGGCTCTTAAAAGAAAATGTTTTAACATATTCATTTAAACATTACAACTGCCAAAAAGGATAGAATAAGCAATTTATAATTGTATGTGCTGTAATGAAATGACTCTGTATGGCTATCTCTGATACACCCTAACTTCTTTCTGAACAAGACATAGCCATAATTTGCATAATGCCGATGAGGCAATTTTAATTGAAGATAGTGTATATTAAAAACAATGTTTTCAATATTCATTCCTTGAAGTCATTAATAACTGCCTATCTATTTAAATCTAGAGAAGTTTTAATTTGCATAACAAAACAGTTTGTCATCATGACAATGATTATCATAGGATGATGCCTTCACTTCAGAATGATGGCAGTGGTGTATACAAAATGATATTCTTTTAATTTCCTATACTATATTCCTATTTTGAAAAAGTTCCTAGGCATTTTATGTAGTTTTGTAGAGGCTTAACATTATGCGCAGTTTTGAGATGTCAAATATTTTGCTTTTGTATTGGGCAACAGATGGAGAAATCTTTCTACTTGTCAATTTAAAGTTTTTTATTTCAAACTTTATCATAAAATAAACAATTTTCAATCATAGTAGTCTTTTCCTCTACAATTTTGATTATATAATCATTCCAATAACATATAAATAACTCATAATTTCTGTCATACTAAATATCTGTCTGTGTAATTTTGTACTGTTCGGATTGATGGCAAATTTTCTTCAGAATGAATGAGGAATATTAATACAAGTATTAAACAGAGGTTTTAAAATTTGATGATTTATAAAATTTGTAATTAAAATGGTTGGAAAAAATTTGGATTTTTCTGAAAAATGCAGCAAATAAATTAACCACTTGCCAGCACTAAAAATTTCTATTCGCAATGCATCTAAAAAAATTAAATTTTTTTTTCTGAATAATGCAGTAATTAAATTCATTTACCAGCAGAAAAAATTTCAATTCACAACTATCTAATTATATGAAGTAAAAATCATTTTCTTCAAAAATGTATATCACAGAAATAACTGTTTTTTTTTTATCTCTTACAGCATGAAAATCAAACTAAATTTAAATAATGGGGTAAATAACTCAAATGGTTTTAAAAGATCTTGCAATGAAAAATAATTGAAGTAAATAGACAAGATAAAAATTATTAAACAAGTTCTATTGTAATAATATTCTAAGAGTTGATAACTTTAATAATAATTTGAGTTGTAGTTTTAAAAGATTGTAATTATCTTGCATATTTTTTAATTATTAAATTGCAATTATTCTGTGGGTTTATATTCTTATTTTTATGCTTTGTTGTTTTGAAATGTAATTTCAATTGTTATAAACACTCACTATCCAATATTAATTGTGTTTTAATTCATCAAATCTGAATTGACTTCACTTTTTATAGGAAGGCCTTTCAAAGAAACTGCTCTCATTTTTGTCAGATAAACTTCCAGAACTTATGCACGAGATGAATTTGAGAAACTCAGAAATGGGAAAATGGGTTCAACGTGTGCATAACGTTTTATCTGAAGAGGTAATAATTGTCAAATTCAAAGATTTGCCATATTATTCAACTTTAATTTTGTTTTCATGAAATGTGTATTTTACTGACAACAGCATTAGAAGTTAGCAATGTTGTTATTACAATGAATAAACTGCTTCTTTTAAGGAAAAATTTTTTATTGTTAAATTTACAATTTCATTTAAAAATCCATAAAATTCTTAATGCTGTTTAAAAACAGTAAAATTCATAATTTCATTTAAAAGTGATATAGTTGTGATTTTATTTAAAAAATCTAAAATTCTTGATAATTGATTCTTGATAATTCTTAGAAAATTGCAATATTCATTGCACCGTTCATATCTAGATAGAAAGGCTTCATTCGCACGTCTGAAACGCAAGCACAGAATATGGTCTGCAGCTTTGATGATTAAATCAAATTTATAAAATGGCAGAAAGTAGGCTGTTTTCAGTTTTAACAGTTCATAACTTTTAACTAATTCGAATTTTAAACAAATCTCACCAAGCCGTATTGTCCAAGAACCTGAAGTACCTCTGTACTAAATTTCACCACTATCCAAAGCTTCGGTTTTTTACTACAGATGATATAAGCATCTTTTATTATAGTATAAGATCATATTTTATGCTGTAGTAATTAACAAATTTATTCCTCACTTTGTGATTTTATTAAGGTCTAGCATGTTTGTATTACCCAGCATTGCCCGAGTCCTAAATAAGCTCCCACTACTTAATACAAATACAGATAACACCACTCAATTCCCAAACTGCCTGTTTTGAATCAAAATCATTCCCACTTTTTGTTTCAATCCGAATCCCTTTAAATTCAAAACATATATAGTCACAGGCAACCCTATTATTGTCAAATTTGCCCTATATTTGTCAATGAAATATTCAGATTTTTAAATCCAAGTAAGCAGCAAAGTTGTAGCGATTTAGTTAATTTTCTAAAATAATACCTATTTATGTTCCTGAAGATGTTCTGATTGATGAGTAAAAATTACTTCAATTGGAAAAAGATGTTAGTGAAAGTATAAAGATTGATGCCTATTGACATCACCATATGTCCAAGAAAGACACTTCTGGGGATTACAAATTTTCAAATGTTGGAAAAGTTGTCAAAGCAGCCCTCATCCTGTACCATGGCAATACTAATATAGAGCGAAGATTTTGAGTGTCAAATTGGGCTTTAAGTGAGAAATAAAATAGCAATAACAGAAAGATATTTAAATGCAATTTTGACCAAAATAAGTGCTTTAAAAGAGTACTTAAACTTACCTTGTGTCAATCTTGTATCCATGACTGATGTTTTAATTAAATATAGTTATAAGCTCATTAATAATATGTAACCTACGTGGAAGAATCCAGGCAGAAAACAATTGAAGAAGAAAAGGAGAAAAAAAAATAAAATCAGGAGAAGACCATGGAAGAGGAATTGCAAAGAATTGAGAAATTGAAAAAACCTATAGAGGCTGAATGTTTTGAACTGAAGGAAGAGAAAAAAGTACATAATGAGATCAAAGAAGCAGCTGAAAATTTGTTTGTAGAAGCCACCAATCATCTCTATAAAATGCTCTAAAAAAAATAACAAAGAAGAAGGAATAGTATTCTGATGGGTGTCAAGACTATCAGATGAAAAAAATTAAAGCTATATGTTGAAAACATAGAACAGCATTTTATCAGCAAACATGGAATATAAAAATATAGAACTGTTGAAAACATAGTCTAAAAGAAAAATATGTGCTTGAAAACTGAAAATCAGAAGTCGTTGATTCCCCCCCCCCCCTAAAAAACAAAATGATAGTGCTGAATACAAGGATTGCACAGTTCTTTCTATTTTCCTACTTTATTTGCTTCTTTTTCTTACTTTTCACACATTTGAAAGCTCTTTTTTTTTTTTTTTTTTTTTTTTTGTGTGTGTAACCAATTACAGGTGTATCAGGAAAAATGTGTAAGGAGTTTATGATACCTGGAAAACCTTGAAAGTCCTTGAATTTCATTATTTTTTTTCAAGGCCTTGAATAGCCTGGAAAATTGGGATTATTTCCAAAAAGGTCTGGAAAATCCTTGAATTTCTCATTTCCAATTCAAAAACCGCAAAATTCCGGTTGTACTAGAATTCCAACGTCACAATTGCAAACTAGTTCTCTTTTCCCCAGCGCTGTCAATCACAGTTGAATTGGTTTCTCCCATTACTTGTTTTCCGCGAATGGTGTCCGTTCGTTTTGTCATTAACACGTGGTTTGCATTTTGAACGGCGCCGGAATATAGTATTCTGTGGTCTGTTCCTTGTGTCGCGTTTCCGATTGTGCCAACTTTTTTGGATTTTCCTTAGTTTGTGCGGATTTTTACTTCATCTTATGGTTTTACGGACATTACTCCCAAAACGACGAAAAATCCATGCATCCCACCATTCAATTCATATTCCCTGCTTTGCTGAGAGTCCAAAATTATCAGTTTACATCCATTTTCTTCTAATGATTTCATATCCGAACAATAGACCTAATTTATTTTTATAGTGCTAGTAAAAATAAAGAAATATTTTACTAAACAAATTATATTTCACTTAAATTATAAGATTGCACAATTCAGTCTTTTTTTTTTAAAGGGGGGGGGGGGAGGGACTTTGCTGAAAGTATACAATTGCCTTTTACTGTTACAAACTTTTTTCATTTATTTCTGTCCCCTTATTATTGCACATTAACTTGACTAAATTAGCTTATTTTCATATTTTGGTTGATTATAAAGGTTAACTTTTTAATTATTTTCATATAAATAGTACGATCGTGAAATTGAGTTTTTTGTTTTCTTTGTGGCCGTTGCCGCGATTACGCAATCATCTTTTTCCATCGATCTCCATCTCCCTATTGTTGCATATTAACTTGACTAAATTAACTTATTTTCATATTTTGGTTGATTATAAAGGCTAATTTTTTAATTAATTTCACATAAATAGTACAATCGTGAAATTTAGTTTTTTTTCTCGGGCGTTGCCGAGAGTACGTAATTATCCTTTTCCATCCTTCTCCATCTCCCTATTGTTGCACATTAATTTGACTAAACAAGGTTATTTTCATATTTTAGTTGATTATAAAGGTTAACATTTTAATTATTTTCATATAAATAGTACGATCGTGAAATTTAGTTTTCTGTTTTCTTTGTGGTCGTTGCCGAAATTACGCAATCATCCTTTTCCGTCGATCTCCATCTCCCTATTGTTTCATATAACCTTGACTAAACTAACTTATTTTCATATTTTGGTTGATTATAAAGGTTAACTTGTTAATTATTTTCATATAAATATGATCGTGAAATTGAGTTTTTGTTTTCTTTGTGGCCGTTGCCGCGATTATGTAATCATCCTTTTCCATCGATCTCCATCTCCCTATTGTTGCATATTAACTTGACTAAACTAACTTATTTTCATATTTTGGTTGATTATAAAGGCTATTTTTTTAATTAATTTCACATAAATAGTATGATCGTGAAATTCAGTTTTTTTTTTTTTCGCGGGCGTTTCCAAGAGTACACAATTATCCTTTTACATTGATCTCCATCTCCCTATTGTTGCACATTAACTTGACTAAACTAGCTTATTTTCATATCTTGGTTGATTATGAAGGTTAATTTTCGCATAAATTGTACGATCATGAAATTCAGTTTTTTTTTTTCGCCGGCATTGCCGAGAGTACGTAATTATTCTTTTCCATCCATCTCCATATTGTTGCACATTAACTTGACTAAACTAGCTTATTTTCATATTTTGGTTGATTATGAAGGTTAATTTTTTAATTTTTACATAAATTGTACGATCATGAAATTCATTTTTTTTTTTTTTCGCGAGTGTTGCCGAAAGTATGTAATTATCATTTTCCATCCATCTCCATCTCCCTATTGTTGCACATTAGCTTGATTAAACAAGATTATTTTCATATTATGGTTGATGATAAAGGTTAATTTTTTAATTATTTTCACATAGATAGTACGATCGTGAAATTATTTTTTTTTTTTTCGCGGGCGTTTCCGAGAGTACACAATTATCCTTTTCCATCAATTTCCATCTCCATATTGTTGCACATTACATGATTTAGAAAAATAATTGAATAAAAAATTAGATGTAGCTAACAATACTAAGTAATATAATAACATTTGTTATGGTTTATTACTGGTTCATTTTTCTATCTAATTCAGAGGTGAGGTATGGGATAAGTGTGACATAAATATTTTATTTAATGTTTTTTATTTCCATAAATTTTTGAAAATGTTGATATCAAATTTTGTTGCAACTGTTCAATAATAAAATTTGATAATTATAGCTTTGATTTGAATTTCAATTTTTACAATAATTTCTAACTATTGGTTAAAAATATATTACACTAGAATCTATTTTGCTTGTGTTTTGAAATTTTTTCAAATATTTTGTGTTAAAATAAAAGAATTCCAAAATTAAGGTTTTTAAATTGTACTATAAATACAAACTTAAGATAATTTTTTATATTTATTACTCCATTAATATAATATATAAACATATTTTTAAACTGTAAGAGGTATTATAAGGATGGTTTTTTTGGATTGTAAATACATTCAGATTTTTTCAAGAATTTCGGTGATAACAGATAATTCATGCATTATGTCAATTACATATGGTTACATCTTTTCTGTTTAGCAATATATTTTTATATTTAAAACTTCTTACAAATTCATTAATTTTAAAAATAAACTTAAAAATGCAATTTTTGTACTGACTCAGTTTTGTGCAACGGTAAAATAGGTCCTTGATTTTTTTTTTGTAATGTCCTTGAGAAAGGCCTTGAAAGTCCTTGAATTTCACTTTCAAAAAAGTGTACGCACCCTGGAGTGAAAAAAATCTGTCTGACAGTGTTTTTATAGAAAAGTGCTAAAATTAGCAGTTTTTATGTAAGCATGAAAAAATTTGCAATTTTTTATAGCGAGCACAAAAATGCATCATTTTTTGAGGAAGGGTGCTAAAATTCAATATTAGTAAGGCCTTCCTATTTTTATCATTTTTAAAATAAATTACTGTAAATTTTAACACTTTTTTTATATAATGAATTTTTGTACTTTTAAATTACATTGTAAAGTTTAGTGCTTTTGAATACAATCGGAATGTTAACACTTTTAAATAATAACACTTATTTTAACATTTTTAAATAAAGTCTTGAATTTTAGCTGTATTTAAAAGATATCACACTTTTTTGCATTCTTTCTCAAAAATAAAAAATTTTAATGCTATTTAAAAGAAATTGCACTTAGCATTCTTTCTCAAAAATCACCGTTATTTAAAAGAAATCTCAATTCTGAGCATTCTTTCTCAAAAATCACCGTTATTTAAAAGAAATCTCAATTCTGAGCATTCTTTCTCAAAAATCGCAACTTTTAATGTTCTTTTTAAAAAAAAATTTGAATTTCAGCACTGCATCTAAAAAATTGTAAATTATAAATTTGAGTGCTTTTCATAAAATTCATAAATTTCATAAAAATGTTCTTTAAACATTATTAATTTTATAATAATGTTTCGTAAAATTCATGACTTTTGCATTAAAGTTACAAATTTTAGCACATTTTAATAAAAATCGTGATATTTAGCACTTGCATAAAAATTATGAAAATATCAAATCTTGAAACTAGTTAGGTAACTTTAATTTTCAGTAAGAAAAATCACACAAAAAAAATTAAGCAATGTAATTATACACAAATTATTATGCAACACAGCAAATATATAACCCATTTAGTCTTTTAGACTTAAGTTTCCATTTAGTTTTTTAGACTTTAGTTCCATTCTTGTATTTTGTAATAATTTGTACATAATTATGTTGCTTAAATTTTCCCTAACTTCATTTTTTTTTTGCAGTGTGTTACTTAATAAAATCACAATAAAATGCAGCATTGGCAGCTTCCAACTTCTGTGCCTTTGACAGTATAATTAATGTTCACATTTCATATTGATTTCCTCTCAGGATCAATTCTTGTGAACTGTTTCAAAATTTGATATATTGTATTAATTAGATAAAAATGGTAATACTTTATTTCCAGAATTTTTCAAAATTCTCATTACCTTGCTTCAAGTTACTACAAAATAAGCAAATTTTTCTGCTCAAGTTCAAAGTTTTCTTGCTCAGAACTTATATAAAATGGGATTTTTGCTTCTCCAAAAGCACTATATGACTGTCTGATCATCGTGTCAGACATATTTCAACAGTATTTAGGAGAAAATACTTTAATTGGAGTGGATATTAAAATTTCCTACTTTTTTATACCAGAATTACTAGTTTTTTTTTTTTTAATTGAAAAAGTTAAGTGTGAATATAAAAATGAACACAAACCAACCAAAGTCAAAAGATGAAAAGCAAAAACCAACCAAGACTAAGAAAAATTGTAAAAGAAAGTTAAAATAAAAGCCATACTCCATTCAGGATCCTAACTGGTCTTAATCAGCCTATTTTGGTAGGGGTTTTTCAAAAAATATATATTTTTCATTTTTTCATCGTAAACCTTTAACTCTATATTCTATTTCTGTATCTACTTCATATGACAAATGATTGAAATTACAAATGATTTTGGTATGTAGTTATTATTAATCTTTTAAATTACAATGACTTCATATTACAATTAAAATTGGTATGTAGCAATTTCAATTAACAAATGTTGTGCTTAAATTATTGTTAAATTACAATAATATGAATGGAGTAATCATAGGAAAAAATCTCCTTTTGGGAAAAATTAGTTACCTTTCTCACCTTTTCTGAAGCTTGTAAGTGCTCCCCACCCTGCAGGTGGCACAGAAAGACAGACAGTAATCTTATTTTACTTAGAAACACAAAATATTAGCATCAACAGCCTTAAAAACAAAAGAAATTATGGCCATAATTGTGCATCTCTAGTTGCTGAAAAAAATCAGCCTTACCATACAACTTGCTTCAAATTTATAGAAGATAATGCTTCAACTGAACAGTGAACAAAACATGCCTGCAAGATCTAACCTTTCAGTTTTACTTTTACAGCTATATATATATATCTGTGCCAACATTTCTCACCGCTTCGACTTGAAACTAGATGTCAAAATTTTTCTTGCTATCAGTGCACTTGTTTGTTGCTGACCTGTAATAAAGTTTTCTTGGTCCAATGATAATATTATTATCTACTCTGGCAATGTAATTTCAAACATTGAAACTATAAATTAACATTAGTTGAGTTATTTATAAAATATATATTAATGCTTGAAATTTTTATTGTGAAAATTATAATATGTTTCCATAGATTGAAAAAGACAAACTTGTTCTCAGTCAAAATTCGGAAAAAAGAAAGGAAATCATAAGTTCAACACAAAATTCATTTAAATCATTATGTGAAAGCCATGAAGAAGCTATAAAAAATTACAAGCTGCAGACCTCTGCTATTTCCTTGAATGAAGACAATTTGGAAAAGGTATTTTATTTTTATATTCTCTGATCAATTATTTTGCATGCTTATATGTACTATTATTTTGTATGTGACATAGATTTATTTTCCAAAATCTGTTTTATGCTCAGTAATTTGGGGTGAATTATGTTCTAAATACCATGGAGAAGTTATCTTTGGTATAATTACTGTGTGGTATCTTTAAAAAGGAGAATTTTGTATATGTCAAACACTTGTGAAAAACAACGCAAACTATAAAAAGTTTAGTTTTTATTCTTATAAAGAAAAATTACAAACAATGTATAATTCAACTGTGCTTATGTCTCCTTATTTATACTTCAAGTGATGATTCTGATTTATCCGATCTCATTTTTTGAACAATATTTTTTATGAGTTGACATATGAACTTTGCATGATTTTGATAAAAATCATTGAACACAAAGAAACATTTTAAATTTTTAAGGAACCAGAACTTTTTCAGCTGAAAAGTCGATAGAATTGTATGCTGTTTTCAATGTGGTAAAATACAATCATTTATGTACATTTTGCTGCATAACTTTTATAGCATGTATAGAAATTCCACAAGTTGTATGTACCCACAGGATAATTTTTTAAAACAACACACCACCAATAAAATTATTTTTGCTAGTTATAGCTAACATATGTTTTTATTTCTATAAACAAAAATTTTAAATGAAATTTTTTTTTTTAATTTGAAATGATCAACATTTTATGACTTTATTTCCTGCGTTAATAAAAACTATCCATCCAAATGACAAAATCTTGATTCACAGAATAAAAACTCATTAGCTATGCTCACATGTAAAAATTTCAAAGCAGTTGGATAATATTTTTCTTTTCTTAATTTTGTGGAAAAGTAGAAAATACGGATTCAAAAAAACTACTTAATATGGAATTTTATATGTTCAAAATAATACTGAAGAAATTTTTCTTCAAAAAACCCCTGCCTCATACATAGGACCTTCTATATAAAGGAAATATTCATACACAGCTTTATTTCTCAATCTATTTATCCTACAGATCTCTAATGTTGATAATTTTATTTTTATCAGCCATTTTCACATCTATGAATCAGATCTTAAAGAAGCATTTATCAAGAATTATCAAATTTTAAACTTCTACTTTTTCATAATGCTTATGCCCAGTTCATCCATTATTAAATAATACAATTATTTCATCTACATTTGAAAAGAATATAAAATTTCATAGCAGGAAATTGGTACGCACTTGTTGTATTAATGTAAAAAAAACTCATTTTTATTTACACATGAAGTGCTAATAAAAATGAGCTTTGTTTACATTATTTACCAGATGTGTCAATGAAAATTTTTTATTTTGACATAGACATTTTTTATTGTCACAGATGTAATTTTAGTTGGACTTCAATGTGGTCTCTTTTAAATTGCACCCCAAAGTGTAAACACTTTTTTTTAAGCAGAAAAAGTACCATCTCCCTTAAAATAATAGAGGTCTTAATTATTAGAATTCAACTCATGGGATACATGATTTTCAACCCATTGATCAACAAATTACACTCCTCAATAAATCATTCATAAGAAAGCTAGTTATTCTAATCCAGGTATACTTAAGTACTCGTAAAATTAGGTTTTAACAAACTGTGGTATGATTGATATATTTTAACTCATTAATTTTACACACTAATCAATAACAATACCACCAATTGCTTATAATTCCCCCCATCTGAAAAAGGCAACATAACTTTATAATGAGGGGTTGATTTGAAATCCTTGAAAAAAAATTGCTTAGTACTGGAAAATGCTTGAAATTTTTAAAGAGTGTATTCATTCTGCACATCCTAATCTTCCAAAGAAGATGATGTGAAAAGTAACTGAAATATCTTTAAAGATGTTATTATTTTTTTTTTTCCTGCTTTTGATTTTGTAGGAACATGCTGGCCAATTGCAAGTATTAGAACAAACTCTTTCTTCGTGTTTGCAAACTCTGTCTTCAATTAAAGGTCTTAATGAGCGTAGAAAGGAAACTAGAGAAAGCAGTAGCAAAGTAAGCTTTCTAATAATCATATGATTGTTCTCTGATTTGATGTAATTTTTAATTATAACTATTTATTTTATGTAATGTTAACTACATAAAATAAATAGTTATATTATTATATCTAGTTATTTATATGTGATAAACTATGTTATATCACATATAAATTTTATACACAATAGTTTTATGGTTGTTTTTATTTTCATTTGTAGTCCATTTTATTTTAAAAACTATTAAATATACCCTCATTGTTCAGGATGTAAGATGCAAACATCTGATTAAAACTACATCTCACAGTGAAATCTGGAAAACCAAAGAGTGCTTTATCAATATGCCCCTTCAAATAAATAATATATTAATATAAAATTTAATAACAAAAATTGCAAAGCTCAAGTCTCACATGTGAAACTTGCACTTAGTCCCGCATATATGGCCAGCAGAATCACTGAAGATTTCCTGGTTGTCCCTGCTTGTTGTATTTATTTTTCCTTCTTTTTTTATTGGTAATGTGTACGATGGGCTAAACTTGAAAAAGCCAATCATGCCCCTTTTTCCTGGGCCAATGTGATCTCGTATTAGAGATTGGTTGTGCTTCTTGTGTGTCCTGATGAAGAAGGCTATTTATTGCCTTCAAAACTGGTCAACACTATTATTTTGTATTGTAATAAAATAACTTAGTTAAGTTATTACAACTTAGTTATTACAACTTAGTTAAGTTATAACTTAGTTAAGTTATTTTATTTTATTACATTAATAGCAGTTTGAGCTGGACTCTATCTAAAAATAATTGTAGTTTTAGCACCTTATAATAGATGGTGTTATTAATCAGTATTGGAAACTGTACTGAGATAGGGCCAAATTTTGACTATTAAATTTATAACTTCTAATTCGAATTGTTAAAAAATCTTGTTGAGGTGTTTTCTTTCAGAACTTAAGGTACCCCTGTACCAAATTTCATTTCTGTGAGTCGCTTCAATTTTTTGCTACAGATGATACAGACAGATATCTTTTATTATTATAGATTTATTTTTGTCATTACTGATATGTGGTTAGCATGAAGTAATACTAGTAAGTTTTGAAACATGCTAAATTCCGTAATTTCTGTCTAAGCAGTCTTTAATGTCTTTTTCAAATATGAATTGTTAAAGTTTAACATGTCATTCAGAAGTGGATATACTGAATATGTGCAGCAGTTTTCCTAGCTTATATACAGTCAAGTTTCATTTAAGTAAATATTTTAAAAAGTTGTTTCCTTGGAATAAAACTATCACTGTTTCGAATTGGAAATTTAGGGCCTCTTTTAATTTAAGGTATCACTTATTCACAAAATAAACGTTCTCTTTACATACCTAAGTAAAATATACAGGTAATAATAGTGAGCAGGCTTCGGGAAATCGGTAAAATCTAGCCTGTCCTCGAGGATGGCTATTAAAATTTTTTACCCATTCTCCTAAGAATTTTTTTTTCACATTATATTCATTAACATAATGTGCTTAAATACATAACATAACAATAATAAATTAGAACCAACTACCTCACTATGAAGTGCGATAACTGCATATTCATACACCACCTCTACAGCTCTTAACCGCCGCTATCAAATTCGCCGATGCGGAGTCTCTGATAAAGGACCAAACTCGGCGGAATTCCGATCTATATTTTTTACCCTTCCTCTTAAGAATTTTTTTCAAATTATATTCATTAACATAGCATAACTTGCTTAAATACATAGCATAACAATAATAAATTAGAACCAACTACCTCACTATGAAGTGTGATAACTGCATATTCATACACCACCCCCACAGTTCTTAACCGCCGCAATCAAACCCGCCGATGCGGAGTCTCTGATAAAGGACCAAACTTGGCGGAATTCCGATCTATAGGTGGGGGTAAGAGATGTAAGGAATCTCTCCTTTTTCCCAATGTTTGGTAACTTGAAGGAGTGATAAATAAGTAATCATATAAATTCTCTTGTCCCTAAGCAATTTAAACCTGATTGACATTCTTAATTTCTAGGGAATGTGACTGAGTCAATATTAAAATCTTCTTGGACTGAATAGATGTTTCATACCTTAACTTCAGTTGTCAGACAACTGAAACAAATGCCATGAATGAATTGTAAACGCATTAGTTTTAAAGTTGAAACCAAAGTGCAGAAGAAAAGAAAATACTTCTGGCTGAAACAAGAAGAATCCATTCCAAAAATTCAGTTACGTACTCCCGTCTATTACAGCGAATGGAAATTTTATAGCTTAGGTTTTAAAGAGTTAAAAGGGGATAGCGCTCTGCATGGGTTTCGGCTTAGGTCCGGGCTGAGCTTGAGTTTTCTATTGCTTCGGGCCGGGTTGACTTTTTTTTTTAAACGTCCGTTATGACCGTGCCAAACATATTTATTCTGAAATATTTTTTTCAATGAATTTAAATTGAATACATGAACTTATTCCATTTATTTCAGCTATGTAAAGATAAGTTTTAAAGGAAACAAACTTAATTCTCAGTACAAAATTTTCTCAAATTTGTTTTTAAAATATTTGAATACAAATCACTTTGGACATGTCGAGACGCAGTTATCTTCAAGCCAAGTTCATTCTACATTTATAAATGTCTTTGGACTTGACCCAGGTTTAAGCATTGGTATTGTGGGTCGGGTGAAAAGTCTGACATTTCGGCACATGTAGACATCGAAAAGGAGAACAGGACATATCACTTTGATTGTGAATGCTCTATTTTTGTTCGGTCATCGGATTCACTGGGTGGAGAATGAGGGGAGAGAAAATAACTAGCGCCTGTGGTTACAATGCAGACCTGACGGCTCTCCTAGAAAGAAGGCGTTGATAATGCACACTAGCTAAGTTTATGGGGAGAAGGTTGCGGATTTGCAGGTGATAACATTTCAACTTTCATTCATGGCATGCGAAAGGGTGGCTTTCGCCATAATTTTACGATGACAACTTGTTATTTATTTTTGTTTTTTCGGAATCTCTAATCTGAAGGCCGTCCAAGCCGACGACAACTTCCAAAAATTGGCCATCCTCGCTGAATTTTAACCCGGCGAAGATGGGCAATTTCTGGAGTCCTGAGCTCAATATTGGTTTGAGTTACATGCAGAAAATAGTAAAAGGGTTACTTTAAAAAACAACACTTTTTGTTTTTGCTTGTTTACACTGTAGTAAGTAAGGTGTTAAATATAAATTTATGATATATGTATTTATGATAAGTATTGTAACAGAGTCGAAAATTCGAATTCGAGTTTTTCGACGGGAGATCACTTTTCAAGCATCCCTGAACACGAATAAAACATTTTTGAGGTGATGTGTATGTGGGTGAGTCTGCGAAGACGATATCTCACAAACGAATGGAGCGATTTGAACGAAATTTGGTACAACAATTATAATCCGTGAATACTGGAAGCCTATTGTTTTTAAACCCAATCGAATGCTCAGAACCCCCTAAATTTTTGAGTGAAATTTTGAAAAAAAAATCATCAAAAAATCAAAACTTTTAATAAAGTTACGCAAACAGTCATTTCTTATGTAATTTTTCATTAGAAAGTGATTGACACTAACTTTAGAACAAACACTAGCATGAACCGTTCTCGAAATATTGCACATTTTTCAAATAAATGTATCAAAAATCGCATAAACAAAAAAATATATATATATATATATTAACTATTGTGAAATATGCTCACTTTTCATATATAATATCATGCGATAAATTTGGTATCATCATTCTCATGGATCTAGCTTGGTCTATTCATGAGAAAAGATACTTTGGGTAATACTTTTGTATTTGGACACAATAGTGTCATTTATCTGCTATAAGAATAACTTTTTCTCCGTCCATAATGCTTGGTGACGCATTTGGCAGAATGTCGCCAACTTAGCGACTATTTTTAAATGTTGCCAAATTGATACAAATTATGCTAAATCAATAAAAATTATGACTAATTGACGAAAATTAATGTCTTGGAAAGAATATAAGAATCTACTATAAGAATAACCTACTTTTCCGTCCGTAATGTTTGGCAAAATGATGAATTTGTTGGAATATATCCAACTTGCTGACTTTTTAAATGTTGCTAAATTGACGAAAATGTCACCCAATTGATAAAAATTCACCAAATTGGTGAAACCGATGTTAACTCAATGAAGACTAGTTAATGAAAGTTTAATTCTTGAAAAGAACATAAGAGAACATGACTATAAGAATAACTCATTTCTCCATCCATCCATCTGTAATGTTTGGCGAGAAATTTAGTGGAACGTCACCAACTTTATGACTATTTTAAATATTGCCAAAGTGACAAAAATGTCACCAAATTAATAATAATGATGCCAAATGGGAAGTAATATTTCGCAAATTTTGATTTCCGTTTTGTCTGTAATACTTGGTGATGTGCTTGCCGAACTTGGTGAATAATCTAGTGAAGTATCTCTAACTTGATGATATTTTGCCCCAGATTAATGAAAATATCATCAAAATTGCAAAAATAATGCTAAATTAATGAAAATAATGCCTAATTGATGAATTAATTACTGGAATATTTTAATATTTATTTTATTAATTGTTTTTCGAGGAAGTATTAAAAAGTTGTATTTTCATTTTATGTTTTTCTTATTGGTACTCAATAATAATCTGAATACAGAATTATATAAGTTGCTTTTATGACAAACTGTGGGTGGCATAAAAAATTTTCTTGTAATGCTTCTTTTCACAATTTTTTTTTTTTTATGTATTAAATAAAAGTGTATGCAGTAAACTTCCCATAATTTGGTGCATTCAGAAGTTCAGTGGTACCGGATTATCAGAAACCAAATCGCAGTGACATAAAAATGGAAAAAATAATTTAAAACAAAATAATGGAAAATAAATGTAATATTTATTTGTCTAAAATGTTACACAAACTAGATTTCGCTGTGTAGTATGTGAAACAACATTTAAATTTATAGAAAAATTATGAATTTAATTAACAAAACTCTGCATAAAAAATCATTTAATTTATTATGGTAAAGTTCAGTACAATCAAACGAATCCAAATGTAGTTCAAGAAGCAGGCCTGACTACTGGACAAACTGAATCATATACGAGATTGACAAAAGTTTGCTATATTCATTTTTATGCAAATCATAAAATAATATCTAATTGTAATGTAATATCTGACTAAATACGATTTATATTTTGTGAGTACATATATCAGTTATTTGGCATTTCTATTATTTACATTGAAGAAAAATTAATGAATTTGAGAAAGAAAAAATAAGTAGATTCTTGAAACTTTTCTGATGAGCTGCTCCTAAACAGTATTTCCTTTACTCTCAACAAAGAACTAAATTCTTATGTAGTTGTTAACATCCCCACACTAGAAGGCTATCAATTATGCAGAAATAAGTTTGAAAATATATACTGTTGATAAAATCATTTTTATAAACAAGCATTTTAAAAACGATTTTAACCTTTAAAGAATTTTTAATTACTCTTGTCAGTTTTAATTACTTTTTAAATTGATTTACTTTCATTATGTAGTTTTATATTGTAATATAAAATTCCATTAATTCATGATGTTTTGCATTTATATAGTTAGGTAACACACTTGTCTCAGAACTTGAAAGTAATCATTTAACAATGCAAGAAATCAAACAGTAAGTTTTTGTTTTAAACTATCATGTGTATTCCATGAAATTTAATATATGCTCTATTCAAGATTTGTGTTTCATGTATCCTATGATTTAAATTAAATATATACAACTAAAATATACTCTGTTTTCCCCAGGAGTTAGTGTAGAGGTAAATTGAAATTAATAATAACCTTGTCTCTAAATAAAATATTATCCCTTACCCCCCAAGAAGCACAATTTCAAATAGCTTTGATCAAGTGTCAGATGGAAGAACAGAATCCTGTCTCTATTTTAAAATTGCACTATGCTGTCTTCAAAAAAAAAAAATAATAATAATAATAATAAATAAATAAATAAAAGTACCGATGATTAGAGAAGGCGTAACTTAACCCTTCCTAATAAAATCACAGTAGAAAGGTTGAACCCTGTAACATGGAGACATCCACTGCATTCATTGTGTTGACAAGGGGTATTTGTTGCTTTGTGATCACTCACCAAAGTTACAAAATTAAAATTATGAAATCAGAAAACTTTTTTTTTAAGTTAGAATTTGAAGATATACATGAAATTTTTTGCGGAACTACAGCATTTTGCCAATTTTAGTGTTTTGGATGCAATGAAAGAAGTATCACATAACCTGAAAAAGGCAAATTAAATATATTTTTAAATATATATGTAATATTGGCTGAAATATTCCAAGGAAGAGACATTTTACATACCAAAATCTACTTTATTACATGACACTTGAAATGAGGTAGTTGCATAGGCTGGCCGAGCTCCCGATCGTTGACCTGCTCTCACAAAATCTCAATGCAGTCTGCGTTAGTTCACACATAATGTACAGTTACATTGGAAGGGGAGGGATATGAGGCATGGGACACATGCTGCCTTCACATTCTTTAGGCTTTAAAAATGTGATTGGGAATGCAGTTTTATATCAGAAAGTTTACACAGAGGTTAAGATTAGTGACCATATATGGTATGGTTGAGGAAAAGGGGAAGTGCTGGCAGACTTTGTTTATATTAGTAGTGTGGGATAGAATTTTATATAGTTATAATATGTGCTGAACATAAAGTAGGAATTTGGAATAATAATTATGAAAAAAAAGGGTGCATTATTGGGAAAGGCTTAAAATTTCTATATCATATATATATATATATATATATGATACAGAATATATATATTCTGTATCATATATGATACAGAATATATATATTCTGTATCATATATATATATATATATATGATACAGAAATATATATATATATATATATATATATATTACATAAATAATATTCTCCTCCATAACTGGTTTCAAGCATCGTTGAAAAGAACATTTTTCGATCTTTCCGATTGTGTCGGGATAAAAACTCTGTGATAATATTTTTGTCACTAAGGAACCTATTTATGTGAACATGCTAAAACATAAAGTAACTTAAAAAATTATTTGAATTTAAAATAAATAACATGAGTGCATCTATGTACACCAAAAAGTACCGGTGTACGAAATTTCATTTCCATATGCCGTTTAGATTTCTCACTACAGGCCTCACACAGACAGACATTTTTTATTATGTGTGATATCTCAAAATCAAATTTCAAATAACTTGCACACAAATGTTAAAATTTTGCCGTTCTGCCATGTCAAAATTTAGATTTTGTTAATGGTGAGGATTTCTCTATGCAAATTGTGCTCCGGCTTTCAGATTCATAAGTAGTGGGTATACAACTACATATCAAAAAATAGGAATATGCAATTTATTTGGAACATGATGATCATTTAAACATTTAATTTATATATGTGTGTGTGTATGTGTATAAAAATGCACTAAAATCTTTTTTTTTTTTTTTTTTATATTTTTATTGCTTCATGTATGACTATAACATAACAATTTTCTGTAAGAATATTATTTCTGTTTGTCATGCTGTACTGACTTTGAATTCTTACATTACTTAATAAAAACATATGCATGGCTTTGTGATATGCTGTAACTTATGTAAAAAGACACAAGATGACATTGAAAAGATAAAATGTAGATAAGGAGATTGGGTGTAGGAAAAGAAATGGTTGTGTATTGAAGATATACAAAATACGCGGATTGTAATCCATCTGAATAAAAAGTTAATTTTTCACAAGCATGTATTTAATTGTGACACTATTTGAATTTGTGACACTACTAGAATTGCTATGTTATATGTATCTGTAACAACACTATTGTAATTTATGTTAATTTTAAGTTCATAGGCTTGTATTAAGCTATAGTGTCTTTTTTATATTTAACATGTTGGTTGCCACATTGCTTAATAACAGTGGTATTGCAAAACATGGGTGATTCATGTGGCAGCTAACGTGTTACAATAATTTTGGAGTGTAATGATAATTACTTTTGAAATTGGTACTCGATTTTAATTATTTTGATATTTTTAATGACTTTTTATTGTTTAAAAAAGTCATTTTGCTGTAAATAAAAAACCCTTCTCCTTTTTTATCTACAGACCCTTAAATTCACTTTATATCATGGAAGATCAACATAAAAAGGATATCACTGCTCTTGACAAGCTGCCTTCCATTGTGAACATTCAAGAGGTAATTTTAACTGTCACAGGTTTATTAAATAGCTGATTTTTTTTAATATTTGATGCATGTAATAAATTACTTATTACTTCACTAATTAGATAATATTTTCATTTTAGAAATTTTCAGCCAAAGTTAAAATCTAGATGTTAGACAACTAGAGGATATGCCTGTCATATGACGGAATTCAAAAGTTGCTAAACGTTACCTCCCAATTAGCGTAATTTTTACCAATTTGGCAACATTTGAAAAATTCGCCAAAGCGACATTCTGTGAAATTTTTCACCAATCATTATGGTGTGAAATTTTTCACCAATCATTATGGATGGATGAATAAATGGGTTATTTTCATAGTAGATTCTTATATTCTTTCCGATACTGAATTTTAATCGATTTGGTGATATTTTGATCAATTTAGCAACATTGTAAAAAGTTGCCAAGTGGGATATTTGAACTGACAGACAAGGAATACCTAATAATCATTATAATACTGTCCCCGTTCAAAACACAATTAATTCCATTGATTTTGTGCTATTTTTATCAATTTGGTGACATTTTAAAAAGTTGTAGGACTGTGTTTGGTAATATGGAAAATTTTGAAGAGTCAGGATAATTTAAAATCCACAATTCCTCAAAAGTTTTGGCTTGAAAAGTCAGGTGAATTTGGATGTGGCCAGACTTCCAGCAAATGGTCATAGTCTTCTATCCTGTGAATCACCTGTGATACAAAATAACATACTCATTATTATTGAGTGTCGCAGTACCTCCAACATGTTACTAGCTTCAATGTCAGTTTGGAATCTGCATTTTTATTTCACCAACAAAGAATCCCAAGAAGCTAAGTCTTGTAAAGTAAAACACAGAAGTAAGATATTATAATGATCATTAGCAGATAATCTAAAAAAATTAAAATACTCAATTTTGTATTAAACAGTTGAATTAGCCTTTAAAAATAATTAATATTTTATTAACAATAAAATATATTATGAAAAAATGATTCTGTTTCATTAAATGGAATTAATTTGAAATAAAACATGGATGGTAATTGATATTTTTGGACTGTCTTTGATACCAATTATGCAAATTAAATTGCACTGAATATTTAAAAAAAATAATAATTAATTATTTTTACATAGAAAATTGAAAGAGTTTCAAACTACTATGTTCAATAGCAGAAGAAATCATCTGATTATCAGTGAGTGGCAATTAAACCCCAGGGTCAGAATTTTTCATCTATCCAATTAATTGCCCTGTAGCCATTAATGTTTACCCATACATTATTACTCTATACATTCTAAAAAAATGTATATGTTGAACACATCAGAATATTTTATATATTCAAATGTTGGTTACTAGTTCATCCTATAAATACAAATATGTTTATAAACAGATCAAATTTTATCAAAATTATCCTTTAAAATAAATGCTAAATAATTGCACTGTATGTTAAAAATATTGATAACCCACTTTTAATTTTTAATTATTCGAGCTTTCTATCTAGTCCTTATATGTTTCCTTAAAATGATTCTTTAGATTCTTATCGTCTCTAATTTGCATATTTTGTTTTCTCTAGTTTTCCGCAAAGCAAGATATTGTGTTACAAAGTGAACAGAAAACCATCTCCGAATTGAAAAAAATTATTAAGGAATATCAAGAGGTATTTATAAAATTTTATCAGCATATTGCAAACTGAACACTTTAAGACTGTTATCTGTCTATGGAGTCATTCTTTGTGACATGTATGATCAAACAAAAAAGAATACTAAGACTCTTGAAATTTTGTCACTTAGTAGAATATCTAAATGATGATATATACATGCTAAGAAATTCAATCTTAATATGAAATAATTTAAGTAGAAGAGTTTTAGATTTTATAAATGTGTTACAGTTTAGAATTTGTAAGGTAATGGTATATTTTCTACTACATGGGGCCAAGAATTAAATCTTAAAAATGTTTTTAAATTGCCAAAAAAAAAAGTATAAAATTATTAAAATAACATTATTCTCTTTTTGATTTAGCAGTAAAAGAGTGAAACCTAATCATTTTAATTAATAATTGACTTTTTTTTACATATAAATTTTAAAAAAGGCTATAAAATTTGTAAGAAATAATGTATTAAAGTATGGGATACTGTCTAGTTTATGATATTTAAACTTTTAACTTTAAACTGTAGTATTTTTCAAATTTGAAAATGTTTCAAATTAATTTATTTGTTAATATTGCCTTAAATTTTTTGGCATATAATGTAAATTATATACCACTACCAGGGAATCACCTAACCAAATTTCATCATTTTTTTTTGTTCATAAATATTCTTAAGAATCAGACACCGTATATGATCGGCACCATATTATAACAATATGATCAGCATCATTAGCATCTTTAATGACCTTGAATTTTCCCCTTCATTCAGGGAGTGGAACAAGTGTTTGCGGAAAATGAGGCTTCACTTAAACATCAATTATCATCTTTAGCTGAACAGCAATTGTCCATAGAAAAAATTATTTCTGTAAGTTATTTCATTGCTTTATTTTCTTGTTTGTCTTTCCACATATTGAGTAAAAATGTAAAGCCAATTACAGACATTTTGTCAACTTATTCTGTTTTGTTGTAATTCTGTCTTAAATGGAAATAGACAAATTACTAGCAAATGTATCTGGCATTTGAAAATGTACCTGGGGTTCATAGCGTAGCACAGCCAAGCAGCAGTTTATTTATTTTCCTGTGAATTAAATTTATAAAATGCTTTAATAATATGCCCGCTTATAACATCCACAACGTCAACAACAAAAAATCTCACTGAGGTGCATTGTTATGGGTCTTGAAGTACCTGTTACACACAAGACCTGAAGTACACATTAAAAAAATAATATATATATATATATATATATATATATATATATATATATTGGACACAATTTTAACTATCTTACAACAATGGTTATTATACTTTTGCATTATCACATGTTGAAAGGATGTGTGCTTGGGAAAGAAGATTTCCCCCTATTGTTAGCAGTAAACAGCTGATTTGGACACTTTAAAAAGGTTTTCAAATTTAATTTTTAGAAATGTAATTATAAAATTTTAGAAAAAGACCTTCGAGATGCGCGAAAAAAGTATAAAGACAAGTGAAAACTCGCCAAATCTTGAAATCTTTTAGACGGAAATGTATGCAAATTTCTTTTGTAAAAGTATTGATAAAATTAACTTTTTCATGTAAATTAGTTAAATTTTCTAAAAATAAATATCTATAAATTTACTTTATAAATTTTAAACCCATATGATCTTGGAAAAAGGTATAAGGACAACTGTTTCTTCATCTAAAATTATAGTAAAATTTACATATTTGAAAGCAGAAAATGACCACTTCAAATATAAAGACTGAGTTTCTAAACAAAATTCACACTTGCCTCATTTCTTCACGATTTTTGTACGATTCCAAAAGGAACTCATCTGTCTGACCTTGAAAAAAAGAAAAGTCTTGCTTTTAAAGAATGTGGATTGAGTGAGCATAAAATTTTGAAAAAAATTGAAAGATCTAAAACTGTAGTTTATAATTTTCTGAAAGAACCTGGAATGTATAGAATGAAAAAACGAACTGGGAGACCAGAAATTCTAACGCATCAACAGAAAAGAATGGTTGTAAGAAGAGCTTGCGAGAAAAAAGAAATTACAAATGAAGTTAGAAGAAATTTGGATTTACCATGTTCCACATGAATAGTTCAAAATGTTTTGAATAAACATCCGAATATTTGGTATGGAAAGTTAATGTCACATCCGCCTCTTAAAAAGGACCATAAGGAAAAAAGACAGGATTTTAAAAAAAAAAATACATTTCTCTCGGTCCAAAATGGGTTGATGTAATTTTTTCGGACGAAAAGAAGTTCAATCTTGATGGGACAGATGGTTTTCGCTATTTTTGGTATAATCTGCGTAAAACCAAAGAAGTTTTTTCCAACTGTCAATACGGTGGGAAACACAGTAATGATTTGGGGTACTTTTGCAGCAAATGGAACCACACCTATGGTCTTTATCAACTACAAAATGAACTCTTACAAATATGTTGATATGTTGAATGAATGAAATGAAGATGGGTGGCTCCAGAAGAGCCCAGCACATCGACCAGAGGTCTATTGTACTACCCCATAAGAAAAAAAAGATCTCTAAGGAGAGAGACCAGTAGCCGATGCGAAAATAAGCAGGCACTTGACAGGAATGTCATTCAGCTCCCAGGGTTCAATCACATGATGACCAATGTGCTCGAATCTGTGAGCAGAGTAAGCCTCACATTCACATAGAATGTGAGTTGCAGTTTCTTCGCTGTGATTGCAGCCTCTGCAAAGCGATTCCTTGGTGACACCCATAATATTAAGGTGTCTCTTGAGGGTGCAGTGCCCAGTAAGGAGCCCAACAGCCCTTCTGATGCCGGTTCTGCTGAGTCTGAAAAGTTCCTTTTGACGTGTACTAGGGCAATTGCGGTTGAGAATTTTCGCTTGCCTTTGTCCCTTAGTGTCACGCCAGTTCTTACATTGAAGCTTCCTGAAGATGTCATAGACAATTCTTCTAACAAGGTCATTGGGAATTCCTAAGGCCGGCTCAGGGCCTACAAAAGGAGTACTTGAGCCTTTCCTAGCAAGTTCATCCGCCAATTCATTGCCAGGTATGCCCGAAATGTTGATATGTTAGGCTAACATTTGTTACCTAAGACCCCACTAATTACTTCAGGAGACTACATTTTCCAACAGGATAACGCTTCCATACACGTTTCTAAGAGTGCAAAACTCTGGTTTGAAGCTAATTCAATAAATGTACTTGATTGGCCGGCAAGTAATCCTGATCTCAATCCAATAGAAAATTTATAGGGCTTTCTGACCCGAGAAATTTATAAAAATGGCACACAATATCAGTGTAAACAAGATCTTGTGTTAGCCATCAAACAAGTTTGGAATAACATTTCCATAGACACTTTAAAAGAACTTTCAGCATTGATAACTTCTCGGCTTATTCAAGAAGTAATTGAAGAAAAAGTTTGTTTTCTTGATTATTAAGAGAATTGTTAAGGCCCCGCTAACCGTTCAATCGAACTCAAATCCGCGACAATCTGTTCCCTAGATGTCGCTTGTAAAAATGGTATGGTTGCAAGAATTCAGCTTTTAGCTCTGTTTTCACAGTCCCTTTTCCTAATTGAGCTGCCCATCATTGAAAGAAAGAAATCAGAGAAAGAAAGAATTTTGAATTGCTCTTGACTGATGCCATGTCATACTGATGATTAGATTATTTTATTGGAAATTTGCGTAAATTTTCAAATAAAGTTTAGTTGAAAGTTGGAGCCAGCAGCAGAATTACTTTAACATTTATGTTTAATACCAAATTGGGTTTAAAATTGGGAAAATTGATGTGAAAGACATTGTAAGATTCCTGTTTATTAAATTGTGATTGCAAACATCGTTTTATAAGAAAAAATAAATCTTTCACTTCAAAAATTAACGAAAATCTCGCCAAATGGATAAAAGTGACACTAAATCAATGAAAATGACTACTAATTGATGAACATTCAATATCTTGCAAAGAATATAAGTATCTACTATACAGATAAGCTATTTTTTTTTTCTGTAAAAGTCGTAAATGTATTGCATTATATAAGGAAAGCCATGTGTTGCCCACATCAGATTTTTTTACTGAATTGTGATTGCATACCTCGTTCTATAAAAAAGAAGAACTCTTCCTCTTCAAAATACTAGAGAAATATTTTACCTCCATCGACTTTAACATCTTTGGCAATTAGTGTTTATTTAAAACAGCAGTAATTGCAATAGATATCGAGATTGTCAATGTTGGCGTATTTCAAAAATTGTAGGGTATTAATTCACAGTTTAAGCCACTGGGGGGGGGGGGGGGGGCGTCTACCAGTCTCGCTGATCTACATTGACAGTGCAAAGTTCTACCATATGCAATGCTCAAATCTCATCCTGAACTAGTTCAGAGTTGCTAGCAGAAACTCATGACAGAAACACCGAACTGCAATCAAGTGGCCAGTTTTAGAAACTTATTAATCCAAACAAAGTGACTTATTCATACCCACGTGCAATATCTTCATCAAAATGCAATTGACATTTAATGAAATAAAATATTATTGGCGAATTCTACGGGATTTAATTACAACGCTATTATAAAAAGTATCTTCCCTCGTAAATGACATAAACTAAGTCCATCAGAAAGATTTTAAGAGATTTGTTTAATAATATTGCATACGAAAAGTGAAGCTATTGGATGATATTTACTACTTTTTATTTTTATGCAATTTGCTTATAAATATATATGAAAAGCGTACACTATCTCAAGAACGGTTTATTCTTGAATTCTAAAGTTTATGTCATTCACTTTCTATTAATAGCGTATGGAATGATTAGTTATTCAAGGTCCTAATATTTTAAATATAGTTTTTCAAAAAGTCATTCAAAGATCGTCCATTATCTCAAGAACTGTTCATGCTAGTGTTCTAAAATTTGCATCATTCGATTTCTAATGAAAGATTACATAAGAAATGATTATGTGTTTGTAATTATTGAAGGTCCTTGGTTTTTTTTAATTCATACAAAAATCCGGGGGGGGGGGTCTTCCTAACCGTGATGAAAATTAATGGGGTGCAACTAATCACCAAGTGTGGTAATCGTCCAAAATTATTTCCAAAACGCTTCATTCGTTCATGAGATATCGCGTCCACAGGCTCACGGATACACAAATATACACACACATTACATCAAAAACATCTGATTCGAGTTCGGGGATGCTTGAAGCGTGCTCTTCCATCAGAAACTCGCATTCGAATTTTAAACCATGTGACAGTACTTTCCCTATGCATTATACACTATGTATGTAGGGAAAGTAAACGTGATTGCAACGAAGTAAATGGGAAAACAATGTTTTATCAATGATTATCAGAACATATCAATAATTTATTCAATCTTACAAGATATTTTTGTCACTATAATAATCTAATAATATTCGAACCTTCAGTTTGACAATCAAAACTTCAAAAAATGTAATGTTATTTTCTAAGTAGCAGATAATAGCTACTAATATTTAGGAATCATATGTAACTAAAAATAAACAAGAAAGATCAATCATCATAAAGCATTAATTATGAAACACTTTCCAACTTCAATACAATTTTATTTAAACATCTCTAAAATGAGATACATTCCTCGGTAATATTTTTAAAATTATCACAATACTACATTAATTTATTATATTTGAAAACTTAAAACTTCATCGAAAGAAATGAACTTCATTCAAATCACGGCATTGAAATATAAATTGCCTGATTTAAACATCTCTAAAATGCGATACATTCCTCGGTAATATTTTTAACATTATCTTAATACTACAGTAATTTATTATATTTGAAAACTTCATCAAAAACAAATGAAATTTATTCAAATGACGTCATCGAAATATAAATTGTCTCTATATAAAAGCAGCATTTCATTCATTAACATTTTTCCATTCCTATCATTCATCAAAATACTATAATAATTTATTTTATTTAAAAACTTAAAACCATGCAGGTACAAGTAATTTAACTCTATGCTTAAATCTTTATTGAAAAAATTGTCTTCTTCTCTGTGTAAAATCAATTAATGTTTCATTCATGTCAGCTATATTGCAGACTCCATGAACTAAATAATACACACACACACAAAATGTCGGTTTTATGATGAATGCAGCACTAAATATAAATTTAAATTATCTTTAAACATATACGGTAACAGCGGAAAATGGAAGCCAAATTTATTTTGCAATGATTTATGTGATCTCTTCATATATCATGGGTTGAAGACCCAGACCTTCCGACTCGTCAGCGGGGACATAAGCATCTATTTGGACGGCCGGTCATATATCATGAGTGTAATTATTATTTCAAATTTTATTTAAAAAAATACCCATATGTTTTGCTGAAATTTTCCCCCGCATTTTATGTGATAATTTGAATAGTCTCTAAAATTTTCGAAGCAATTTGTGAATTTTAACTTTGCTTAAAAATGTTTGAAAAATAAAGTCTCATAGGGTTCAATATATTTCATTTTTTCAACTCGGTATCCTAAACTAATTGGGTGATATTATTTTTCATTCCCAGACATTCCATACATAGACCGTCTCAACAACTAAATATAAAAAAACTAATAAAATTTCATTTCGATAAAGTCATTTTTATGGCAATTATCGTGCAAACGGACAGACAGACAGAATGACAAATGTTATAAAAGTGCTACAATTGCATGCGTTGTTGCAAATGCATCAGCACACTATTACATTTTAACCAATATATATATATATATATATATATATATATATATATATATATATATATATATATATTTATAATTTAATATTCAGTTACATTTTTAAATTGAAAAAAAAAAAATCTTGTTACCTATACAAAACTATCTTTTGGCTGACACCGCCGTTTGACAGATTTCGCATTCCTCTAATTTCTCTGTCTCTTACCACAAAAATTATAAAATACAAAAATATAACATTTGGTACATTTGTAGAGAAATGTTAGCGGGACACTCTTAAATAAATCAATTTTTGATTCAAACTTTAGTTTAAGAAATATTTAAAAACAAAATATTTGAGCTGCGAGGTGGCGTCCTTGTCAGACTAACAATAGCAAGACAATTCTTGAAGACATGTAATTGAATTTTTACAAGACTGTTGAAACACTTTGAACACTTTGTTACACTTTTGAAATGAAAATTTTTCTTCTCTATGGTCACGTCCCATCGGCAGCAGAAGCGTGTGAATGGAAATAAACTAGAATCCTGTCCAAAACTAGTTTGGAATCTTTTAGCAATTCTAGGAAAAACTGTATTGTCACAGCCCCTCTGGAACCGCAAAAGCAAAGAGCTGTTGCTCCCCGAAGTGGGGAACTATAGAGGGCTGTGCCTTTCTTGATAAATAGCTGTCAAACAATCACTTTCTCCCCCTAGTTGTTGACTGCATTTAAAGATCTATTGCTGACCGACAGAGATTGTATGACCCACAAGCACGCGACTTACAGGGTTGCCGTAAACTTAACTTCATTCTGTTTCACATATTTGTACTTAAAATAGTTTATGGATTATTATAAATCAATCTTATAATGATAAAATTATAATATTTGCTGATATCAATAAAAAAATGTATTACTATTTTATTTAATTACGCAAAATATCCAAATTTTCTTTCAAATTTGTTACAGATGCCCTTAATGGAAACTTCCGTTGGGATGTTAACTTTTAAATTCATTTTTGAAACACTTTAAATTTAAATATTTTAAAAAATCGTCCTTAGATTAAATATATGTGTTTATCCTTTAATATCGCGAAGACAGTTAACATTTACGGGCAAAATTCACGGAGGAATCTTCTAAACAAATTTTCCCATTGGTTAACATGGAAGCAGCTCATAAGGGCTAGTGAGGTATGAGTCCCCTTAAGTAATTTAGAACATGTCCTTATACTTTTTTCTATATTTTCTTTAGTGATAATCTTTATAAGGTCAACTTTTGTAAGGTTCATATTTGTTGTTTTATGTGTTGTAAATGTTATTGTATAATTTCCTACTCGAGATCAGAAATATCAAAAATTCATTTTGATAAAGTGAAAATAAAATATATTTTCATTCAATTATATGTTGTCCTTATGCTTTTTCTGCGCACTCTATTAGTTCAGGTATAGATGCTACTGTGCTGAAAACCCAGACCGTCCGACTCATCCTTAAGATATAGAGCAGCATACCATTAGTGGTGACATGTCAAACTTCAAATCACGGAATCAACTAATTAAATGACAAATCTTAAAACCAGATTTAACGGTCACTTTATTAAAAAACCATCCTACAGACGTACAACAAATAAATAATTTTAAGCCAAAGCGCTTTCGAACACCTTCATGCTCTACAAATAAATAATTTTAAGCCAAAGTGCTTTCGAACACCTTCATGCTTTTTCGTAATATGCAAATTTTGCTTGACGGCATTCGAAAGTGCTTTGGCTTAAAATTATTTGTTGTTGTAGGGTGGTTTTTTAATAAAGTGACTGTAATGCCAAAAATCTAAAATAAAATAACTGATATACATGAGAAATGGTGGAAGCAGGGTGAGTACGGGGATGGGGGGGGGAGTGAATATTCCCACGCTAAGCCCACTGTCGGTAACTGAGATAGCGACTCTGTGTCTGCATATCAAAGAGAAGGCACTTAGACCGTCCAGCAGAAGAAAAAAGTATAAATATAAGGTCAAGCAGGGGTCAAGTCAGTTGAATTTTTGAAGAGCAGGCTGCAGTAGACGTTTAGATTTTTGTGTGTGTCTCTGAGGTATGAATGAGTTCGGAAGAGAGCTCGCATGTACATCTGGTGTTAAAAGAAAAAAGTGTTGAAAAGCCTTGGGGCACTTCTTCAAAGATGTGAAAGACCTTATCAGGTACCATACAATTAGAATTATATGAGAATGTCTTCAAAAATTCTTAAAGAAAAAAAACTAGTTAATTCGTCCCACCATGTGATCCAACCAAAGTATTATTTGGCATTACACCCTCCCAACCCACTTTTATATGTATTCAAATAGAATCTGAATGATACTTCTATAATTTGTCAATTTTAAGAGTGTAAGATAATTATGAAATAAAATAAATGTTTGTTCCTTTCCTGTTAACCCCTTTTAGTTTTCTAATTTAGTTATCCCGTTATGCTAAATTTAGGTGGGTTTTGCAGCCACCCACAATGTATACAACAGTGAGTTTTAGTGCATTTTTTACATTCATGGCTAATCTACTGATTAATAATCAGCACAAATAATATCCGCACAAATAAAACGGCACAGTGACCTTTAAATCTGGTTTTAAGATTTGTCATTTAATTAGTTGATTCAGTATAGAGCAGCAATTTGGATGGCCGTAGATGTGTTGTTGTTGAGACCCAGACCGTCCGACCTACTAGAAAGGTGTAAGGTAACCGTTTGGATGGCTGGGAAATGCCACCCAATTTAGACCGGAACCCAGTGGGGGAGGCATCCACAGGTACCGTACCCTCCTTCCCCTACCACCAACCTCTCAGAAGGATTTACGGACCCACATGTTTAACATGATCGTACTCCGCATGAACACGGCTGCAGTTGTGGCAGCATGCAAATCCAGTGCGCAAACCACTGGGCTATCGCGCCCGAGATGTGCCAACAGCACGCAGTGTTCCCAGGTGGTCACCCACCCAAGTACTAACCGCACCCAATGCTGCTTGACTTCGGTGATCTAACGAGAACCGGTGTTTTCAGCACGGTAGGGCTGTTGGCTTAATTAATTATAGTTTTAATTTATCTAAATAAGATTTTTCCAATATTATTGATTAAAGTAAGAAAAATCTCAGATCTGTAACTACTGTATATATTGCGTGGCATCACGGACAAATAGACAGACAGATTCTTGCTTTTATTAATATAGAAGGCTGCCCAGGATTGGCCTACCTAATATTTTTTAATCGAAGCCAAACCTGATTAAAATTTGTAAAACAAAGCCCATCTGGCCTGCTGAAAAGTTTCAGTTCCTTCCTGAGCTAAGGCCCAAGTCCATGCTGGTCTCTAGCTCATGGTAGTTAATTGCTGATCCACTTTACAATATTTATTTTATTTTTCATATTTTAAGACAAATTCAAAAGTAATTGCTTTTTTCATTTAATCTATTAATTCTTTGTTAAATTTTACATCTTATTCCAGGAAGTAAATTCATCAGTAGAACACTGTGCAAATTCAGGAAAATTTATACAAGAGGAACATACTCAGAAAATTGTGGAAGTTAGTCACAAAATTGAGAAGATTCTCAATGAATCTAAAAAGTCTCTCAGTTCTAGTGGAAACAAAATAAAAGAAGAAATTTTGAAGAGTGATATAGAATTTGAAAAATTTATATCTGAAGATCTGCTCAAAGATATTCCTACTGGTAAATAATTCATCTTTATTAAAGCTGTAATGCAGTATTTTTTAACCTTTCAGTGCCCACAGACTACCTTAAGCATTTTTCTATTTACAATGGACCATCAATAACAAATATATCTGCACAACAGGAAACTTTACTGTACAAGAAACTTTTAGCAAAAATTTTTTTTTTATAATTTGAATGTATTGAAAACATATTTAACTGCTAATAAAATAGGAAAATTTTGAGCAGATTTATATAACTGTGTATGCATCTTTAAAAAAAATTCAAACTACAGGCACAGTTGGCTGTGACATGCAAGCAAACACAGAATAATATTTGATATTTATTTCAGGAACCCATCATTGTTTTTCATTTGGATATGTATTATGCTTTTTCTCTGTCTCCATATATAACTTGTTCAAGCATTTAAATATTAATATATTTTAATTATGTAGAAAAATTTTTAATGGGAAAATAATATCTGAATTTGCTATTTCATATTATTTTCTAAGAACTTAATTTAAAATTCTTCTAAATGAGAGGTTACTGTTTTACCAAAGATCGCTCTTTTTATTTTAATCTAATCTTTGTTCACCAAAACTCAATTTTGTTACCATCGGAAAAAATTAATTTATAAATTATAAAAATTTTAAAACTAGTTCATAAGAATCTAAAGCAATTGTCTCCAAACTTAATAAGTATGGGGACTACTTTTAAAATTTACATTATGTAGAAAGGTACACATATGAATTCTTAAAGCTTTTTTATCATTCTGTTCTTTAACTAGTATTACAACATGCACATGTGCAAAACTTACAAACAAGAAGGAATTAAAACATTGGAATTCACATTAGCATAAAATACTTTAAAGTTTCTTGTAAATAAATTATTTGTAAGAAACATAACTGTATTTTGTAATTTGAACAAATTTACAGTAAAAACAAACTTTAAAAGTATCTTAGTAAGAAGAATAACAGCATTCACTTTTCCATAATTTTTAATTTTTTGTGAGTAATTTGTCACTCCCATTTGAATAAAGTTAATAAGGTGTTCATTTATCATGATTTACAGTTGATAAGATGTTTTCTCTGTATTTGTTGTCTGCTCTGTATTTGTTTTTAACCATCAACATAGTGTGTGCAGCATTATATTCGATCGCAGAGTTCAATATTAGCAGACAAATTTCCAGTCTATCAAAAGTCACAAACTGCCGGTAACTTACTACCAACTGTTTGACAACCACTGATCTAAAGCATACTATTTGTACACATATATGAAAATCTTTTATGTGCACATTGTGAATGTGAAGTTAAATCATAATTATTATATAGTAATTTCCAAAAAATATTCATATTTCTTTACTCATTTACCTTAGATACTACTCTACCTCAACTATCATTTTCATAATTAAACTTTGTAAAAATTTATATAAAATTATATAAAACATATTTACCATAAGTAATCAGTAGAAATGATGATCTTCGAGATTTTCATAAAACTTATTAAAAATTGCTATTTCCTCATGTTGCGGAAAGTATTAATGTGATACTCAGTTGGTCAGTTGAACTCTTATAACTATCTCACAGACCACAAATTGAGAAGCACTGCTTTTATGTATTATAAATTGCATTATCATTTTCCTGTCTGTGTAATGTAAATTAATATTTATAGGCACAACACCTCAGAGGAAGGATTATTGTTATCCCAAGCTGTTAGCTGCTACGTCTCCCCATGAAACAATACTCCAGAGATTCCGGTCACAGTTAGCTGCAGATACTGCAGTTGCTATTAACTTGCCTTTGGATTCAAGTTTTAATGTATGTTCCTTTAGTTTCTCTCATTTTTTTAACTGTATTTAACTGTATGTATATAATTTTAGGAAATTTTATTAAAAATAAGTCAGTATCAAATTAACTTCTTCTGTACATAGCCTAAAACTTCTTCTTTTTTAAATTCTTATTATTCCTATTCTATTAAACTAATATATACAGGGATGAAATTGCCACAAAAGCAAAAAAGCTGAAAACAGAAATTTAAGAAATTATATGCAACAGACACTTTAAGTATTAAAATATTTGAGAATTTTGAATAACTAAGAAAAAATACTACATTGGAAAAATGATTTAATTCATATTATATTTAGTATAATGCAAACTTGGCAATTGCTTTTAAAAACTGGGCTGTTTAAATACATGGGCAAATTTAACTTTAATGCATTTTTTCATATTAATTCTAATAGCCAGGATTAAAAATTCACAAAACACAAATTTTTCACAATTGACAAGACACAAATTTTTTAGAAAATGTTTCTTTGTTCAAAAATATCTTTTCATAAAAATGTGTCAGAAAAGACTTTAAATATTTTAATGAATACTAATAATTTAACTTCAAAGAATATTAAAAAATACTACCACTGGTCGTATCTTTAAAAATAATATACTGTTATAAAAGGGGTAAAAGTAAAATAAAGATTTTAATTCAATAAAAACAAAAGAAAAAAATTTTGTCTTTAACTTCACGCTGGGTCCCACAGCTGTTCATATCTTTCATTTTTCTCTACAGACTGACATACACACAAGTATTTTTATTATGTGATAACTCCACTCTGATAGCACATATATACATATATATGCTAATTTTCTATTGCTCATCTATGATGATTCCACTTAGATACAAACTTGAAATTTTGTACAAAAAGATAGTTCTTATATGAATTGCACTCTCTCCCAGGGCAGTATCCGGTATCAATGAACTGTTTTCACATTCTTTTCCACTGAATGGCTAATAACTGCACTGGCAGTAAAATAACTAAGTGCTGTAATTTCATGTGGTTACGATAATCAATCATACCTTGTATGTTGGCAGATTCTGTTATTATATTTGCCTAATACTTTGCATTTTAATTAAAATTTGTAATAGCTTAGAAATCAGATTCAGCATTAAAGTATAATAAAATTAATAGCATAAATAAAATTTTCTATTTTATCATTTTAATAGATAATTATTATATATATGAAATCTAGAGTAATTTTAAGAATTCAAAATTTGTAAATTAATTAGCACCTTTTAAAACATTTTCTTGCTTAAAGAAAGATGTCTGTGTGTGCAGTCTGTAGTGTGAAATCTTAAGTGTAATACGATCATGAAATTTGGTACACGGGTGCACCTTAGTATTATTTTTTTTCTTAATTTCAAATTATTTTTTTTTGTTATTTTATGTGTTTGCCCGATTTACAATGATTTTGCTTGATATTTACACAAATCAATTCCTTAGCATCTTAAAACATCACAGAATTTCGATCTTGACACCATCAGAAAGATAAAAGAATTATCTTTTAAACAAACTTGTTCATATGATGAATAGAAACATTTTAATGAATTAATAATGTTAATTGATAATGTTTTATATGTGTTAAAAAATCTCTAAAATATCTTTGGACTTTTATAAACTATTTTTATTCTTTATTATTCTTGCATAGTAAGTAATTTAGCAAATAAGCAATGTTTTACTTTTCCCTAGTTATAAATTGTTTGGTAAGTGTTTAAATTTGGTTTTATGCGTAGCTATCTTATATTTTAAGTAATGGTTATATAAGTTGCAATTTATCTCTAATCTATCATTGGAATTTCATATAATATTTTTATCATATATATATATATACATATATATATATATATATATATATATATATATATATATATATATATATATATATATATATATATATATATATATATATATTGACATGTCTGGTGCAACATATCATCTTTGGAATTTTTGCCAAAACACCCTAATCAACCTGCTAACCTACCAACCAACCATCATAAATTAGCAGTATTGTATGAAAAGAATAAGAATGCAGTAAGAATTGCACATATAAGTTCTCTTTGTTATTTCAATTTGTTTTGTACTTGTTAATATGATTTGTTTATATATGCTGTTACTTTGGCAGGAACTGGATGAATTAAAAACTAGTCCAGTATCTGATCATGGCAGTGATGTTACAGATCTGCACAACATATCATTTTCCAGTGATGACTCTACAGCATTCGACACAGACTCATGTGCTTCAATGGTATATTCATTTATTGATGCTTACAGTCAAATGGAATTTAACAAAGTTGTAAATAACAAAATTTAACATGTAATCAAATGCAGTTAAATTGTGTGTGACTGAAGTGGAGACACAATAACTAAAGAACAAATGCACTTATCAAAATAAAATGTTTTATGTACCGTATATACTCACATATAAGTCGACCCCCCTTCTTTCAGAGAAAAAAATTGGATAAAATGCAAAACTCACGTATATGTCGATCCCCCAAAAAGAAAAAAAGAAATTTCAGTAAATTTCTCAAAAACACTTGAAAATGAAAAAAAAATATATATATATATATATATATAAAATAATAATAAAATTTAATTTCCACAATAAAAACTTCATCGGAACTTTTTAAAGTCCGATTCCAAACAAGTAAGCCTAGGACATATGAGCGTTGTCTCCCGTCCGTTTTGGGGACGCTCGTTCTCGTATAACAAGCTCCAGGCATTCTTTTACTCCCAGCACACAGCTCCTCAAAACGGACGGGAAACCGCTCATCCCTGTCTCTCAAGCGTCCTTGATCAACCGTGCAATCAAAACAATATCTGGCTTCCTACCCATTATTTGAGTTGATTTTTTCATTTACCCTCCAGCACAGTTGTTATTAGATACTCTCTTCAATAAAAAAAAAACAACTTTCAACTTAAAATCCTGCATTATAGTTTTAAACAATCTGTGTTACAGAACTATTTCTGAAAAAAGCCATTTTTTGTCAAAAACGATCAGCCGAGAAGGGAGAGATAAACATTGAACGAAAATGTATGCATATTTTTTGATGACGCGATACACCGGTAGTCGGAAACATCGAGAGGGCAGTGACTCACAGAATTTTGAAATGCAGGGAAATTTGGAATGCGCGATTGCGTAATTACTACCACATTGTTTTAAGAGGGATTGCCTCACAGGAAAAAATAACTTTTAGACTTGGATTTTTAAGACACCAAGTATAAGTCAACCCCCCACTTTGAAGGTTTTTTTTTTGTTTTTTTTTTTTTGACAAATTTCTCAACTTATGAGTATATACAGTAGTTAAAAACTAAGAAAAATACCCGGTGTTGCTCTGTACTCCCTATTAACCTCAACAACTTAACCTAAGCAATCAACTTTTACTTTTCTTGGAAAAGTCTGGTTTTCTCATCTCTGGAAAAATATGCGAATCTTCAATTTTTCAAATTACTTTGATGGAATTTCTACATCCGCATCAAACATTTTTCAATGAAATCTATACATAGATGAAAATGGCTATTTTGGTCCCAAAATTGGTCAATGCAAAAAAATTCCCTTGCAATATATTTATGTGGATTTTTATGTATTTCATTTATTGGCTAGTAATTTTAAAAGCCAGTTAAACAATATCATGGAAATTTGCATTAAAACACAATCGTTGGTATATTTCGTTTTATTCTTAAATCTTTTCAATCAGTTTGCATCCATGATATTTTTATATTTATTATACTTTTTACGCTGGGGTGTTATATTTAAAACATTGTTAATAAAATGGAAATATATATTTAAGATAATGAAATTGAAACATTTTTATTTGTTTAGGCATTTAAGCTCATTAGAAATAAATTTGCAGAGGATAAATTAGAATTTGATATATTTGCACCCAAAATTGCATGTTTAATTTCAATAAAAAATAAACACTATTTTCATCTTAAATTTATTAAAAAAATTATTTTGAATAACATTAGCATGGCATTGTGCAAATATTGACGAGGATAATTCACTGATTTAGAATGCAGCACATTTTGTGCTGTATCTTAAAATTATGTTAATTACAAAATAACTGCATATATTTTCTTCTTGATTTGTTGTTTTTCATGTTCATCCCTGAAATGGCATTTTCAATTTATTTTAAAAGTTTATAATTTTCAAATCATGGCTGTAAAAGCATTTAATAACATTGATCGAAAATACTAAATGTTAATCTTGTATCCCTTTTGTATTGTAATATTGTACCATAAAGTAAAACTAATAATATCCTCATTTTACTAATTCCCCCCAGAAATTTTTATTAAAGGGGAATGTCCACCAGAAATTTCAGTTGCAAAATTGAAGTTTCTGGAAAATTTTCACAACGGTAATTTCAAACTGTCATTGTGAAAATTTTACTGTTGTGTTTGGGTAATTAATTCATCAAACGGCCCTTTTATGTACAACATTTGGTGTTTGTTTTTTTATGGGCAGTATTTTAATTTTTAAATATCTAGCATATAACATAGCATGACTAAACACAGGCTGTAGTAAATATAAACCCTCTTTATGAAAGGTTTTTCTCATTTAAAAATAATGTCATAAAAATTGAACCCATAGATTGAGAACATGCAGGGGACATATGTATTCTATAAGTGATCATAATTCAAATTTGAATACATTCTCGTATTATGTAAAAATTGTGGAATAATCTACAGATTGAGATGTTTCTTTTTTTTTTTTAATCATAAAAATTGCTAAGTAGATTTCTAAAACATGTGGATAAATATAGTATATTCAGAAATGGTGTGGTAAAAATTCAGATTTGAATGTGTTTTCGGTTTATGCAAAAAATTGCTCTCTTCCCCAATCAGTTTAGCACTTAAATTAGTTTTTTTTTAAGGTCCATATTAGATAATGAAATTCAACATTCTTACACCCACCTCCCCTCCCGGACACTCAAAACTGTTACTCGTACCCTAGAGTGAGTCGAGTGGTCTGAGTTTTTGACCCACCTCCCCTCTTATTCAGCCATCTACCTCTCGTTTTCCAGTATCTTGATTATGCTACTGTTATTATATGCCTACTATAAAAATATTAAAAATATTCTCCCTTTGATTTGAACTTTAGATAGGGGACATATAAGGATGCTTGAAATTTTATAGCTACTAGAAATGAATATGAATTGTACTTTTATTTGTAAAAATGCATCATTTTTTTTTGTAGACCTCAAGATATTAAATTAGCTAAAAAATTCTAATTATCTATTTTTTAATCAATTATAGTCTACTGTTATACAATTTGGGAACAGTACTGTTTCAATGGACAATTATTAACCAGTATAGAAGGTATTACTTCCTATTCATATGTATTGCAATTGCTGATACATTTTTGATATTGGATTGGTTAACCTTATATTGCATTCCCTTTTATTGGATAGCTTCAACAAGGTCCTAAATAAGTGTCTGCTATGTAAAAATTACAAATACAGATAACACGACTAAATTTCTAAATCACCTGTTTTGAACTAAAATAATTTTTAAGTTTAATTTAAAAGTCAAATTTTTGTATTTTATCATCCAGTTTGTGTCCTGCCATTTTCTTCAGTTCAAGTTCATGTCTCAGAACTGAGGAAAAAGAAAAACAGTTCCTTTCATCCAACGGAATAAATTGAAAAGCAAAAATAAAATTTTATATACTATTTTCAGAACACACTTATAATATTAAAATAATGCTATATTCCAAGATTTGAAAATCCGCGACATAGGGAAATTACAAATTTATAGCACTCATAGTCTGGACCATGAATCTGAGATATCAATCACAGAACACCTGAAAAAAAAAGTGCTCAGATTTGAACAAAATCATCTACTCAATAATTTGGATTCAAAAATGGAGAAAATTCAGTCGATAAACTTTTAAGTTAATAACTTTTAAACTAATTCATATTAAGTAATCAATGCTATACTGTATTCATTTTAACCATAACAAACTATTTAAGTACTACTAGATTTTATTGATATTTGCGTTAAAAGTTCCATCTCTTTCAGTCTGATGTAAGTGTTGATGGTGGAAGAAATAAAGAAAACCACAAAAACTCAAAGAAATCACGCTTGCCAAAGAGGCTTCCAGGCACTAAAGTGTTTATAAAACCAGCTCCTCCATCTACAAGAAAACCTCTGGTGACAGCAAATCCTGTAGTCACAGGACAATCTAACAGTTGAAAAAAATTATGGGCATTTCTATATATAAAAAATAAGTGCAAGTCACTGAATTTGGACAATAATGGTACAACATTTTATGTATTGTGAAACTGTATTTCTTTTATCAGCATTATGTGTCAAAAAATGTAAAATAAATACATGTCTGTACAATTATATTTATATATACGTAAACAAAATAAAATTAACTTTACATATATTAATTATATTTGTTATTTAAGTTTGTGTGTGCAAGACAGAATTGCAAAATTAAAAAGAAGCCAGTAAATAGTGTACAGATTTTTTCATTTATATGATTTCACTTTGATATTGTTGGTCCCTGGGTCATTCCTCAAGCCTAGGATCTTTCGATAGTTAAAAATAAAAGCACGTTATAAGAAAATAGCTGGTTTGTATTTATTGAATAGATATGTTAATATAGAATTGAAATGTGCAGCAGAGATGATTGAGTAACTTCATAAGAAAATAATCAAATGTGGACAGTGCATGACCTTCTCTACATAAGGAAATGAATTAAGAATGGTGCTGTTGTTAAAACTCCAATCTCCCCTCATGTACATCCCTGATAGTATGTTTTGATACCCGTCATTTGACAGGTTAATATGCAATTAATTTTCTTTGTTGTATTTTGATGTAAATAATATCTATGCTTGGGGACTCGATAAAACTGTATGAATCATAGTTTATATCTTTGCATTCTAAGACAAAGAATGTTTTTAAATTACTGCATTAATTTATTTTTTATGATTTTTTAAGCAAATGCATAAAAACTGAAATTTTTTATTCCACTCATGAAGGGCTTCTGTCTCTAATAGCCGGTGAGCTTTTCTGCACATGCCTGCCTTGGAACTCATAGTGAGTTTTGAGCTGCACCTTCAATTCTGTTATATTTCTTTTTTTAAAGCACAGAAATTGAAGTGGTTTGTAAAGACAATTCTGTAAATATATTATTTAAGCAGCGGGTGTTTATTTAGGACCCAGGTAATTCATTCTAGTTGCTAATATAAAAACATTTTGGCAGAATATTGACTTTTTATGACGATGTCCATGATGGGTGCTGCCTTTTTGAATATAATAGGGGGCTTCTTGCAAAGTAATCATAAAATCCAAATATCGTACAAAACTACTAATTAATATACATCTGCCATTCATAAAGAAGTTGGATTTGGATTTTAGTTCCAACTCCTTAAGCAGCAAAATATTTTTAAAATACAATGCAAAATTTCATACAACCATTTATTTACAGAATTTTTACTTTACCTAAAACTGCAAAATTCTCTTATAAAATTTTTTTAATTAACTTAGCAAAGTTTTAGGAGAAATTTTTATAACTTTTCAAGCAAAATTCAAAATCTGTTAAGAAGCAATCTGAAATTATCTTTGGATTCAGGATACCTGCATGTTCTGTTATGTTGGATGCAAGTCAATCTTGAAAAAGAAACTTAATTTTGAGCATAAAATTACTGAGTTGTATGATTTTGAATTTTCCAGTGTACAAATCAATCCTGTGCAAGAGGCGCTGAGCAGCCATGCTTTGGACCCTTTGTGAAATTCCAGATCTCGTGAAGATAATGGATAATATTCAGCATCAATTGTTTAACAAATTTATAAAATGTATTTTATAAAAAAAATTGATTTCAAAAATCACTCTTGTTTTACCATTTCAAATAAATCAATCACAAAATATGAGCACTGAAATGTCTAATAAATTAGAAAAAAAAGGTGGCCTAAAAAAACCAAAATTAATTTGTTTAAAGTTTTTTTTTCACAAAACTAATTTCATATTCAAAAAATTAGAATTTGTTTTCACAAATATCAGATCCTGGAACTAAGTTCTGTACAAACTCATAAATTAATGCTTCTCAAAATTTTGATATGAACAAGTAACAAATGTATGAAAAGTATCAAGTAATGTATATACTTATAAGGAAAAGAACATGCCTATCTCAATGTTATAACTTATAAGCAACTTCCTGCATTACACAATGGCAAAACTGCCAAATGTATCAAGTATTGCAATTGAAGGATAGTTATATAACTTAAAAAACAGCATATTTTAGATACAATTATTAATTAAAAAAAAGATATTGGTTACGAAAACATTATATTAACCTTTATTGTAGATATATAAAAGATGGTCATGTATGTCTAGTGTTGCCAATGGAAAAAAGGCCTTTTAAGGTTTTTGAATAAAATGTAACAGCATATGTTGTTCCCAATGTAACAACCAGCATTGGTGAACTTTTTATTAGAGCTCTTCAGCACCAAAACTATTACTGGCACAAAAACAAGTGTCACTATTTTACAAACTTCTAGTGACTATTTAGAATCCAAGTTAATGTGACTAAATATTTATGATCACTTAAAAATACAGAGGATTTTTAAATACTTTGGGAACCCTGATAGAGCATTGTTTTGTAAACTTTTGCTAAGAAGACAGCATGCATGTAAAAATGAGAATGTCAAATATTAAATAACGAATTTCTTTGAATATCTCGCATTTTTGTAAGATTTGAAATTTTACACAAAGTTAATATCAAATAATATAAAATTAACTTTTTAATTAACCATTTAATCCAGGAATCTGCAACCTTTTACTATTAGGGAGCACCAGCACTATGTTAAATTCTCCAGGAAGCACAAACACTATGTTAACTTATTCTAGAGAAATACAGTATTCAATTATTTTAACGAATACCTAATGTGAACATATTTGTAGACAAGTATATATGCAGTTTTTAATACTTGAATTATATAATGTTTATTTGAGCACAATGCATCTGAATTACAGCTATAAATTGATTTTAATAACTGAAATATTCAATATATACCATGTATGGTTCTCAATTATGATTTATAACTTCAACTTATATCAAGTTTATTCATAGTAAATCTTTCGCACAGTCTTTATGAAGATTTAATACAATTTCAAATATAAGTATGGAAGACTTATTTCAATGTAGATAAAACTACAAAATTTACATAGAAATTAATTTTATTGCTTAATTCTAAATATTTGGCTGAGAAAAAGTATTAAGACAATACTTATTTAATTTTTATATTAAAACTTATGGATGTCAGGAGAGCTTATGGTTTATATTTTTAAAATATATGAAATCACTAAAAGTTCATTAATTTATCCTATTATATATTTTTAAACATCTATAGACTATAGAGGATTTGAAATGAATTTTTCATGAACAAAATTTTGAAATTGAGTACATGTTAAATGTTTGCAAACACAGCTTTATGATCAGGAGAGCACCATTTTAACAAGTGCAAGCAATGTGGTGCTCGTAGTTATTAGACCAGCAGGATATCAGGCAAATGCCTATGATATTGGCTGATCTTTGGAGATAATCTTGATTAAAAATAACTTAATTAAGTAATCAAAACCAAAAGAAAAAGCTGTCTATGCTTGCATCTCAACTTTAAGGGAGCATTGTAGAACCCAATTTAATGGTATTAATATTGCAGGTTTAACTGTCTGCACTAAATAGTAACTAGGTCTTGTGTAGGATTGGGCTGTATTTCACTTGGAAAATTTCAAATGTTGTTCATTATAGAAAATTTCGAGCTCGTGTAAACAAGGTCCAAGTGTAAATAAATCTATAAATGGTCATTTAAATTAAAAAATATTTTTGTAAATTTCAACCCATTTGTAATAATTCTTATGTTTTTCAATGCACACAGATTATGGTGCCCAGTATATTTGAATGAACAACAGTTTGGGCCTGAAGGGCTAAAAAATAACATTTCAACACTTTCAAACCTCTTGGCCATAGTAGCCAGATCAGACTAGAAATCTACTTATGGGCCTACTCCCAGCTTAAGCCACAAGCCAAATTAATCCACATTTTTCTTAGAAAACTTTCAAATTGGGCCTGCCTTCCGAGTTTTGAAAAATTTGTACTGGATCGGAACAAACATGGTCTTTTATTTGAAACATTTTAAATAAATATTAATATATTTATTTATATATAAATATTATAGTATTTAAAAAGTTATACACATAGAAGGCTCAACAGTTACCTTACACCTTTCTGGTAGGTCGGACGGTCTGGGTCTCAACAACAACAACACATAGAAGGCTCAAATATAGAATTTTAGATATATCTAAAAAACAACAACGGTTCTGGCCAAACCTAAAAAACATGAATGTTCGAAGCAGCGGAGCCACCCATAGGTTGGGGGGGGGGGGGGATACCAATTGAGTTTGGGACCTTGTCATATGATTTTTTATTTTCTAAGGGAAAGGAAGACGAGAAATTCAAATATGGAGGAGCAGGCATGATAAATGTTTGTAGAGGGGCCCACAACTTGTATGGGCAGACCTGGGATTGAGTTGGGGTTTAAATTATAAAATATCTTCGGAATCAGACAAAGTTCAGACACATATTATTGGAGCATGCCATGTAAGAGTGTAAAATTATGGTCTGAGCAGCCCTCTAGTAGAGTACCTAATAATTTACTCTCAGTTACTGAACACAGTTTTGTGTTCTTAATACATTCTATTCACCCTAAAATTGTGATTTTATATACATATTGCTATATTGAAACATTACTTCAAGCATTTTTATTTTAAAAACTAAGAAATTTATGGAGCCTTCTTCATATGGTGGCAAGTGATGTGTACATTTCATTTTCAACAGAACTATTAAGCATTACTCTTATACACTTATTTCGTACAGCCATATAAATATTCAGAAAAACCAAAAGTGATATCTTGAGAATAGCCCCAGCCCCCTTTGAAATTCATTACTAAATCCTATCAGTCATCTACAATCTATCTGTAGCCAATCCTGAAAAATAGACATTGAGAGAAATGTAATTTTTTTTATTAAAAGTGACATCTCTAGAACTAGAAATAGAAATCCTTAATTCAGTGTTCACAATTAGCGGTCGTTAATCGTAACTTGTGACTAATTGATGACTAGATTATTCAACCTGATCTTCAAATTTGATGCTAACAATGCTAGTGTTCACAATCAGTTTTCCCTTTGACTAAATTACAATCCCTAGTAGAAGACTGAAAGGCAGTTGGAAAAAGAAGTTGCATTTTTATCACTAGACAGATTTATCACTGATAGGGGTTAGGTACCCCTATCAGTGATAAATCTGCAGGTGGTCATGTTCCAAGTCATTATTATGATCCCATGGCCTTTGTCCTTCCATGAAAACTGCTGGAAATGACCAACACAATGGGGTACTACACAAGCAGTAAAATCCTCCTCTGTCTATTCAACAAAGAACAACATTGGTACTGCATCTCACCACTTATTGTACTGCATCTCACCTTTCAAGAATATCCTGAAATTGCACTTCTGAAGAATTTAATTGTTTACTTTATCTCCAGATATTCCAATGTCCCAAACAGGAGGTAAGACAAAGACCCCGGGTATTTAAGGAGTTTCTATTGCTCCCCTCCCCTTTATCCTCTCATGTACATGTATCCCCCTTAGATTATGTATCCCCTTGTGATTTTCGTGTTCAGCGATCCAAAATTTACAAAAGGTGGCTACTTTCATTTTGGTAAAAAACAAAAACTGAAAAATTATTGAATAGTGTTATCTAATTAATGTTGGAGAAGCACATGTGCACCCACTAAAATTTTTATGATTATTTAGTGCTATATACAAGAAAATTTTTCAAACATATTATTAATGAAATAAAAGGCTATTTTGCAGCAATATCGTGAAAAACGGTATTAGTGCTCGATTTTTCCTCATGCAATGTGTTCTTACTTTTCTTTCTGCTAGGTTGGCAGCTATGCATTTTTTATATCAATCCCTGAAATAAATGTGATTTATACTTTTTCTTCTTATTGACTTGCAACCCTAGCTGTCAACTCGCATTTCCTCATGAAACTCCAATATTTGCATTTTCAGCCGACTGCCTCAATTTCCGAGTAAATTCTCACCCCCCTCCCCTTTAAAAAAAAAGACTTAAGATGAATATTGTCTTTTAAAGATTTTAAGATAAAATTCCATACTTTGAGGGAATTGGCAAAAAAGTGCCTAAATTTTGCTCAAAATTCCCTTATATTTTAATTTTAAATGTGTTTGATTCTTATATTTGTAAGTAATATGAGAAAGACCATTTGAAAATGTTACTGAAATCTGCATTTATGTGCAATTCTCGGTTTATCCCGTTTTAATATAAAATATTCTCCATTTTTGCAATCTGTTTTCATCAACTAAAACTTTTATATTAATCGTTCTTTTGGGAAAATTAATTCTCAAACATGTTATTACTGAAATGAAGGGGTATTGGGACAATGATCGTACAAGATGATCAGAATTTAAAATTGTTAAATAGAAGTACATTTTTTTCTTCAATTTGTCATTTTTTATGTTCTTTTTGCCAAGTAAAGACAAATTAACAATTTTTTGTGTTTTTATTCTCTCTTGGATTTCTTTATCAGTTTATTTTATATTTTAATAAAATGTAAAACACTTTTTAATACATAAATCTGAATTATTCTTTGCTTATATCTTTAACAGAAATGGACATTTAAAAAATAGTTGTTATTGTTAAAGATGTTATCTACAGCCAATTCTGAAAAAATAGACATTTCAAAGAAAATTTTTGAACCGGAAATTGAAATCCTCAATGAATTCTCCAACCCCTAAGGAACTTGATGCTGAATCCATATTAGTCATCATCTAAGCTCTATCTATAGCCAATCCTGAGAAATAGGAGTTTCAAGAAAAAATTTGACCTGGAAGTAAAAATTCTTAGTAAACCACCCTGCCTCCTCCAGAATTTGATACTAAATTCATATCAGTTATCATCTAAACTCTATCTATATTTTATCTTGAGAAACAGATGATTTAAGTAAAATGAAAAATTTTAAACCAAAAATGGTAAAAGAGAACAGGAAGTGGAAATTTTTAGTACACCCCCATACTCCTCCAGAATTTGATGCTGAATTCATACCAGTCATCATCTAAGCTCCATCTATAGCAGATCCTGAGAAATAGATGTTTCAAGGTAAAAATTTTTAATAGAAACAGTAGAATAGCAAAATTTTTACCACCAATTAAAATACACACTAGTAAGTTTAAAAATATTTGTCAATATTTAAAATGTATGATTTATTAGAATGGGCTAAAGTAGGTTTCGAGTGATGCCAAAATATAAAAATTTGGTCTTCAGTCTACCCCACCTGGTGATTCCAGCGGATAGTTCTGTGGCCAGTTTGTATGTGCCCCACACCACCCATTAGTATACCTTCCTCTAAATGTAATTCAATTTGTATCAAAATAAAAAGACAGAAATTTGTCTTGAATATTTTGATTGGAATTAAGAAATAATATAGGAGACTAGTGGAACTTCTACGATGACCTAATTAGATCATTTATAGCCAGAAAACTCGCTCTGCCATTTTGAATTATACTTTTACTTTACCCAATTTAATAACAGGCAGTGGTGAAATAGTTTTGCTTTTACAAGAGCTCATAAACAACCGATAGCCAGGAACTGAACTGATAACAAGAAAACTTATACTACAATTTGTTCATGTTTCTGTCTGCAATTTTTAATATCATATTTTTCATTTTCCATGTGATAAAAAAAACTAACTACACTGGCATCAAATTTGAAAAGGAATGCAGAATTTCAATAATGCCTCCTAACAGCAGAATTTGTGATTATGAATCTGGCCTTGAAATTTGAAGTTCCAGCTTAATCTTCAATAAACTTGATGCCAAATGACTGATGAGAGAGATTTGCAAAATTATGGCTTACTGAAAGTTTTTGTGTGTGTGTGATGGTGTTTTGTTACTGATGGTTGATAGGTGAAAATCTCTACCAAACTCACCATAATTTAAACAACTTATTGAATCTCATGACTGTAACAGATTACAAGCAGAACAAATAATTAAAGAAGGGTAGTTCACGGACTGGATATGTTCAGGTACTGGAGCTTGAATTATAAACACTAAAAATTGGCAAAATGTATATGAAAATATGATCCCAAAATTGTAAACATAGTGAAGATCTCATCTCAGAAACGGGAGGGGAAGAGGATCAAATAAGGTTTACAGTTCTGAAATTCATTTTCTAATATGAATCTATGGAAAACCAACGTAATGAGAGTTATATCCTTCCCTTCCCTTATGATGCCATTACCTAAAATTTATAAAATAAAACATGCTTTTATTATTTTCATCCGTATCACTCGTACATATGAAAACAATTTTTCCCCTCCAACTTTATGAGAGAAGTGTAACTACTATTGCAAATCAAAACTTTTTATATTATAGTGCAAATACAATCAATATACATGAGAAAAATTTCATATTACACTGCAAAAAATATGCACCCATTTGTTCTGCCAGAAAGCTAAAATCCAGCTATCTAGTAGGAAGTAGAAAATTTTCTTGTTACAAAGAATTTAACATAAAACTTTCTTTCATTAGTGTTTGCAGCACTCAGATTTGATTGAATATTTTGACAGTTTTTACTTTCCTTTTATATACATCCGGCCACCTAAATTGCTGCTCTGTCTTCGGATGAGTTGGTCGGCCTGGGCTTTCAACTTTCCTTATATACATAATGTATAAGGAAAATATTGTGATGGGGTCGAAAATTCGAATTCGAGTTTTTGACTGGAGAGCATGTTTCAAGTATCCCTGATCACAAATTGAACATTTTTGAAGTGATGTCCATGAGTCTGTAGAGACGATATCTCATGAACGAATGGAGTGATTCGAATGAAATTTGGTACAAAAATCACAATCTGTGAATACTGGAAGCCTATTGTTTTAAAACGCAATCGAATGTTCAGAACCGCCCTGAATTTGCGAGTGAAATTTTGAAAAAATCATCAAAAAATCAAAACCTTTAATAAAGTTACGGAAATAGACATTTCTTATGTAATTTTTCCTTAGAAAACGATTGACATAAATTTTAGAATACTAGCATGAACCATTCTCGAGATATTGCACATTTTAAAAATAAATTTATCAAAAAATCCCATAAATTAAAAAAAAATATTAACTGTTAAGAAACATGTTCACTTTTCATATGTAATACCATACGATAAATTGGGTGACATTATTCTCGTGGATCTAACTCGTTCCATTCATGAAAAAAGATACTTTGAATAATACTTTTGTATTTGAACGTCAATAGTAATTTATCCGCTGCAAGAATAACTTATTTCTCTGTCCATGACGCTTGGCGAGATTTTGGCGATTAATTTAGTGGAATGTCGCCAACTTGGCGACATTTTTAAATCTTACCAAGTTAACAAAATTCTCTCCAAATGGATAAAAATGACGACTAATTGAAAAAAATTCAATATCATGGAAAGAATATAAGTATCTACTATAAGAATAACATTTTTTTTTATCTGTAAAAGTAGTAAATTCATTGCATTATATAAGGAAAGTCATGTGCTGCCCACATCAGATTTTTTTTTTATGTACACCAGGACTATTCTGACCAACAACTGAAATTTAAATTAGATTCTGATAATTACAGGCATGCAAGCATATATATAAAGGTGTCCACCTGTACCTGGAATTCACATTCATTTCCTATGAATCTAATGGCCAGAAGGTGAATAATTCAACTGCAGGTGGACCTTACAGCTTACAAAAAGTCTCCGATAAAATGTCTATGTTTGTGCCTTTAAGAAATATCTTCTTGATAAGGTATTTTTGGCTTGGAATTCATTTTGTTTCCTAAAAGAAAAAATGATTTGTCCCAACTTTACTTCATCACGAAAAATTTTTCAGGAAATTGTTTTACAGTGCAGTAATTCTTATTGCAGTAAATAAATATGTGCTTTTTAATTTCCAATATTTTTGTCTGATTTAAAAGTATTTTAATGCCGAAGTTGAATGTTCTTTCAATTTCAATTAATATTATTGGACAGTAAAGAATTATGCAAAAAATTCAAAAGAGAAATATACTTGGAATATGCATTTTAAAAGAAATACATCTATGCATTCATATAAACTATTAACTAAAAAGTGCTCAAATATGCAGCTGTGTATGAGGATATGAAAATGCTTATACTTAAGATTGTAATAATTACACTTTCAAGCAAGTTATGTATTTTGTGGTTGACTAAGAATCAATTCCATTTGCTATTTAGTCACAAAAAATTGTTTATACTTCCTTAAAAGTATCTTACAGTTTATATTATAGTGCCTTATTACATTTTTAATCTTGATGTATCTTTACAGATACTCATGAACTGTTCTCATAAACTGATACTCATGAACTGATCTGTTGGAAAATGAGCACAATTTTAAATGATGGTTGATGGTGTATAAAGAGGCAACACAAGTCATTTATCCGAGCCTGTCTAATAATACCAATCCATCCCTAATAACTCAACATCCTAACAAGATGCACTTGTTCCCTAACCAATAAAGCTCTATTTTGAATTTAAAATATTAAATTAATAATTCCAGACATAACACAGATTATCAAAGAAAATAATTTAATTTTCAGAAACATTACATTTTTATCAACTTGGTGATATTGTGCCAATTTGTCCTCGAGTGTGAAAGAGCGATTGGGTTTTCTTATATAGAAATTTGATATTAGGTTCATTTATTTTTATGATATAAACCAAAAGCTACAAGCAGTAAAATTCCACTTAAAAATGAAACAATAAGGAAAAGATTACATATTTAATATCTCACTGGATATACATAGTACATAACATTGACAACACCAAGCATGAAATTCATGAAAAGGATGCTTGCCATTTCATTTGACTGCGAGATGGTACAGGAAAGTGGCTATATAAACACACTGGTAGCCTGCAGTCTGTTCCGTAACGGCAAAGTTTGGGGTGAATAAAAGGACAACTTTGAGATGTACATTTAGGGTAAAATTTACATACTGTTTTCATTTTACGACTTGTCACAGGGACCATTCTCACTGTTGGAGCTGTTAATGGCAATTTGCGTTTGCTGGCATGAGTAAATGGACAGTCTTTTCTGCTACAAAGTGCATCAAATTTACAATTAGGATGTATATATAAACACTTATCACCAAATTTACAATCAGGAAAACATTTGCAAGGTATTGTTGGATGATGATATGAACATTGATCACTATTTTTGCAAGCAGGCCAATATTTACAACGTTCACCGAGTTTTAACTTTTTTTCAGGCGAAGTGTCTTCAATTTCATCGGATAAGATATTTTCTTCATCTTCTTCCATGCTATCAATGCTGTTGTCATCAAGCTTTCTTTTAAAAGAAGTTAAATTTATACCTTCTAATGTCACAATAAAATGAGGAGATTTTGGACGTATCTCTTCAACTGTTGGGAGTGATTGTTCTGATGTCCTTTTAGGAGTGTACAATTCTTCATTTTCAAATTTGGAAATGTCAGGAACAAGTGGAATTGTTCTTAAACAAATGGTACGATTTCTTTGAGGTGAAATTGGAGGGTTACTATAGTTTTCTTCCATTAACATATCCGAATATTCTTGTACACTGTAATCAGAAGTTTGTGATACATTTGAATTCAAGTCTGGTTTTTCAGCATCACACAGAGCAGTACTTTGGCTTGGCAAATTACCACTAACTTTTGTAGGTAATGGGTTTCTATATCGCTTTGATGTCAGAACCTTAATGGGCGTAGGTTTGTAATAATCTTCTATATTTTTACCATGTAAGATAGATTTTGTGGCATCATCGACAGCTTTTAAAAGTAATTTATTAGCTTGGAGAGCAGCAGCTCCACCATATTTTCGTTGAGTGTTTCTGCTATATGGTTTATTTTCTAATGCAGGCTTAGTAGGATCATATTCATCATCAGAATTGATTATTTGTTTATTTGCAGGCACTACTGTTGAACTCAAAGGTGCTTTAGAAATTTTATTCGAAAATATTTTTGAAGATTTCTCAGGTAATCGCGGTTCGTCTTTTTCAATCGATTTATAAATGAACTGAGATTTTGCCATAGAAGCTTTCTCCCTTGTTACCTCATCAAGAGCATCAGAAACTGTCCTTTTCCGAGATCTACTTATAACGCTATCATTTGTGTCTTCATGGCTACTAAGAAAATCTCCTTCACGTTCATCAGGATCACAATCCAAAACTACTGCATCTTCATCAGCATCTTTCCGTTCTGAAATGCTAGAATCAGTTTCTGGAAGTGTTAAATGGCTACTTTTGCTTCCAACTTTTAAATTGTTTAATAATTCCCACAGCCAGTTAGTAAATTTTACAGTATCATCCCTGAGAAACAGATTTAAATCTTTTTCAATCTGTGCCTTACTTCGCTGATTAGCGACCAAAATCATAATATATTCAGGAAGTTCATCATCAATAAAATCGCTAATATTCGCGAGTTTTTCCTTTATGGCAGATCTGATTTTATTAGTAACTTCACTTTGTCCTTTTTCCATTATTAGAAAACTTACAAATAATTAATGAAATCAAACTTTACTAGATAAGCATAGAAAAGGAAGCCATTTCAGGGGCAAAACATAACAGTATGAATTTACAGAGAGGATTGACAGGTAGTCAACATATAATATCGTCGAATCACATGGCCAGATTGCCAAATAGCTATTCCTGATTAGTTACTTGGCCACTGACGTCCCTAATCTTCTGGCCAACTAGAAAGATCCGCCGAATACACCTCCCCCTGTATCAGATGTCATGTGACCAATGTAGTTTCAAACGAAATTTCGGCTTTTGTTTTCCAAAATCTAGAGACGTAGACTTGGCGAAATGACGCAAACCGAATTATTTTGCAGCGATCTGGATCTAGAGAATTTTCGTTTCAATATGACGCCTGTTTACGTTTTATGTTGCGAGTATATGCAAGCACAACAGCTTGTGAATTTCTTTCTTTTGCAAAGTTAGTGGCAACTCGTGAGGTGACGCAGGATAACCGCTACTTCACTTGAAGTTATCGGCTAAATGGGTTACGATTACTACTATTTGTCAAATTTTTCAAACTCATTTGGATATTTTTAGATAATATTTGATAATACTTGTGTGAAATTAGTAGTGTGATGCCAGTGATATGATGTATTTTGATCATGTTCGTTGTCGAGGAGGAGAGGGAATCCTGCCACTGAATCGGCTTCACCCATTCCTGAAATCACGAGCTGCCACTGGTCACATTTTACAAGAAAGAGCTTGAAAATGTTGCATAGTTGTACCAAATCATCACAATTATAGCATGGTACTCTTCATTTTAAAGACCTTGAAAAAATCTTTCGATTGATACCAAGTTTGATGGTACCTTGCCATTGATGGTTTATCACATGTTGCGCCACCTATTGGTCATTGAAATTCACAAGTTAATTTTCTCTCGTTGTACTTCTACTTTGAATTTGGCTACATTCTCAGCCCAACAACTCAGATCCTGTTTATTTCTCGAGTTAGCGCCTGACGTCAATTCAGCTGTGCTGTGGTAAAGACTGAATATCTTTGTGCATTGTGTTTCCTGTGTTCTTGCTCACAGAAGAGTAGTGTAGCTATTGTTTAAATTCTTCGTATTTAATTTAGTTTAGGAAGTTTAATATTTATACAATGGCTCAAAATCCTACAAGTAGTGCATTACGAGCATTAGCCTTGGAATTTAAAAGCCTTCAAGAAGAACCTGTCGAAGGTTTTCGCGTCAAGCTTGTTACTGAGGAAAATCTCTTTGAATGGGAAGTAGCGATATTTGGTCCGCCAAAAACATTGTATGAAGGTGGATATTTTAAGGTATGATCACGTTTATTATGATATTTTATATGTGATTATAGTCAAATATACTTTTTATGAAATTTAAAATAAAAATAAAAAATGTTTGCTAACCACAAGTATGCGAAGCGTCAATGTTATTGAGCAATTTTTAATTCATACTGAAAATACTTTTTAGAGGACTATTCATGTTCATACTGTTAGTTCCGTATTTGCAAGTGAAAAACTAATTACTGTGTATAATTGAACTTGCACGCATAGGTAATTCACACCTAAATCAATAAGTTACTCGCTTATAATGTGCTAGGCATACGAAACTTTTAAACCATTTCCTCTTCTGTTTGAAAAAAATCTTTTCAGATTAAACTCCATTTACTATTGTATTGATGCCAAGAAAATGCTATAAAATTTATATTTGACTTTTTAAATTTAATTTTTTCTTAAATTAAGAATTTTAAATGTTAGATGAATTTCTTGGAATGAGATTTTGTAATGATTCAAATCCAGTTCGGAATTATTACGGCAGCCGTATTTACTGATTTATGTGATTCATATTTATAATAGTGATATTAAAAGATTAATATATAGTATTACATGTATTAGGGTCATTTCAGATAATATCAGCAAATACCATGTGTTTCAGATTTTACGATTTAATTTCTATGATAGATACTACCAAAATTTGTTAATTTTTTAAAAGGATATTTGATTCATTAATAGGATCAGGAGATTATTCCAAAATTAAGGAAAATTGCTAATTTAATCCCATATTGGGAGATTAGCCCACACCCCAGATTTCAAAGTACAAAAGCGCGCCAATTTGGCGCGATGCACCGGGTTACAATTGTTGGGAAAAAATCAATACATCACGATCCCGTAAACGGGCGTTTATGCAAATTTAATATGAACGACTCTTCCCGTTCACCGGCATGAACCGTGACGTTTTTCAACATGAGGTTTCATGCAAATCAGTTCTCAATGCGTATGCATCTGATTTGCATATCCGGGGGTGTTTCCGGAACAGTCCATTCTCGGATATATAAGGCAGAGATTTCTTGAAGCAATCATCATCAGAGAGAATTCCCACTCAGTCTGATCCAGAACGGAGCGGAGAAGGCTTTGTAAGACATAGACACTGATGGTCTGATGCAGGCAGACAAATGCTTTAGACAGAAGCACTGCGGGATATCATTTGACGACGGTTTTTAGTCGAGACGGACGCAGAGATGGTCAGTTTAGACCAGTATGTATTGAACATTAAATTTACTTACATGTGTCTGGAAATTACGTTAAATATTCTCTTGATGTCTTATCCTTTGCTTTTCCTTTGCCAAGTGTGATACCTTCAATGGTGGCTGCAAATACACGCAAGTGATAGAGGTAGTGTAGTTACTTACTACCCATGCTTCAAGGAATTTCTGTCTGGTTATTTACAACTGCAAACTTTTTACTTTCCCTGCAATACATGGTAATGTATAGGGAAAGTATTGGAATCATGCCGAAAATCACAACTCGAGTTTTCGACGGATCTACACGTTTCGAGACCTCTAGAATACGAAAAAACCATTTTTAGCGTGACGTCTGTGCGTGTGTCTGTCTGTCTGTCTGTGTGTCTGTCTGTCTGTCTGTCTGTGTGTCTGTCTGTCTGTGCAGATTTTGTATCCACTGTAACTAAAAAACTAATGGACCGAATTTCACAAAATTTGGTAGGTAAGTCACTTGTGGGCGGGGCTGGTGCTGATTAGTTTTGGGTACGATTCGGAATAAAAGAACCCGCATTTTTTTGCGAAATGGCCCGCAAAAGCTTGTATCCACTCTAGCTGAAAAACTAATGGACCGAATTTCACAAAATTCGATAGATAAGTCACGTATAGGTCACTCTGGTGCTGATTAGATTTTGGTACGATTCGGAAAAAAATAACCTGCCTTTTTTTGCAAAACGGCAGGCAAAAATCTTCAAAATCTAAACTAAAGAACTAGGTATACTCAGATATATCCATAAAATGCCCGTTTAATACGTAATGTTTAACGACGAAAAGAATAAGACCAACCCCATTACACTAGGACTAGCCGTTCTCGAGATATTTTAGTTTTTCGTACTTTCCCTACGCCACCTTTGAAAATAAGCCCGGTTACCGAATGAGAACGAAAATTGAATAAAAGTGAAATAAATGTAATTAAAATAAAGAGAACGTGGATATAAGTCTGCAGGGAAAGTCATGTGCTGCCCACATCAGATTTTTGTACATAGTATTTTTTTTTATGTTTTGTGGCATGGAAACCTGGAATGTGTAACTTGCCTAGTTATGTTTCTCACGAAATAAAGTGAATGATGTTTTTCTTTGAAACTGGATCTGCATACTTTTATGACCCAACCAACACTTATTGACTCTATGCCAGTGCGTACTTTGCTGTTCATCTTGCTTCTTCAAATTTTAAATTTTCCAACAACAATTTCCCGGGTTTGGCTTTCTTTGCCAATCTGGTAGCCGCTTTCCGGACATCCAATCAGCATGTGGAATATTATTAGTATAGTAATCTGTGTATTTCATCACATCTTTTTGCACAGATCATTTTGCAAACTTGTGGTCATTTTGCGAACATGTTTTGTGGATCTTTGTGAAAACTTTATGGAAAGTTCGTTTTGTGGATCTTGTTCAATCAGTCTCGCTGATTTGTCATTTGGGTGATCGATAGAATAGCCCCCAACACCTCCTTAGGTACAAAATGTCTGGTTGGTACGAAGCACTGGGTTACAATTCCATTCAGTTTTCTTCAGCAATCAGGTAACCCATGACTTTCCCGATAGCAAATTAGCACGCAATTTTTTTCAGATTCTGTATTTTAATAGGAAATAAATATTTCATCAGATCTTTTTCAATTGAATTTGTTGATCCTTGTCACTGTGGACGTTTCTTGGATTTTCATTAAACATTTTGCACATAATTTGTGTATCTATATTTTTACAATCGAATTTGTTGATCCTTGTTGCCTGCTGATACAAGTTAAGGGTCATTCCATGCTATTTCAACAAAGAGTTATTGCTGCACCATTTTTAATATTTTTTATATTTTGCATAGGTATTTATACATGTTTAGAGAGTTCAAAACCAATTTTAGAAAAGAAAAATTTCTTTCCATATGGCAGAGAGGTCCCCCAGATGGCACTTTAAACATGTACATTTTTGTGATTACAAGCATTTGCGCAAAATGGTATAACTTTCCTCCTAATTGAGCAAATTAAAAATTTTAAAAAACCTTTTACTCGGAATAAAGTGCTGATAATTTTGGTTCAACTTTGTTTCATTATTTGATATATTTTGAAAATTTAATGGTAGTCAAAATTTACCATTGAAATTTGCATTTTCTCATTTTTCAAGCCTGTTTTCACTGGGAAGGAGACAATACAGGGGAGAAAACTGGAGTGTTTAAACCCTTCCAAAATTTTTTCACTGGTGAAAATGGGCTTTTTCAAAAAATTCAGATTTTTTCAAAAGCTGCATCTCCACTGGGGTTCACAGTAAAAATTTGAAATTTATATTACTGATGCTTCTATTAGGTAGCAACATCATAATAAAATTTGATCACTTTGATTTGCATAGTAACAAAAATATTTGAGTTCAAATTTGTAAACAAAATCTGCTGTTCTTTTTTTTGTTTGTTTTTGTTTTGAAAGACAATTATAACCTTTTTTTATAACTAATGAAGCATGAATGTATTTTCTTTTTCATTTGTTGTAATAAAAACCAAATCAGTGTTCAAGACCAAGAACATATATGAAAAAACATACTACACAATTCTACAATATTGTTCAGTGTAAGAGTGTTGAAGACCCAGACCGTCCGGCTCGTCAGCAAGGACTTGAGCAACCGATTGGACGGCCGGGAGAGAAGATAGCGGAAGCTAACTCACAAGGCCTCCGTCCGACGATCCACCAAACACCAAACCAGAACCGGGGTCCCACGAGCGGCCCACAACGGGCGCCGAAACAGGACAAAGTTTATTTAAAAATCATATTAATTTACAATGAAAAATACATATTACCACCACTTAAGACATTAAATTTTCAGGTGGAGTGAACACTTCCAGAAGAAAACATCTAAAAAAGTAGAGAGGAAAATCCTCTTAAAAGTTAAAAAATGTAATATACCAACACAAAGCAAAATAACAGGCAGACAACAATACGAAAACAAGACAACGTAAACAGCAGCAAAACAGAAAAAAGTAACACCTCCCGGAAAACACAGGGGAAGAGACAAGGGGACCGACCAAGGGGAGGAGGGAAGCAGGGGAACATACTCACAGGCTGATCAAGTGACTTGGTTTGAAATGTCTCTAGCAATGAGAACACAGTTTTTTAATTTTTCAATGGAAGAATAGTTGGAGCTGACTCTCGAGAACCAGACTGCACAGTTAGAGGGAGAGGGTTTAATTAAATGATATTTTTTAGTATGGGGGCAATCAAAAACAAAATGATCGGCGTCTCCATATGCGCCGCAAGTACAACTTGAAGTGGATTTATGTTTAAAGTAATGTGAAAGGGCCATGGCCAGTTATAAAATAAATAAGATATTTGTTGGTGATATGAAGGGCGGGGTTGACCCGGGGGAGAAAGGAGGCAACCCGGGCAGGATCGTGTGTCCGAGGGGAAATATAAGAATTTAAGTAATTTTGCCAAAGGAGGGAAATATTTTGCTTACAATAATTTTTTAGAAGGGAAAAAGGGAAGGGAAGGGAAAAGGGAGAGCCAGAAGAGAAGGCGATTTTAGCAAATTTATCAGCAGTCTCGTTTCCCGAGATATCAGAGTGGGCCTTCACCCAACGGATATTAATGAGATTTTTATTAGTGATTGCATTTAATTTAATTTTTGAAAGATAACTTGATTTATTTTTAATGGAGTTAAAAGCCGAAAGGGAAGAAAGACTGTCAGTAAAGATATTAACTTTGGAATTATTTGTTGAGGCCCAATTAATAGCAAAGTCTATGGCAGAGATTTCTGCCTGAAAAACTGTGTTCCCATTGGCTAGTTTAAAGGTGAATGTATCTTGGAGAGTTTCATTATTGAATATACAGACAGCAAAACCAGTGTTTCCATCTATGGAAGAGCCATCTGTATAAACATTAATATTAGAAAAGGAGGAAGGGGGACAAGATTAGCTATACGAAGAGAGGGGGGTATAGTAGAAATAGGGCGGTTAGAATCAAAAAGAGAAGGGGCAGGGACGGGCAAATTAGAAAAATGATTTATGCGATGTTTCCAGAATATATATTTTTTGAAATTAGTATTAATTATGAATCAGTGTAAGAGTGTTGAAGGCCCAGACCACACGACCAACCCAGGGGGTTTATGGTATCAAGTTGTGTGGCCGGAGTGTAAGAGTGTGCAATTGCAAGTTGAAACAAGATATAATGTGTATATCAGTGTAAGAGTGTGCAATTGCAAGTTGAAACAAGATATAATGTGTTTGATCCAGAAAAAACTTGCTGTCACAGGCAAGTCTGAGTTCTGCATGTGCATTGTCAGTTTGCTTTGATTAGTATAGTGTGCATGTGTGATAAAGTGAAGGTAAAGATGTGTTCTGTTGGAGCTAAAGTTAATAAGGATTGTCATAAGACTACTTATGGGCCAATTTCACTAACACTAAAGGGTTTTAGTGAATTTAGCAAGGAAGAAAAAACTATTTTGGACTTAAGGTTAGGAGACTTTGAAAATATTTGCCAGTATCATGAGAAGAAATATCTTGTTAAATACAATCAGTTATATGGAAAGAACTGTTCTGATCCTTTTAGATGTCATATGACATCTAAAAGGAGTACAAAAATTACAATGAAAGGTCTTACTGAAATATCTTTAACATGTTTCTCAAAGCCATCCAAACCTACGATTAGTTCCAGGAAAAAGTTTATGCATTTCTTGTTTGAAAAAAATTTATAGTTTTAACAAAGATGAAACTAATGATGAGACAGTTAGTCCAGTGTATCATATATTAGATATCATAAATGTTGCATGTGAGGCTCTAGGAGTTTCACCTGTTAAAATTGGAAGCTTAACATTAAACAAAGACCAAAAGCTTTAAAATAAAAATGTAGAAAAAGATACATCAGCAATGAAAAATAAACTAAGTGGTAAGTTTGAATGGGTCATTCGGAAATAATGAAGCTGATCTGAAAGAAGATGAATGAACACACTATTCTCTTAAATAAGCTAAAAGAAAAATTTAAAGGAAGTTTGACAGTTTCAGAGAAAGTAAAAATATGAAGTTGAGTGCCTGAGTCCTTGTCAGTAGCAAAAACATGTCATGAATTTGGTACAAGTCAGTATTTATACGTAGTAAGAAACACATGGGCATTGGTTAAGAGCTATGGCATTCTTCCTAATGTAGAACAAATGAATTCCAGAAAATTTCCAGAGGAAGTGATTGATAAAGTTATAGATTTTTATGAAAGTGATGAAAACAGTAGGGTGTGTCCTGGTGCAAATCACTGTGCTTCTATTAGGAATACAGATGGTCAAAAGGAAACAAAACAAAAAGACTCAATTCACAAAATTTTGAAGAAATAAACATCACCAAAGTTTCAACAGATCTTTCTCTTGAACTTAAAGAAAGGGATTACATTGCATGCATTTATGATTCTCATTGGTGGCTTGCAGCACAAGTTATTGAAGTGCAGCAATCAGAGAAGGATTACAATGTCCATATCTTCCATCCAGTGGGACCATCAACATCATTTTAAAAATCTAAAGCAAATACTGTTTGGATGCCGTATGACAATGTCTTACATGTTTCTTCAGAGTTGTCAACTGCTACTGGACGAACATGGAATATTGAATCCAAGTTGTGCAATGAGCTTACGGAACTTTTACAACATAAGATAAAAAGAAACAAGCTAAAAAAACTTTCCAAGTGATATAATTTTTGTTAGTTCAGTTGTTTACAACATGTAGGCCTCTAAGCAGCAAGTAACATGCATTTCTTATAACAAAAATGATAATTTTTTTGTGTGTACATATAATTTTTGTTTGTTCAATTAACATGTAAGCAAGTACATGTAACATGTAAGCAAATAACATTTAATGCATTTCTTGTAACTATAATGATAATTTTCTTGTATATATACATAAAAATTACAGTCAAGGCAAATGGAAATACACTGATTTTATTCACAACTTTGAACTCAAATATTTTTGTTACTATGCAAAACACATTGATCAAATTTTATTATGGTGTTACTACCAAAAAGAAGCCTCAGTAGTATACATTTCAGACTTTTACTGTGAACCCCACTTGAGATATAGCTTTTGAAAAATCTGAATTTTTTTGAAAATGCCCATTTTCACCACTGAAAAATTTTTGGGAGGATTCAAAACACCCCAGTTTTCTCTCCTCGGGTAAAATCTACTCTTACTAGTACTTGCAAAATAAATTCGGTTGGAGTGTATTGTCCCCTTCCCAATGTAAAACAGGCTCAGAAAATAAGAAAATGCAAATTTCAATGGTAAGTTTTGACTACCATTAAATTTTCAAAAATATATCAAATCATGAAACAAAGTTGAACCAAAATTATCAGCACTTTATTCTAAGTAAAAGGTTTTTTAGATCTTTTAATTTGCTCAATTAGGAGGAAAGTTATACCATTTTGCGCAAATGCTTGTAATCACAAAAATGTACATGTTTAAAGTGCTCTGCCACATGGTAAGAAATTTTTCTTTTCTAAAAATGGTTTTGAACTCTAAACATGTATAAATACATGTGTAAAATATAAAAAATATTAAAAATTGTGCAGCAACCAATTTAAAAGAAATTTGTTGAAATAGCATAGAATGACCCTTGGTTCTTCTATTTATTCATCCATTGTTATTAAATTGTCTTTTGTATTTTCCCATGTTTTTGAAATGGTTCACTTAATTATTATTATCTTTTTTTTAAATTTCTTTATATTCCAATCATTTTTCCAAGTCTTATTTTTTAAGAATCTTATTTTGTAACCTTTTTATAATGGTATTATTTATTCACTTTTATTCAAATTGAATTTCATTATCATTTACATTCAAAATTCTAGCTCAGAAAACGGTAGGAGGAGCCTATACACAGGAAAATACTTCACTGGTCGGGAGGAGTCAATTTCAAAACACAGAAATGCACTAACTTGACGTATTTTTGTACTTGGAAGATGGTGTTTGAAAGTGATTGCGAATGCTATGTTAGGCTTAGTGTGTAAATAATTGAAAAATATATTTATATATTTTTCAAAAATGCATCAGTAAGATTCAAGTAAAATTATTCAAGAAATTCTATTCATTAATCAAGTAAAATTCAAAAATGCATAAAAAACATAAATATCATACAAAAACGAAAGATAGCAGGATGTCAACACTGTAAAAATGGATAAAATAATATAGAAGTCAAAAAATTTACAGAGGAATGATCATTCTTTGATGAAAGCTGCAATGTGGAAACCAGTTTTTGCAACGGTTGATCTGTACAATTTAAACATGGACTTACGGTTGCATCGCAAGCTTACCTCGCTATGCTCGTCTGCTAAAAAAAATCACAGAATCCGGCATTGGCTGTCGGAGGTCACAAGTAGCAACAGCTGCTTGTGCAACAAGTGTTTTGTGGCTCATAGAGCACAAGCTTTTATCTGCTGCTTGGATGTAACGGGAAAATCCTAAAATTTAAGTAACTCCCCATGCCCCAAAGTTGGCCTTCCACTTGAGAAATTAACTGTTAAAACACCCTGAAACTTAACAAGACTGCTAACAGAAACTAAAGCAGAAGTCATGCTTATATCAAAATACAAAAAACTGCCATTTTGCAATTTATCGCTCCAAAATTCTCACCAAATTCAAATTTTTTATACCGAAGCTGTACCCAAAATCGTATTCACAATTTTGTACCATGTCATAAAAGAAATTGTGAATACGATTGATAAAATTGTGAATACGATTGACATGGTAGAAATTGTCAATCGTATTCACAATTTCTACCATGTCATAAAAGAAAGAAGTCAGTAGAGGTAGACACATGTTTTTATTAATTTTGGAAAATGACTATTGTAGTTTTTAGAAAAATGTAAGAAATGGCTTATACTATATGAGTGACCTATTCATTTTTTTAAAATGCAATTCGCTTTGGAAAATTACAACTCAACTCGACTCCGAGTAAAGCTCAAAATTCGCACTCGCCAGTCACCACATAGCAATTAAACTTGGAGAACTGGCGATTAATGAAATACTGACTACCGGCCAAACTCTGTGATACCCTAGAATGATTCTTCTCCATAAACAATCTCTCTTGTTGAGTGAGAAAAATCTCTCAACAATCGCTATGCTACTGCTCTTTCGTAGTTCTCCCCTACTAGGGGATTGTAATTTATTGCATTTGCAGCTGAGAATGAGCTCAATCCACATTCCTATCACATCCCTCCCTATAATCACCAATGTGTTTGAGACACGTGTTTTGATGCATTGACCTAGAGTTTTCGAGCTGTACTAACAGGTCTTTTATCATTTTTAACACTTTACAACATAGTTGAAAAGTGTATGGCTTTGTTCATTCTGTCTGTCTGTCCTTTAGCACGATAACTGCCTTAAAAATGACTTTGTCAAAATGAAATTTTAGTATGTTGTTCAGACGGTCTGTGTGACCTATGGAAATATAAATTAATAATATCACATTAATTTTGGATTGAACCTGGGTTGAAAAAATGAAATACATTGAATCCTATGGGACCTAATTTTTTAAACATTTTTTAAGCGAATTTAAAATTCACAAATTGCTTTGAAAGTTTTAGGAAATATTCAATTTATCACATAAAATATATAAAAAAATTTCCGAACAATATATTCAGTAATTTTTAAATAAAAATTAAAATAATTACACCCATTAATATGAAGAGATCACGTAACCCACTTCAAAATAAAATGTAGCATCCATCTTGTGTCAAAATCGTGATTTTTAAAGTTCTTTTTAATTTATATTTGGTGTTGCATCCATCCTAAAACCACTTTATTTTTGCTTAATTTCTGTGCATTATTGTTCTGAAACAATGCAATTACAATATATTTGAGTTTAAATGATCATCAAACTCTGATTATTTCTACAACGAAGCCTAATTCCCACTTATGGAGATTGTAAATACATTAAGCTGTAAGATGAGTTGCATAAGAATTCTTGAATTTCTTGAACTTAAAATTATTTAGCGCTGGAGTCTGCAATATATTTGATATGAATTAAACAGTCATTGATTTGACATATAGAATAGACGATTTTATAGCAGACTCTTTTGGTGAAGTTTTAAGCATAGAGTTAAATTACTTTTACCTCCATGGCTTTAAGTTTTTAAGTAGAATAAATTATTGTAGTACTGTGATGAATGAAATAGAATAAATATTTTTCATAGAGAGCCTGGCAATTTATATTTCAATGATATCATTTGAATAAAGTTCATTTTTCTCGAAGTTTTCAAATATAATAAATTATTGTAGTATTCTGATAATTTTAAAAATAGTACCACTGAATGTATCGCATTTTAGAGATGTTTAAATAAAATTGCATTGTAATTGGAAAGTGTTTCATAATCAATGCTTTATGTATGATTGCTTTCTTGTTACATCTGCCTCAAATTCAAAAAGGTTCCCGAAAGCAGATGCACAAATGGAATTATAACCTCTTGCTAAAATATAAATGGTGCGTGAAACTTGTCGTCTCTATTTTTGACTTGTGAATTTATTTTTTGGTTAAATATTCATTATAGCATATTTTTCATAATGATAAATTGAAAGAATTATTAATTTATATGAAAGAGTTTTGGGAATATGCTGCGTCGCGGGACTGGCATGAGCAAACTTTGAGCCCCCTTGCATAAATAGAGGACATCGACCTTGGGGATGGAGGATTACTTTTCAGAGCTAAATTTCTGATATTACAATGTTATGTATTATTGTTCTACTTTAACCTGCATATGTACGGTTTATAAACAACATTCTGAAAATACGAGTATGAACGTGGCTAAAATAGCACATTTAAAGGATACTATCCCTGACATACTTATTAATTTTAAAGCTAGATTGTGAGTTTTTCACATAAGTCTGTATGTATGACAGTTTCTCGCTCGGAGAAATTTTTGATTTCTTTTTAACTTAAAACAGGCCATAATCTGTCATTGGCGATGTAAAAAACTAAAAATGTATAGATTCCTAAAATGTTTACAGCTTAATTGTGTTTTCATAAGTGCTAACTGTTAACAATTATTATCAATTCAAAGTTAAATCTGTTCTATTTTCAACTTATCCATAGTTAAGGGCAGTTCATGCCCCTCCCACTGTTGATCGGAAAATTCAAGTAATGCAATAAAATGGTATGTTTTTAGTGATACAAAACATTTTTTAAATTAAGAAATGTTACATAAAAAAAAAAACTCAATTTCGTCAAAAGGATAAGAAATTTACTTGTTATAAAATAAATATATTGGGAAAATTTTAAAGTAAGAGTTCATAACGTCCGATAATATAACAGGAAAAGAGACAGAAATATCACGATTGCAATGATTGAAAAGTTAGATAAATTCTTAAAAGTTATAGTAAATGATTAAGAAATAAAAACAAGAATATAAATTTATTAAAAATCACTGGAAATCATTGGTAAAACCCCTCTAAATTAAAGAAAAATTAGTGGCTGGGATTCTTAAAAATAGAGGAATAAATACTAGTAAATGCTTCACCAGCTTGGAAAAGTAAAAAATAAAAAGATCAAGATGAGAAAACTTAAATGAATTTAAAATTGCCTCAAGTATTTGAATGCTTCGTGGTAAATGATTTTTTTTTTATGATGTCTTTGAGAACAAATATTATAAAACACCTGAAAAGACCTATAATGAAAATCATTGGTATGATTTATATCAAGGTTAAAAAAATTAGTGAATTTAAATGTTTAAAATATTCAGAAATTGGATAAATGAAAAATCTAAATTTGAAAAATTTTAAGAAATGGAAAAGATGGGGAGAGTTACACTGACTTTACAGCTTTCCTGGTCTTTTCTTCGTGATAAATGATTTTTTTTTTTTTATGATGTCTTTGAGAACAAATATTATAAAACACCTGAAAAGACCTATAATGAAAATCATTGGTATGATTTATATCAAGGTTAAAAAAAATTAGTGAATTTAAATGTTTAAAATATTCAGAAATTGGATAAATGAAAAATCTAAATTTGAAAAAAAAAAAAAAAATTTTTTTTTTTTTAAGAAATGGAAAAGATGGTTATAGTCACACTGACTTTACAGCTTTCCTGGCCGTCCAAGCGGTTACTCGAGTCCTTAGGATGAGTCGGACAGTCTCGGTCAATTTATTGAATGTTGAAAATGTGAAGATAGCAATAATAAATGCATGTTAACAATATTACTCATGTAAGGAAATCCCAGTCTGAAAAATTATATCTGGATATATTGGTAAATTGTAATTTTTCATTAAAAACCTGGAAGAATTCTGTTTGAACCTGGAAAAAGCCATTGTTTGAAAAAATCAAATTGTGTTTAAAAGGATTCTTTATACTATTGTAATTCAAACCAAAATTTGGTTTTTATCATTAAATATTGGCTAATTTTTTATTTTATATTTTTCGTCTTGATAAGATTTGAACTCATTTTATTAAATAAAGTTTTATTATCGTGAAGGCAGCCATCCTATCTTGTGGCTTGTGAACTGGAGAGGCATTGTCTTCTAGACATGGTTTAGTCGATGGCTATTCTGGGTGTGAGTTGCAACATGCTGCAAAATGTTGTGACTCAAGACTATGGAAGTTTGTGAAAATTCTTCTAAAAAGCTTAGGGAATTTCATTGCTAAATTTGAGTATAAACCCTGTTATACCTAGAGAAAAGTCAGCGGTTATAAAATGCAAATTAAGACATTGTTCTGATTACTTTGAATACACCATTGCACAGATTCTCTTTCAAAATTCGTTCAGATAACATTTTGTTACCAAAATGTAAAAGTAGTGCTTTTACATTTTGCCCCCGGAAATTTGGTCTGGCAGATGTATTTCTGCTCTTGGCCAATATTTATTTAGAGTAGTTGATTAGAATCCAGATTATCACATTTAGTAACTTTTTTGCTCTTAGCACTTAATCTACCGCAAGCCTAAAAATAGACTTTTAGGTGCTAACACTTATCAATCGTGAGTCGATTAATAGGTTTTTTCAAGTGGTGTTTACTGCAGTAATTTTTAAAGTGTGCAGTTTCATTAGTGGACTCAAGAGGATGTGAGTGTTGGCCATGTGTCCTTGTGTATTTAAATAATTTTTAGTTTTCTTGATTAATCTAAATAATGATATGCTAATATATCTTAATAATATGATATATTTGATGAGTTTTACTCATAGAATATGTATTTTACAGGCACATGTAAAATTTCCACCAGATTATCCGTATTCTCCACCTTCAATTAGATTTCTATCAAAAGTGTGGCATCCCAATGTTTATGAAGTAAGAATGTTTGATTGTTTTATTACATTTTTCTTTCCTGTATTAAAATTGTGAACAGTTTATTTTTCATTTTAAATATTTAAGAATTTAAAAATATTTTTCTATTGTTTCAAAAGATATTGATTTCTTTATATTATATTCTTAGTCATCTTTTAATTTTTGTTCACTTTCAAACTATAATTACTAAATTTAGCAAATATTTTCATGTTTAAAGAAATTTGTTTTTGAAACCTGATTTTAATATTAGCGGTAAAGTTGTCTAGAACATACTACATACATCCACATGTTCTTTTTATGGATTTATGTCGTACTGGATTACACCCTTAAATCTGAATATTTAAATTCAAGAAGTAATTTTTAGAAGTATTGCAAAAGAAAAAAGAATATTAAAATTATATTTAGATTAAGAAAATGTGGAGTAAATCAATTTGGCAAAAATGTCTGGTGTGTTCAGCCCTTTTCTATTTCTAACAGGGAATTAGTAGACAGCGTCCCTAAACACTACAATTTTTATTATAGGAAATTGAACAGATCTAGAGAAAATTTAGTAATTTGACATTCATTAAAGTTTAAAGCAGAAACTGGTACCACAATATTTCTGCGGTTAATATAATAATGGATATAGTATATGTAAAAACAATACCACTGAACAAATTCACTTGTAGATCATTATTTATTAATTGTATGTTTAGAACCTAAATACTAAAATATATATGTGTGTTTGTGGTTGTAGTGTCCATAACTAGGTCATTCAACTATTTATACATTTTTTTCTATTGTAGAATGGGGACTTATGTATTTCCATCCTTCACCCCCCTATTGATGATCCTCAGAGTGGAGAGTTGCCTTGTGAGCGCTGGAATCCAACACAGAATGTTAGGTAAAAAAAATGTTTTGCCCTTCTATATAAGTTGATTTAAGCTGAAAAGTAAAGTACTATAACTTGTGATGATATTGATGTACAACATTGTAGAGTTATTAAATTGCTTATTTATTTAAATAATTATGTAGTAATTACACTACTGGCAGTGTAATTTCCAGAAGAATTACAGCAGTTAGCAATTTAAAAATTATTTGAAAAGTAAAAAAACATTGTAAAGGACAAGAAAAATTTAAGTGATATAATTTTGCACAAATTGAGATACACCACAGCAATGTTGTAGTATATCTTAATTTGTACATAGTTACATTGCTTAGTTCTTTAGCTTTAAAAGTTGGTTAGTTTTGTATTGCATGCAATACTACTTACTATTCTATCCAATATAATTATTTTACTTTCTTCATGCAGAGAGCTAGAGGAAAGTTTGGTGATTGTCACTTGTGCCATTTTTCTTGATAGATATTTGTTTTTTAAATCTGATTGATTCTACTTATGCATGTAGCATTAGATTTAGAATAGCTGTTATCACTTATAATATCCTTAGTAAAGGTGCACACATTTGTACAAGATTAATAAAACAAATAAAGTGTAATTTACTACAGAATTTCAGGTTTAAGTTACAAAATATTTTATGAAATCAAACATTCTTTAAAGCTTATATACAATAACAATAGTTTCTTTTAATTAGATATTTAATTATTTTTAAACCAAATATAGCAAGTATTTTTGTTCAATATAAACAAATGTTTAAAACTAATTAAGATTTGCTAAATTAGGGATTTTAAAGCAAGTAATACTTATTTTAATAGGAATTGCATGTGATTTGCTTATTTTGGCTCTCTTTTAGATAATAAAATTCAGTATTCTGCCAAATCAGCATTTGTTGCATTCCTATGTGTACTTTTTTATACCCTGTTTCTCATGCATTTTCTTTACCACAGGAAAAATATTGTTGTAAGCCGCCTAGAATTATTAAATTTTATTTATAAATTTTGCCATATTTATGGATTTATCAAAAACATGAGTGTTTAATACTCATATTTTGCTTATCACTTTCAAAATTCAAATTTATTTCAATTAATATGTATTACAAGTGTAATAATGTTTAATCTTTCAATGTATACAGACCTGAACAGTGTTTAAAGTAGTGTGCTAGTGGAATATACCAGTATTTATGACAGTAATCAAACTTTTCTGATTGCAGCTAAATTTTTTAATTAGTACAACTTTATGAGAGTAATGTCAGGGTTGTGATAACTTCAATCTGTATTTTGGGAGAAGTCTTTTCACTTCCTTGATGGTTATAGAAAGGAAATATCTTCTTCACTGTTAAAACATGCTTTTCATGCTCAAAATTTATAGTACAAAAGTCATTGATTGTAGTAAATATGTCAGTTGAAATTGGTGATTTTGAGAACATTGCCGGTATTATAATATAATACTGGATTATAAGATTGTAGAAAATTCTTGAAAATTTTTAAATCTTAGCAATTAGTGTTAAGGCACTTTAAAACAGACATGATGTAATGCATACAGCTCAAACTACTGCTAAAGAATAGAATTAAAATAGCTTCATTAAAAGCAGCATATAATATTAAATTTAATAGTATCGACTATTTTTGGAGGCAAAAGCAGCCTCCACTGCCATCAAAGGGTTTTAATAACTTGTCACAGACACTCAACATGTATAGTTAGCATGTATTTGCTACAAGAATGGTTGTAGTTGGCATTATAGATCGAACAGCCAACTATGAGATAACTCATAGTGGGCGTCCAGTGGCAGACTGCCAACTGGAGTTATCTTGTAGGTGGCAGTCAATGTGTTAGTCATTTCATTCAAATTAACTAGTAATTTATATAAAGTGATTAAAATAATCAATGATACCCTACTTTGCAGTTTACTTTTGTTTTCTATATATTTTGGTCGATAATAGTTGATGTTTCTAATAAAACTTTGATTTTGTTGCTACATTTTATTTCAAAATGTCTGTATGATTTTTCAAAAAATAAGACTATTTTGGCAGTATAAATTATGGTGTTTAATATGTGTAGAATTGCAATAAAAGGATCCATTAACATCTAAGTATACAGTATAGAAGGCGAGACCATTGCATAAAAAAACCACTACTATACAATGAAGTTCGATTAAATTGGAGCAAGTTAAATTCGGTCTAGGGGGAGGAGTTACTCAACATAAAACAATCTGTTTTGAAGCATTTCAGGTCAGCTTATGTAGTTTTAGAGACTTGCAATTAGACACAAGGGTCTGCCCAGCATAAAGCAATCTGTTTCAAAGCACTTCTGTGCAGCTATGCCATTGGTGCATTGGTTTCATCATTCAGGGTGAGTTGGCATTGCCTTTTATCACTCATTATTTTGCTTAATAAGTCTGGTTACTCCATGCAAACATCCTTCTTTTGGCTACATATTCACATTTGCTTTTTTCAGAATAAATTTTTTTCTTGCCTATGAAAAAGTTATGGTTGATTTGAATCCTATGTTAAAATACTATTATAATATACTAATTTTTGGATATAATACATAATTATTATTTACAGCATAGTTTGTACTCAAAATCTTTTACATAATTACCTTGCATATATAGATTTTAATCACTATCTGATGCAGGAATCCTATACAAAAAGGTTTTCAAATGCTAGCATTGCTGTTATTGTTTTTCTTGGCAATTTTGTCTATTAGTATCTACATATTTTATGCAGTTATTTTTTTAATTTAATTTAAACATATAAAATGTTCATTAATATTACCATAAAAATTATTAACATGCTGTATAAAAATGCTTCTTTGAAATAATAGTGTACCTTAAATGAGGACCAATTGATTAGACTGATATATTTAAGGTGCTTTTTTGTAGGATGATTGCATTTGATTTTTGAAACTCCTTTTGATTAATCATCAAGATTGATATATAATTATCAAGATTCAATATTTTCTTTATAGAACCATCTTACTAAGTGTTATTTCCCTCCTAAATGAACCTAACACATTTTCTCCTGCCAATGTTGATGCTTCTGTGATGTACAGGCGCTGGAAGGAATCCAAAGGCAAAGATAAAGAATATGAAAACATAATTAGGTAATTTGTTTTAGTCACTTGTTTTTTATTGTACAGTCAGAACTTTTAATTTAATGTGACTACGAAGAAAACAAAGCCGTGAAATGGTTGCATTTCAATTTTTTTTATTGTTTTGAAAGTTTATTAATGCTTCAGAATTATGGTATTGATGTTAATGTACTCATATTTTTGTACCAGTTTATTTATTTTCCCACTTCTGCTTACCATTTTAATTTTTGAGAACTTCTCTATTCTTACATTTGTTATCTTATGTTCTTCAATCTAATTGGTCAAATAATTTGTACTGATACATCTGTCTAATCGGAAAGAAGGAAATATACAGATAAACAAGGATTCCCTTTTACAGGTACAGTGGCGCACCCACGGGGGGGGCCGAGGGGGCCCTGGCCCCCCCCTTGGGCTGACAAAGCAAAACGCGAAGAGCGCTGTCAGCACAAGGGAGAACTAGGTCTGCCTTCGAGAAAGTATAAAAAAAAAACATTTACAACCATTATTGTAATAAATAATTTTAATCATTGTGAAGAAAACAATTCCAGCATATCCCAACACTTACACTGAATGTAATTATACATATAAAGCTCTTTATCGTACTGTACAAATTATAAATTAATTCGCACTAAAGGCGCCAATTCTGGAAACCCGTTCTTCTTAAGACGTTTCTACCTGTGATTGAATTTAACTAATGGACTCGTCCAAAATCACGTGACCCAAATGCCTTCTCGCTGGAGTCGTACTAAACCAGTGCTGTGTAGAGTGACGTCACAGGCGCCTCCGTGGCCCTATATAAAGAGTGAACGGCGGGGAAGCGGCTGTTCGCTCGAAAACTCGAGGATTTCGTTTACCCAGTGAGAAAATTGTGGAAGTGAATAAATAGATCGTGCCAACGCTTCGCGAATTAAGTGTTGCTGTGAGTTGAAATAAAGTGCGACGTTACGACACAAGGTGATAACAGTGAATTGGTAGTTTCGGAACGAGGGCCTGCGTGGTGAATAGCTGAATTTAATAATGGTCCTGAACTTTCAACTGATCTTACAGTGAAATGCATCTTTAACGATCAGTGTGTGTGTTTATGTGCGTATTTCGGCTATATAGCAAATTTTGTTCTTGAATAACTGAGGAGCAAGGTAAAAAAAAAAGACAATGAGTGAAAAACGAAAAGGGCTAGGCCAACAGACACTGGGAAATTATTTAAAAAAAAAAAAGTAAGATTGAAAATAGTGACGTTCCCAACGACGTTTCCCTGAGCTCTTGTTACATTGATGAGGCTGCAGTCGAAGCAAGCAACAGCCGTGACCCCGGGCTGTCTTCAAACTCTTGTGAGGAGGTAAAGGTAGGACAAAACACAATACCAAACACAGTTGAAATAGAAATTCTGGCTGCAGATATTTCTAATTATGTCAAGAAATCTAACCTCACAGATGAAGATAGGATAACAGCGCTAAAAAATCTTTGGGAACCATATGCAAATTACAGTTTTCCTGCTACTGTCACTAGTGCTGTATCAAGTCAAGGAAAACCTCACCACACTCGGAAGTTCTGCTCATCTTGGCTGAGTAAGCATAACTGGCTAGCTTACTCAAAGGCAGAGGACAGTGCCTATTGCAAATTTTGTGTTCTCTTTGCACCCCATGAAGTCGGTTTAAGATCCACACAAGCTACAGGTCAACTTGTTTCAAAAGGATTTAATAATTGGAAGAAGGCCTTGGAGAAGTTCAGTCAACATGAAAATTTTTTCTATCATAAGGATTCAGTTCTCAAAGCCGATGAGTTCTTAAGGGTCACGGAAGGAAAAACGGTTCCTGTGGATCAAGTAATGGACAGAGGAAAGCAAAAACAAGTTTTGCAGAATAGGGCTATTCTTAAACCTATTATCAAAACAGTGATTTTTTGTGGAAGGCAAGGGCTGGCCATGAGAGGGCATAGAGACTGTGGGGATTTGGACGTATTGTCAGAACCATGCCAAGGCGAAGGAAATTTTAGAGCCCTTTTGCGACTCCGAGTTGATGCAGGAGAAGAAATACTGAAAACTCATCTACAAGGTTGTGCAAAAAATGCAACTTACATAAGTTGGAATATACAAAATGAGATTATTTCAGCATGCAATGATTCCATTGTGAAGCACATAGCAACTGAGGTGAATGAGGCCAAATGTTTTGCGGTTTTATGTGACGAAACCACAGATATTGCAACGGTAGAGCAAATGACACTTTGCGTTCGTTACTTGAAACGGTTTGAAACAAATGATAAGTATAAAATTGAATTTAAGATAGTGGAGAACTTCCTTAAGTTTGTGCCCCTGACTGAAACTACAGGTCGAGCAATTGCAGATGCTATTCTTAAAGGCCTTGCAGACTGCAACATTGATACGTCTTTCCTCCGTGGACAAGGGTTCGATGGAGCTTCTGCAATGAGTGGAGAGTACAATGGCGCCCAAGCAATTATATATGAGCAACACCCCAAAGCCCCCTACGTTCATTGTGCATCACACTGTTTGAACTTAGCCATAACTTATTCATCTAGAGTTCCGGATATCCGAAACAGCTTTGGAATAATAGGGAAAATCTCTAGTTTTTTCAACACACCAAAACGAAACCTTTTTCTCACCAGCAAAATTAATGCAGCTAATCAGGGAGAGACAGAAATCAGTGCCAAAAAACTGAAGAAATTATGCCCTACTCGTTGGGTGGAGAGACATGATGCCGTCACAGTTATGGTTTCATTGTTTGATCAAGTAATCGAGGCTCTGGAGGAGATTACTACCTGGAATGACAAGGAGACATCAACAGAGGCTCATACCTTGTTATGTTCAATGTTAACATCACAGTTTGTCATAGCACTTGTTTCAGCTGACAGATTACTCAGCTACAGTGTTCGTCTGAGTGAAAAGCTGCAGGAAGTTAACCTTGATCTGGCAACTGCTGTGAGTGACGTAGAAGACGTTTTGAAAGCTATATCTATAATTCGAGAGAACGCAGAGAACGAGTTTCACCATCTGTTTGAATAAGCTGTTAAGAAGCTGGAACAGCATGGAGAAAACATTACTCTACCACGCCGTGCCACCAGACAAATTTATAGATCAAATTTCAACGTACAGACTCCTGAAGAATACTACAGACTTTCTATTTTCATTCCATGGATTGATAATTTCATCACTCACCTCCATGAAAAATTTCTCAAACATAAGGAATTTCTACAAAGTTTTGCATCTGTCATTCCGAATGGAAGGCAGCCGACACTGGAAGAAAACGAGAGATTTGTTGCCTTATCAAGGAAATTTGCAGATGATTTAGGACCCAGATCAGATAATACTCTAAAAGCTGAACTACATCTGTGGTACATGAAGGTCTTTGCATTGAACAAGAAAACTAAAAGCCCAATCGAACTGCTTAACTTTTGTGACCAAAGGACTTTTCCAACTGTGTTTGAACTTTTAAAAGTGTATGCCACCCTCCCAGTATCAACAAGCAGTGCTGAGAGGTCATTCTCCACAATGAAGAGGTTGAAAACTTACTTGAGAAACAGTATGAGTGAAACCAGACTGAATGGACTGGCGTCAATGAACATTCACCGTGAAGTGGAAATTGATCCAGACCAGATAATTAATGCTCTGGCTACAAAGAAAAACAGGAGGCTGGACTTCGTTTTATGAATATGTATAGATCATAATTGAATAATATAACAATATGTAATCATGAGAGAGTGGTTGAAAACAAGTATACAGTATAAGCAGACCAGAACAAATAATTTTATCTTCATCTATTTCTTAATTTGTGTTGTTTTGTATAAATATATACCACTACTTCTTCTAATCATTCAATTCTCTTGCACTGCACTAAAGAATTGTTAGTAATTTGATAAAAATAAATGTACAAAAAAAGACAACCGCCTTGTTAATTGATATGGCCTCTGATCATTTTTTCTCGGAAAATTTATCGAGGAGTCATCCTCCTTCATAAAAATTTTGTTCACCAATGGCCCCCCCCTTAGGAATATTCTGGGTGCGCCACTGTACAGGTACACTTAACTTTGTAGAAGGGAGGATTGAATATCCTACTTTTCAATCATCTCTGAGTTGTATTTTTCAAAACTAATTCACTAAGTTTTCACACAGCAACTTATCATCAATGTTTTCACTTTCCCACTGACTGAAATCATGACTCTTGCTCATTCATTCTACTCATTACATTAAAAAGTTTTCGTGTGTGAAGAATTAACTATATTGTATAATTAATATTCTAAATTTGACTTTTCTTTTATAATTTATTCCAATTTTATCCAAGTTTGTTAAAAGTTGGAAATTTAATACAATTTATCCTATATATGAAACATAATTTTCATAAAACCTTACAGTTGGAGGATTTAAGATATAATTTATATAATAAAGTGATGGCACCGCTCAGAAAACTCCGATTCATCTCAAAATTTCTCTTACTAATCATTGATTTAAGAATCGAATTTTATTAATTTGAGTTTCAGTTAAGGATAACTGTTAAAACCTATAGCTATTTCTTTTGAGATAAGTTGTCGTATAATGTGTAGCAATTTGTGCGTTGTCAAATTCATAATGTTCCTAAAATTGGAATTAAAAATTATCCCTGAAATAATGAGTTGGGTAGTAATGAATGGAAGTAACATAGTTACCGGTAACAATTATTTTTAAAATAACTAAGATGTAATGATTACTTTTAAGTGAAAGTAGCTATAATTTTAAAATGCCTATGCTGCATTGCTGTTACTTTGATTTTTTTTTTTTTTTTCATTAAAGTTTTTGCGGGAAATATGTACTTAGGGTATCTGTATTTTTCACAGTATTGTTTGAGAAAGAAAAAAAAAATTGTACTTTTTTTAGTAATGAGCTGGCACATTAAACACCTTTAACAAAACTCTTAATAAAATGTATGAATTATTGCTTTGCTTTGTAGAGTTGTTGATGAAGCCAAACTTACTTTTATGAAGTTTTGGTTTCCAGACAGTATTGAAAAATCAGTGCTCAGCTTTTTTAAAGAAGGAAATTTGTAAACATAAAATAGTATTCTTATTGGTTAATAGTTCCTCTTAAAATAACTAAAATATTGGAATATAACGTGATTGTAATTAAATTTTTTCTTGGCATAACTAACTAGTTACATAGTAATTTACTTTGCCGTGGTAAAATAAAATAACTGTCTTTATAGGTAGATCATCAAGCTAAACTTCTTGGGTTTAATCTTTTTAATGTACTTACAATGTTTTCAATTTTATCCAGAAAACAAGTGTCATCAACTCACGCCGAAGCTGTAAAAGATGATGTGATAGTGCCTATGACTCTTGAAGAATACTGTATTAAGCATACTGCAAAACCATCAGAACAGGACACTGATATGACTGACTTCTATGATGATGATTATGGTGATGATATGGATGATGAGGAGGAGGAGGAGGAGGAGGAGGAGGACGAAGAAGATTATGATGAAGACAATGAAGATTCTGGCAATGGTGAATCATGATACTGAATATTTAGCTTATTTCTGACTATTGAACACTTCAGTGTGAAACAACTTTAGTGTCTGCAAGTATTGCCAATACTATGCTAAGCTGTGCAAAGTTGTGAACTTTACTGACTGAATGCTTAAAATAAGAGACATGCTTATTGAGGAATTGTGCGTTCGTTCATAGAGCCTTCAACATGACTCACTTTGCTCATTATGTGAACAATGGATACTCATGATTATACCTATATGCAACAGAATGTAAATTATTCTTTTAATGATTATTCTAGAGTTCTGTGTGCATCTGAATTCTTCCTGTCACACTATATAGGTGTTATTTTGAGTCTTCTGTCACACGGTAGGGTTTTCTTAGCATTCAGAATTTTTGCAAATATGCAACTGTAAAGGCAAGTTTTAATTTTTTGTGTTATATAAAGTCCTGATTTTTCCAGGCAAATAAAATATCGTTGGTGAATGGTATTTGATGTTTTTAATGTTGACATAATAAACAGTCAGGTTTGTATAAGTTTTTGTTTTAGTTGTATGCTTGTGAGATTTTACCTGTCAAATAAGATCTATTGTATTTGTTTACTATGTACATTTATTAAACTTTTTTCAGCAGTAAAAGATGTTACATTGGTGTTGGCATATATAATTTGTTCCAGGGATTTTGTTCATTGACATTTAATTATACAATAGTCCTATTCAAAAAATTATTCAAGTTAGGCCTTGCTTTGGGATTTTTTTCTTTAGCAACAAGTTAGCCACCTATATTTTTTAATAGTCACATTTTAAAATTTGTGACAACAGATTTTATGTTAATTTTTGGTATATTGTTTATTTTCTTTATAAAATGCTGATACTTTCCCTGCAATAATCTGAAAAATTAAATTTAATTTTTTGAAGTTAATTTGACCCTATTTTGTTTTGTGCAATTAATAAAATTTTTAAAAAATAGCCTTGTAGGAGATGTAACAGAAATTTTTTTAGCCGCCAAGTTTTGCCACTTTAGGCAGTGCTAGGCCTTCAAGTAATGATTAATGATTCTATTATGACACCAAGATGTATAAATATTTATGGTATTGTTAGCAAGTGCAATACAACTATAAAACAAGTTTTTTTCAATTTATATTAAGTGAAATTACTTAATATTAAAATTTTGTGTTTTGCATATGACTTTCCCTACAAACTTAATTTTTTTTGGCAAAACAATAAAATACATTCATTTTTTTGTAACTTGCTTTTATTAAAACTCTTATACCTAATTTACTTAATAGAAATGCTGTCAAATTTCCTGTAAATTGTTTGATTCGTTCAAGAGATTGTGCTTCATGTTGGGAAAGTAAAATTTTTAATGTCGCAAGAATGAATGGCTTGTGATAATTTATAAGAAATGGTGTTAATTCATTTCTGTGTAAAAATAAATAAACTCATCTACTCATTTAATAGGGAGCATATTAGTTTTATTTTTGGGTTTTTTTTATAATAGGTATGTACTATATTTCTAGCAGTTCACATTAAGTCTATAAATAATGTTTTGTCTACTTTTATATATATATATATATATAATAGTAGTTTGAAAATCCAATGAACGAAAAATAAGAAGCTGCAACACGATAAACCTAACTTTCTAAAACACCCACAGAATAAAATATAAAACAGCAAATCATCAATCAAATGGAAAAAAATACAAAACACGAGTTATCAAGTTATAGAAAATCAACAAAATTCAATGGTATGGAAACGAATAAAGAAAAACTTAAAAAATCAAGCTATATCACTATACACGTGGAAAAAGGGCTAAGCCTAAAAAAATGGAAATGTTCACTTCGTAAAATTCTTTTTCAAGTCCAAGTATTTTGACGAAGCAAACACAAAATATGTATGTTTCTGAAGAAATAGATAGATTATATCTATAAACTATTTCTACTTGGACGACATACATAAAGAAGGAATGAAAAAGAAAACATGAATACCTGGAAAATGCACAGCATATGTGCAAACGAGTCTAAATCGGGAACTCTGAATGGAGAGACCAGTGTTGCCATTTGCAAAGAAAAAATAAAAAATCTTCTACTGTTGCCATTCGCAAATAAAAAATAAAAAATGTTCGACTGTTGCCATTCGTAAGAATTGAAAAACAGTAAAGTGAAAAGGTAAGAAAAAGTAATAATATACAAAAAGAGCTACTAAAAGGTGGGGCTAATAATAGTAATGCTGACGTTGAAGAGGATGTAAAAATAAAAGTATTAATAATACAAGAGAATGGAGATGTCTGGCTAATATAAGATACTATGAATAGAATTATAAGATACTATGAAAAGAATTATAAAAATCCAGCTATTCTAAATTTTTTAATAATACCATTTACTACATAAGAGAGATATTTATATAAATTGCTGGTAATTTTGAGATTATTTTTATATATATATATATATATATTTAAAATTTTAATATTTTTTATATTTTTAAATTTATGTGAATAAAATATTTGGAATATTGAAGGTCTTCCACTAATCATCCTGCTATTGATATGCCTCTTATTTTTATCCGATTGAAATGATCATCAAATTCCATTGAAGTCAACAGAAATTGTTTCCACAGATGGAATACAAATAGTTTATTCATAGAGAAATGTTTAACCAATCATAAATTGATTTAGGCATTAAATGCCTAGAAGAAATGAGAAACTTGGGTCTTTGGAACAACTGCTGTATCAAGCCCAACCAGGAGCAATTTTTATTTTTCAATTTATTACCTATTAATTGATTTGTGTTCATGGAAACTACAAACATAACAATCCATCAAAATCTGAGCTGTACTCGCACAGAGCGTTTCCACTTTAGTGTCTTTGAATGCTCAGTATTTCTGTTGTTAACTTACTACTAAATCTTTGGTGTGTGTATGTGTGTCTCCCAACGTTTTCAAACAGTAATATGTCATAGTATTTAGTTCTGTTTGTCTCACAATCATTATCGGAATGAAGGTGTAGCTCTTCCACTCTTATACCTAGAATACAAGTGAATTCATTATTATACGACTTTCTAATAACACAAACTATACATGGTGTCCCAAAAAGATTGAAACACGCTTTAATTCTTTACCTGTTGGAGATAAGTGGGCAATGTAAATTACAGAAATGTTGAAAGTAAGATAGGAAATAAGACTACGTTAATGAAATAATCCTCCCATTAATTTTCAAAAAGTTACTTTTTAAATTTTTATATGACCCCCTTTGACAAATTTAGTCAATCATAAAATTTTTATTTTTAATGCAACAAGATTATTAAAAAAACCTGCATATCTGTATGTCTAAAATTGAGCGAGTTATATTCAATTGAACATTATGAATGGGGGCCATATATCAAATTAGAAATGTAAATTTGTGACATATCACAAAAAACACATAACTGGATGATAATACATAGGATATCCAACCGTGTAGTCAGTACCACTGCTTTATATGATCTCTATCTGTGTAATGCTTTATTTAGATGCATTTGTGATAAAAAACTTTGACACATATTAGCGTATTTTTGATCTAAGCAATTTCCATTGTTAATTTATGATCGCTACTTTCACTGATGAAACAGCCTTTCGCATGGTACGGAAAAGTGGCATAAGTCAGATGTTTTTTTCCTTTATTATAATTCAGTTGATTTTAAAGATACAGATATGCGGGGTTTTTTAATGATCTTGTTGCATTAAAATAAAAATTTTCTGATTGACCAAATTTGTCTAAGGGGGTCATATAAAAATTTAAAAAGTGTAACTTTTTGAAAATGAATGGGAGGACTATTTCATTAATGTAGTTTTATTTCTTACCTTACTTTCAACATTTTTGCAATTTACATTGCCCACTTATCTCCAACAGAATTAAAGTGTGTTTCAATCTTTTTGGGACACCCTGTATACTTAAATTAACTTCAGATCAAATAATATACAATTTGTAGTACAAAACACATTACAATAATTATGACAATATTCCTCATAAAGTGTTCATAATTAACTAATTTGAAGGGATTGTTTTTCATTGTTGAGCAAAAGTCTGAACAAAATAATCATTAAGTATTTATGCACTGAACTGATTGGGTACATACAAAATTTTTGAGAAAATTTTGTTAGAATCTTAGTTTGGGTGTCATTTGATCCATTTCAGCTTGACCAAGGGATAAATCTAGAATTTTGAAAATTCTAATTCGGAATGGCTGTGTGAAGAGATTATCAAAGCACTCAAAATCACTTTTCAAAATTATTGAGCACTTCCACTCAGAATATCGGTTTTGATCTTATTCAGTTTATCTCAGCTTCCAGGTCAATGGGAAAAATCTAATATTTTAAAAATTTGAATTAGGTGTGACGTTGCACAGGAATAATAATAAATACAAGTAAATATAAAAGCTTCATTTTTTGGGGTAGAAGCTTTTATTTATAAAACACCATGAACAGTTTCAATGGATGCAAATCGTAAGAAATATCTAAAAAATGGGAACTCTAAAATGAAAAATCATTCTAGTTTTATGGCAAAGCACAATTTATTTTATATAAGGCAGATTTTTTATTACTTTCGCTAAATGAAATTTTCTTTCACCAAATAATTTTTATTTGCTGAATTTTATTTTGACATTCCATTTGAAAAATTTGTTTTGATTTATAAATACTCAAATTCCAAAGATCATTGTTTTGGGAAAGACAAATAGTATAGTAGTACACGCTATGATTACTATACCATGATTTTTGACATTTGCAAAATTCATAATAGCTAACATTTTTGCTATATCTTTTTTTTTCAATCACCAAATTGGATTTTCATTCACAAAATATGACAATGGTGATCAGCGGCTTGATCCCTGTAAGGTATATTGACATAAACCATAGAGGTCAATTTATATAGTTGCATTAGAAACTTGGTAATGAACTTTTCAATATCACATGTTAAACATTTTTGCTTTATATATATATATATATATATATATATATATAATAAAAATAGATGAAAATCCAAAGATATACTAAAGATAATTTGAAACATATATAAAACCATAACTAAAATATAAAAAGTCAAAATTAAAAGAATATTGAAACACTTTCCTATCATCTACTACTATGGAAAAGGAAAGCTGGGTAAATAAGCACTATGGCTTTCTAATATGTAAAAAATAGATATTCAACAATCAAGGGGAGAATAAAACTAATACAATGCATATTTTCCTGTCATGAAGCAATGATTAATCAACAAATATCAATGGGGAGATTTCGAAAATAGAAAAACTGGAAAAGACTAGGCATTAAAACCAAACATGTGGAAAAGTACTAGGCTTAAGGAGATCATTTTGATATCGATTATTTTTCAGGTCTGAGTATCTTTCCAAAATGACGAAAGAAAAATAGCTTGTTTCTGAAAACTGTTTACTGGTGAACAAATTTAAAAAGATCGAAATATGAAAAAAATGAAAATTTTTTACCCGAGATAAATACATTGTTAAAAAACTATAAGCGAAGATGCGAAAATTACAAGCCATCTGTTGCCATATGCAATCTGTAAGCATATATCAATTAAGTGATGACATATGTCTCGAAAGTGTTATAAGCATCCTTTTTTAAGCCGAAGCTTCAAGTATGTGCCATTAACAACTGCCAAGAATGAACTGTGACGAGGCAAGCAATGAGCAGTTCAAACAGAACTAGAACACCCAACTCAAAAATTTACTAGCGGGTAGTATCAGCTATTGAAAAATAACTGAAATATGGCTCAATTAGACTTTCTCGTACCATAATTCATTTTTTTTTTTTTTTTTCAAATTTTACAAGAAAATTTTTAAAAATTTGTATTGCGGGTCCAAATTATTACAACTATAGCATTACCTTACACCTTTCTGGTAGGTCGGACGGTCTGGGTCTCAACAACAACAACTATAACATGTTACATCTAGTTCTAGATGTTTTCGAAAAAGTGAGAGTTTAGAGGCAGGAAAGAAAGAGATAAAAAAAAACTACAGGGGAATGAGGCAGTAATTAAGAATAAAATAACAAAAGGATGTAACCGATTTCGAATGTTGTATCTCGTTAATCAAACTATTATATAATCAACAGTGGTTGAGGCTGGTTCAAGAAAGAATATAACATATAAAAAAGGAAAGAATCGGTTTCGGAAGCTGAACTAACTTCATCAACTAAAGGAAAGTATCAATTAATTAGTCTACTAAAAAGAAATCATAGAATGAAACTGGAATTAAGAAGAATATAACCAAATTGAAAGAGAAATAACTGATTTTGTATGCTAATATGAGCTAACTGTTATATAAGCCAGCTTTTAAAGATAAAGAATACTCCCCTAGCTACAAAGATGTAAGGAACTGAACATTTATCAATAACAAGATTATCAAATTTTAAATAAAATCTTCTAGTTAAAAACCCAAGTACAGAGGTAATGTAGAGAAACAACAGGGTTTGGAGAGCTGCAATAGTGACTTCATCAACTACTGTAACGGATCAATTATCCGGAATCAAAAAATGTTTCGTTGACTTAATTAGAACGAAAGAAATTTACTCTGTACGTTTTTATAAAAATTGCCCGTATTTATCGATAATTGAAAAAAATCCTTGACTTATTCCATTTTACCTGAACAGCATCGAGCATGTGTAAATAGTTTACTTCCTATGTAAGTAAATATGGGGGGGGGGGGGGGGCATCAACAAATCAATTTAAAGCAGAAAAACCGTTAATTGAAATTGACTGGTATTTAATTTTGAATAATTTATTTGTTAATGAATTTTAAGTAAACAAAAAAATACTAACAATAATTGGAGTATTTTGGTGAATTTTTCATAAAGATTCTCTGGATATATTTCTTTTATCCTAATAAGTGCGGTAAAAATTATACTAATTGACATTTCCTTGATTGGGAGGGGGCGTATAAAAATACATTTTGTATTTTTATAAAATTATTAGTTCGAGGGGGGGGGGGGGTGCAACTATCCTTTCTAAATTCTCCTCTTATTATTTTCATCTTTCATTTAATTTCGACGAGCAATTGTTTATTTTATATATTCCTTTAGGACACACTTCGTCAAATATCATATATACGATATTTTCCAGTTCGTGAAAAATATCTGCGTATGACAATACTAAAATTGTCATTGTACAAACCAATATTTAAAAGCTCGTATACTTATTTGAATAGTTTCACTCTTTCTGTGAAGCACAAGTAGAGTTTGATAACATTGAATTGAAAAGATCTCGAATGCTGCTATACTGTACGCTATATAGAAGTCATTGACCGACCTTGGTTGGTTCGTTTCGTCGTATTTGTGTATTTATTTAGCTATTTCTCAAAATGTAAAAAAAAAAAGAAAAAACAGCCTCACGTTATGCAGGGCGACATTGTACTTTCGATCTGTTGCGTACTTCATTGATTTTAATGGGAATAGTTTTAAATGCATGAGACAATATTATTTTGTACATATCTAAGACGCGAAGCAGGCCACATGGTGGGACTGAATTTGCCAGTTCCCATAGAGGTTCGCCAACTTGTGACATATAGCAAGTTTTTTGCTACTGCTGCAAATATCGGCTATTTCATAACGAGCGCATAAGTGCAAAACCGGTCCATGGGTAGTGGTATCTGTAATGGCAGCATAATTCCTACTTTGGGAACGTTTCCTGCTTACAGGTTTTGTGACAGCATTTTAACTGTTCTTTTTCTAATCAATTTTGTATCATTAAATGTTCGAAAACATTATTAACCTTTATGGGTCAATAATGCTGTCAATTCACTACGGTATTCATTATTAGATAATTTTACTGATGTAAATATTGATCTTAAAAAATCGCCCATATTTAAAATGGTGCTAATTAAAAAAGTTGAGCTTTAAAGTATCCATTTACTTTTCAATAAAAAAATTAAAGAAATCAATTTTTAATTGCTTATTTTATTCTAGAATATTTTTGCTTTTAATTTTTTATTCCTTTTTTATTAAATCGCGATTCATGATATGGTAAGCCTAAACACTAAAATTTATTTACAAAATGTTATTTTGCGAAACGGAGTTTCGCGTCGTTCGAATTTTCCTGACTGCGACACAGAATGACGCAACGGTGTAGCGACATTGAAAACAGTTCAATTTTTTTTATTCTTGTAGGGCCGAGCACTCCAAACGCTTTTATTTTCTGCGAAATGTTAACGTTCCGAATGGGATCGTGCCAAGAAATCCAGCTTTTTAGTTCCACAGACCTTTGTCCTTGTTGATGAATGGAGCTGTACTTGGAAAATAAATCGCACGATTATGCAGACGATTGGACAATATGTTTAATAAGGTTTCTATTAAGAATACAATGGAAATTGAAATATGTAGTGTACTGATGTTCTGACCTTATTGTCCCTATTCGGCATTCCATTGTAAATAACTTTAATAAATTACTGTGGTTTTTGTAAATGTAGAAGATAGTTTGAAAAACATTTCCAATCAAACAAACAGCATACCTGGATGGGTTTCGCTGTTTAGAACAGTAGCCTAACTAGAATTTTTGCTCTTGTTTAACTCCCTGCGATCGCTCCATGACTGTACGCTACTAGTTTTGAACTCACCCGCAGCAAATAAGCATTTATTGCATGGACAGCAATTTTGCAAATCTGTGCTGTTAAGCTCTAGAAAAAACAAAAACTGTTCGGCGTGCATCAAGCTTTAAATCTGGCAGTGTAATCTCGAACTCAATCTTCCATAAATTTGATATCTACGTGGCAAGATTAACTTTGTCCACCATAGAGACCTGCAAATTATCGTCTTTAGCACCAAAGAAATTTTCTATAAACTTGCCACTTTATTTTTGTTTTGTTGTTACTAAAGAATTTTCTTCAGATATTTTTCGTACCGTTATCTTATTATTTTTTTGTTATTTTTTATTTTGTAATTTTGACTTTTTATACGTTATTCAAATCTTAGGGCTTATATTAATTACTGTATGTATAATATAAACTTTATGATTCAAACTTCTACAGATCCATAAATAAAAAAAATTACGAAACGTATTAATTTTTCAACTAAATTTGTTTTTCACAATGCTAATCTCTAATTTATACCGTTAGTTATAAATTGGTGCAAATTAAAATTCAATTCATCATACGTTGCCAATAATATAAGCGAACATTCGAGTTGTTTTCGACTTCGAAGAACTATTATTTATATCCACATATGGTCAGGCTAAGTGACTTTAAGGAAACTGAGTTAAATATCTGGAAGCTTACAAACAAATGCACTCAACGATATCGAAGGTTACTTTTTTGAAAAAGGTTAAGGAATACGGAGCGTATCCAGAACTGACGTTTCAAGAGGTTCTTGGTCTTTCGCTTCGCTGGTCGGCCTTCACTATATGTGGAGGTTCTTCCTTTTACAAGTTCTGCTACCTAAAAAGGATGCTTGAGTTACAGAAATCGGCTTTTAGGTGTAATGCCCTATTGATTTTTATTTTCTCATGCTATTACAATATACAGAAAATATTTCGAATTGACGAAGTACACTTTTTGAGACCAATGAGCATGTCTCCAACACGGCCGTAGCCAAAAACAAAATCCATGAGAGGCCGGAGTAAAATTCAAGGACGCTTTTGAAAGAGGAACTCACTAGAAACTTTTGAGAGGGAGGGGCTTGCACTAAAATATTAAAATTTTGTTTATAAATAAATTACTCTTAAAATATATTTTAATTAATCATAACTAAATACGGTTATTATGGGGGACTACTATTAATATGTGTTATTGAGTCAAAGTGTATGTATTACAAGGGATATGTAGCTAGAGGTAAACAACCCTGGGTCTAAGAACAGATATAACAACCTTAGGTTTAGGCCTTTTGCCCTAAGTCTAACAACAGAGATGTAATTAGACCCAGGGCAAAAAATATCGCTATAGCTCTAACTACAAAGTCTATTAATCATTAACATCTGTAAAATCTAATAGTTATTATTACATATTTCAATTCGTATAAATTGCTATATAAATTATTAGCAAATAGTTAATTGTATAGCTACATTTGTAATCTAATAGTTGATTGTGAAAATCAATATAGCTACTATACATCAATATTAATATTATATAATAATTGATTTTAATATAAGCATCAACTAATAGTGAAGCTGTTAATTTATCGAAGAAAATTTCTAAAAGTTAATGCAGATTACAGATGAATTGTATGACCATTAAGTTAGAGCGAGTTATTCCCTTTTATCGCCATGGTGTGACCAGTAATTGAAAACTTGAAATAAAAAGTTTGAGGCATTAAACTTGATAAATTCGTTGTTATTTGGTCTAAAGGAGTGTAGATTAATTGAGTTATGTTAGCAGATGGTTTAGTATGTGTGCTTGGGTAGGGAGTCGTATAATAAATAACAATATTGAATGAAGGGGGTGTATGGTTTGAAAGTTGATGACCATTGTAGCATGAATGTTAAGCACCTCCTCTACCTGTGCCGAATGTTAAGCCTCCTCTACCTGCGATTTTTTTTACAAAGAATTAAGATAAAAGTCTGTGTTTTTAACATTTTGATTTACATAGCTGAAATCAATAATTTCCTTTACTTTATTAAAATTCATTTAAAAAAATTTCCAATATTAAATATGTTCGGCCTGGCCCGAACCTATATTAGAATACTTAAGCTTAGCCCAGACTACGGGTTTTATATAGCATAAGCCCGTGCGGAACGGCATAACCCAGTGGTGAAGGGGTACGGGGATTGCACTCAGAGGACCCGAGTTCGATTCCCAGCTTTGCCCAAACTATCCCGTGTTTACGCGAATTACAGGCACGTTAAATTTGTGGGTCCAAAAATCCTATCAAGAGGTTGGTGGCAGGTGAAGGGAGTACGCTACGCAGTGTTTCTTTCAGGACTTTTTGGCCGGAGGGGGGGGGGGGGCTTTTCGATTTGCTTTATATAAATATATATTTAAATGCTATCACATAAATAAAAACTAGGTTAACATAAGATGTCCCATCCCCGATGCATGTTTGAAAGAAAGACCGACGGTACAGTCCCTGTGGATGTCAATCTCACTGGGCCCCCCGGCCATCCTTACACCTTAGGTCGGATGGGCTGGGTCGAAAGAAAGAACAAACAGCCCGTGCAAATCTAGACAGCAGTCTTGTGTTCAGAGCACACTTCCCATTGCTAAGCTGCTGTTGATTACATAGAATTTTAACAAACTTAATCTTGACATTTTTAAGCATCTTTATTCAAATTTTGTTGAATTTGACCGGTTACGCTTTGTAATATTATGAACTGATTAGATTATCTTAATATTAAAATAGACATTTTTATAAAAAAAAGACTCAACAAATTTCTAGTGCTGCCATCTAGCGATAACTTATGGCATTTCGCTTGCCCTTTCATTATTGATGCTCTGAATATCACTTGAGTGTGACCCTGGTGCTGATTAGTTTTTTGTGCGATTCGGGATAAAAGAACCCGCCTTTTTTTTTTTGCGAAATGACCCGCAAAAATTGCCTGTATCCACTCTAGCTGAAAAACTAATAGACCGAATTTCACAAAATTCGGTAGATAAGTCCCCTAGTGTTTATTAAATTTTGGTACGATTTGGAAAAATATAACCTGCCTGTTTTTGCAAAATGGCCCGCAAAAATCGTCAAAATCTAAAATAAAAAATTACGTATGCTCAAACACATCCATTAAATGCTTGTTCTATACGTAATTTTTAACGATGAAAAGAATAAGACCAACCCCATTCCACTACTAGGACTAGCCATTCTCGAGATATTTTAGTTTTTTCGATTTTCTCTATGCAACCTTTGAAAATAAGTCCAGTTACCAAATGAGAACGAACACTGAATTAAAAGTGAATTAAATTTAATTAAAATAAAGAGAACGTAAATATAAGTCTGCAGGGAAAGTTATGTGCTGCCCACATCAGATTTTTTCTTCAATAATTCGTTAAATTGAGTTCAATTTCCACAAAATAACACCAAACATTAATTTATATTACATTGAATTTGCACTTTTACTTCCATTTTCGTTTTCATTGGGTAACTGAAACTATTTTCAAAAGTGGCTGACGAACATGGGGAAAAAATAAAATTTCTTGAGAACGGCCAGTCCTAGAGTAATGGGGTTGGTCTTATGTCTTATTCTTTCATCGTCAAAAATTACGTATAAAACAAGAATTTAATTCATATATATTTCAGCATACGTAATCTTTTATTTTAGATTTTGACGATTTTTGCGGGCCATTTTGCAAAAAAGAAAAAAAAAAAGGCAGGTTCCTTTTTTTCTGAATTGCACCAAAATTTTATCAGCACCAGGTTAACCTACAAGTGACTTATCCGCCAAATTTTGTATAATTTGGTGGTTTAGTTTTTTAGCTAGAGTAGATACAGACATGTTTTGCGGGTCATTTCGCAAAAAAGGCAAATTCTTTTTTTCCGAATTGTACGAAAATTTAATCAGCACCAGGGTAACCCACAAGTGACTTATCTACCAAATTTTGTAAAATTTGATCATGTAGTTTTACAGCTAGAGTGGATACAGGCAATTTTTGCGGGCCATTTGGCAAAAAAAGGCGGGTTCTTTTCAAGGTCAGTAGAATATCTTATATCCTATTATATACCCTAGAATATCTTATATCCAAGGTTAATATTCTATTAACCTTGATACATGATCGCAAAAACAGCACAGCAGAAAACGTACAGAGGGAGCTGTGGTACACCGTCCGGCCATCCTCAATAGTACGTCGCACCGTCTCGTGCTGCGATACAAGCAGCAATACGGTTTGGCATGGTGTCGAACAGACGTCTGATATCCTGCAGTAGACGAGTCCACACCCGTTGGACGTTACGTTCCAAATCCCGAAGATTGCGGAAACGAGGCAGCTGGCGTTTCAACTGGTCCCACACATGCTCGATAGCACAGACTAATATATATTCTGTGCTCGGTAGGAGACAGGTCTGGGGAGCGGGCAGGTCATGGAAGTGTCTGGACATGACTCAGGCAGGCCTGGCCGACCCGGGCTATGTGCGACCGGGCATTATCCTTCTGGAATTACGGACCTGGAATCCCAGCAACGAATGGGAGCACATGGGGCCGCAGAATCTCATCCACGTACCGCTGGCCCGTCAATGTTCCAGGTACCACTACTAGAGCGGATCGGCTGTCGTAGGCTCCCCAGCCCATGATGCCTGCAGTGGGGCTGGTGTGGCGCTCGATAACGAGGTTCGGATTTTGGCTGCATACCCGGACACGCTGATCATCGGTCCCCAAAATGAAGGGGCACTCATCGCTAAACACCACACATCACCAATCTGTGGCGTTTCACGTTGCTCTAGCCCGGCACCACTGCAACCGGAGCCGCCGATGTTCCCGTGTAACGGCATAAAGCTTAAAATTCCTATTTTTAGTTAGTACCACTGGCCGGTAGGTCTATGAAGTTTAATGGCCAGTTATTGACAGCTACGAAATGTGCGATGTTTTTTTTTTTCAACTTGCTTAATGTTATGCAAAATTGTGTTTAAGTATGTTATATAATAATTTAGGAATTTGCTGTTACTTATTTATTTATTATACAATAAACATAAGTCACTATATGTCTATTAGCAAGAAAACTCCCCTTAGCGGATCTACTCTTTTATACCATCTATTATTTGGATGTTGACCTTAGGAGGAGAATTTTAAAAATTGGGGGAAATTTAAGAGATTGGCAAGATACACAATTTTTATTATTGTTTGATAATAACACAAGACAAATTCACAGAAATATTTAAAAATTTTTAATGAGTATTAATGTTAACATGCATTTATTATTGTTAACTTCTCATTATTAACATTTAATAAATTTTCAAAAAATTTTTTAAGTGTTTTTTCTAAAACTAATTCTTTTCTATAAGTTAGTGTCCCACGTATCCAGATCTTTTCCATTTCTTAAAGGTTTTTCAAATTTAACTTTTTCATGTATCCCATTTTTGAATATTTTAAATATTTATACTCACTAAATTATTTTAACCTGGTTTTAAATCTTACCAATAATTTTTATTATAGGTCTTTTCAGGTGCTTTATAGCATTTGTTTTCCAATAGATAATAAAAAAAAAATAATTTACCATGAAGCATTCAAATACTTTTGAAAGCAATTTTAAATTCAATCAATTTAAGCAAATTTCAATTTTTCTCATCTTGATCTTTTTACTTTCCCTGTAATACATGGTAATGCATGGGGAAAGTATTGGAATCATACCGAAAATCGCAACTCGAGTTTTCGACAGATCTATACGTTTTGAGACTTCTAGAATACGAAAAAACTATTTTTAGCGTGACGTCTGTGTGTGTATCTGTCTGTGCAATGTATGTATCCACTCTAACTTAAAAACAAATGGACGGAACTTCATAAAATTCGGTAGATAAGTCACTTGGGTGTGTGTGTGACCTTGGTGCTGATTAGTTTTTAGTACAATTCGAGATAAAAGAACCCGCCTGTTTTTGCGAAATGGCTCGCAAAAATTGCCTGTATCCACTCTAGCTGAAAAACTAATGGACCGAATTTCACAAAATTCAGTAGATACGTCACTTGTGGGTTACCCTGGTGCTGGTTAGATTTTGGTACGATTCGGAAAAAAATAACCTGCCTTTTTTGCGAAATGGCCCGCAAAAGTCTTCAAAATCTAAAATAAAAAATTACGTATGCTCAAATATATCCATTAAATGCTTGTTTTATACGTAATTTTTAACGAAGAAAAGAATAAGATGAACCCCATTACACTAGGACTAGCCGTTCTTGAGATATTTTAGTTTTTTCGTATTTTCTCTAAACCACATTTGAAAATAAGTCCGGTTATCAAATGAGAACGAAAATTGAATTAAAAGTGAATTAAATTTAATTAAAATAAAGATAACGTGGATATAAGTCTGCAGGGAAAGTCATGTGCTGCCCACATCAGATTTTTATTTCTTACTTTTCCAAGCTGATGAAGCATTTACTATTATTTATTCCTCCCTATTATTTTTAAGAAGCCCGGCTACTAATTTTTCTTTAATTTAGAGGGCTTTACCAATGATTTTTAATAAATTTATAATCTTGTTTCTATTTTTTGATAATTTACTCTGTAAATTTTCAATTATCGTGATAGCGATATTTCGGTCTTTTTCGAATGTTATGAACGCTTATCGGACGTTATAAACGTTTTTATTTTAAAATTTCCCCAATATATTTATTTCATAACAAATAAATTCTTTATCCTCTTAAAGAAAAATAAATTTGATTTTTTTTTTTAATTTTCGACGTTTTTGAATTTAAGAAATGTCGTTTTGTATCGCTAGAAACATGACGCTTTATTACAATACTCGAATTTTCCGATCAAGGGGGGGGGGGGGGGGTCATGAACAGCCCTCGGCCGCGGGTAAGCTTGAAAATGGTACTGATTTAACTTTAAATTTATAATAATAGTTAATAGTTAGCACTTCTAAAAACACAACTATGTAAACATTTTAGGAATCCATACATTTTTAATTTTATACATCGTCGATGAGAGATTAATAACTTAAAACAGGGTATAATCTGTAAAAAGGAAATCTAAAATTTCTCTGAGCAAAAAAAAACTGTAGTGCATCGAGACTTTTAAAATTGTGAAATTCTCGCGATCTAGCTTTAAAATTAATACGAAGTATGTCCGGGTTAGTATCCTTCAAACGCGCTATTTTAGTCAATGCTACACACATTCATAATTTCCATATGGTCGTTTATGGACAGTACATATGTAGATTAAAGTAGAACAATAATACATAACATGGCAATTCAGTTAGGAAAAGAATTCCCCTTCCCCAAGGTTGATGTCTGTCATTCGCGCCGGACGCCCAAATTTAAGTTCGCCCGAGCCGCAGCGAATTTCCAAAACTATTTCATATGGATCAATTCTTTTATTATGGAAAATATGCTATAATGAATATTTAACCAATAAATAAATTCACATGCCGAAAATAGTGAAGGAAAATTTCAAGCAGCATTTTTTTTTTTTTTTAGCTAGTGATTTTAATTCCATTCGTGCATCCGCGTTAGGGAACCCTTTTAAATTTGAGGTAGGTGCAAAAATGCTGAAAGACCTATTAGTACCAAAGAGCTAGATTACTCCTCGAAGCAGCGTAGTTACTCCTTCGTACAGCGTGTAAACATGATGAAAGACCTATTAGTACCAAATAGCTAGAGTACTCCTCGAAGCAGCGTAGTTACTCCTTCGTACAGCGTGTAAAAATGATGAAAGACCTATTAGTACCAAATAGCTAGAGTACTCCTCGAAGCAGCGTAGTTACTCCTTCGTACAGCGTGTAAAAATGATGAAAGACCTATTAGTACCAAATAGTTAGGTTACTCCTCGAATCTGCGTAGTTACTTTTTCGTACAGCGTGTAAAAATGATGAAAGACCTATTAGTACCAAAGAGCTAGATTACTCCTCGAAGCAGCGTAGTTACTCCTTCGTACAGCGTGTAAAAATGTGGGGTGTCATAGAGCTCGGCAAAGACGCTACGCCACGGCATGTATCAGAAAACATCGATGGGCAAGATAGGAATGTGGATTGTACTCATTCTCGGTTTCAAATACACTAAATTACGATCGCCTTGTAGCTGAGAACAACTAAGAAGAGACGTAGCAGTATCGTAGCAATTCGATCAACATATATAACAGAATGACAAATCATTAGATTACAAACGTCATTTTATTAAAAGCTTCTTTCAGACGTACATACATTTTTTTTAGAAAGCCAGGGCGCTTTCGTGTATCATCATATCCTTCTTCACTGGCATTAAAATAGAAGGGTATGATGATACTCGAAAGCGCTCTGGCTTTTTAAAAAAATGGATGTACGTCTGAAAGAAGTTTTTAATAAAATGACCTTTGTGATCTAATGATTTGTCATTCTGTTATATATGTTGATCGATTTGAGGTGTCGAGTATAGTAGTATCGTAGCAATTGTTGACAGATTTTTGTTACTCCACAGGTGGGATTGTTTAGGGAGAAGAGTCATTCTAAGCTATCACAGAGTTTGGCGGGTAGTCAGAATCTTGTTAATCGCCATGTGGCGTCTGGGAATTTTATGCTTTATAACGGCAGCACACGTAAGGGACGCTGGGATTGCAGATTCGCTTCTTTCAGGCGTCTAGATATGGTTCGTGGGCACACAGGAGCCGCTACGTGTGCCTATATCGCGGATCGGGTTGACGTGGGCTCTATACGTGCATACCGTACGATCATTCGATCCTCTCTACTTGTGGTATGCTTGGTCCGTCTAGAGCCGTTCCTCCGTGTCTGGGTGGCATCCCGTGACCAGTGCTCCCAACACCGTCGGACGGTATAGTCCGAACGATCCACGTGATGGGCTATCCGGCGCGTTGACCACCCTGCGGTTTTCAGCATGATCAGGCCTCTCTCGAAGTCCGTCAGTTGCGTATATTGACGTTTCTGGCGTCTACCTACCATTCTTTTCACTCCGTACTCGTGCTTGCGTCAGCCAAAGCTTCAAGCATTGGGGCGTCGACTACACGCCGGTTTATAAGGCCGCTGGCTCATACTTGCAGCGCCACTCACGGGTGTACGATCATGCGCAATCACATCAGACTGGGATCATTTGCATACCAGTCCACCCTCTAGCTATTTACATCATTTCGCGGTTGTACCATGTTTTTTCCTTGGTGTGCAACTTTCATTGTCCGTTTGAGTGTATTAAGGTTAGATTCTTTTAAAATTAATTTCTGTAGCTAGAAATAATCTAAGGTGTGCATGTTTTAAAATTTGAGCCTTTTACCTAGCACATCCCAACAGCAAGAACTCAAAAACATTTTGAAATCATAGGCCAAAAATCTGTGTCAGGTCTACACCAAATAATTTTCTTTATTTAGATATATTTAAAGTAATAAATTCGAGCCATCCACGTGCCCAGAATTCTGCAAGGTGCTTTTTTAAGCTTGTATACCACATTGCTGAAATTAACAATAATTTTTCATGCATTTTCTGTTCATATTAATTTTTACCTTTTAAAAACATAAACCCCATTTTATAAAATTATTCAAACTCAGAACAAACCTGGCGATGTCTGAAGCATCCCCAAAATTTGAGCCTGTGCACACCTTTTCTAAGAAGTCTCTGTGAAAGAAATAGTTTACTAGTTTAAAAGTAAGGAAATGCTCAACTGATCATCTATCACCATGGTTTTGTAGTCATTGTCACTTATCAGCATAGTGCAGGCGACAAAATGATCAGCAAGCACAAAATTAGTGATTTATTGCTTTTGGAAGTGTAATGAGTATGGACATACATCGCAATAGCTTTTACTTATTTACTACTCAACCTTGGTTAAAATTTTAATAGTTCACTATTGCTAATAATTAAAAATTATATGCAGGTAAAATATATTTTTAAAGCTGAGATAACTTTTGAGGCAGAGCAATATTAACTGAAAAAGTATCTGTATGGTGTACGCAATCATAAGGCAAAAGTATCTGCAAATGCACAAATTAGAGTTTGAACAAGATAAAAAGTATCTGTGTAGATAAATATTATAAATATTAAAATAAATTTATTACTGACTTCCAGAGTGCATGATAACAGCAAAATTAGATAATTAATAGAAAAAATGTCTACATAAGGTATAATTTGCAAATTATAGGTTCCAAATTGAAAGAATGATCATGGGTGCTATTGCATATGGAGCAAAAACGGCTCAAGGTTAGTCGAAAAGGTAAAAAAATTATTATTTTGTTTGAGAAGTATCTGCAAAGTTAGCTACAATTTAGAAATAATCTGTATAGCATATGCATCTACATTCTACAGCTCTGCTCTGAGGCTGCTTTTGGGATATTCTGTGTCAAATCAACCAGTATATAAACGCTTGACATAATTTTAGTTTTTGAATTTTCAAAATTGCCGAAATGTCCTAAAATCAGCTCTCCGCCAAAACTTCAAATGCAATTTGCAAACGATCTATTTCCATTACAAAGCTGATTATGGTATCATTTTAAAGCTTATGAAGAGGGCTTTCATTTGATATATGACATGTATGGCTTTTTGAGTTAAAAATTTTTTGTCAGTTTTTCAACATTTTTATTTTGCAATTTTGAAAATCGAAATTTTTTTAAATTTTGAAAAAATTCACACATGTTGATATCACCGAAGTCAAGCAGCATTGGGCGCGGTTAGTACTTGGGTGGGTGACAACCTGGGAACACTGCGTGCTGTTGGCACATTTTGGGCACGGTAGCCCGGCGGTTTGCGTGCTGGATTTGCAAGCTGTCACAACTGCTGCCATGTTCATGCGGCGTACAATCACGTTAAACATGTGTGTCCTTAAGTCCTTCTGAGAGGTTGGTGGTAGGGGAAGGCGGATACGGTCCCTGTGGATGCCTCTCCCACTGGGTTCTGGTCTAAATTGGGTGGCACTTTCCGACCATCCAAAAAGTTACCTTACACCTTTCTGGTAGGTTGGACGGTCTGAGTCTCAACAACAACACATGTTGATACACATTTACTAAAGGCACAGTCAAATTTTCAGGATGGTATTTTTATGGTATCAAATAAAAATTGAATTTCTTTACAGGTCATGTAACGAGATTTAAGTTAATACTTACATACCTAGCTACTTTAGAAAAACAGATGCATATATATATTGCTTAGCGATATAGAAATTCTTTCTTCTTTGATAAAATGTATAATACTTGTGTCATCTCCTCTTGCTTCAGTGAATACATACTACCAGTGGCTGTTACTAGGTTTACTTTACAAAGGATGAAGTTTTCTGGCATTGTAAGAATATTCGGTCTTCTTAGATAACTAAATGAGGGTGCTGGCCCACATGGATGTAAGAAAGATTTCCACTTCACATTGTACATCATCTTTAGAAAGTACACATCCCACCCAACAATTGGCATTACACACACAGGCTACAAAACCTGTGATGTGTTTAAAGACCATATCTTCACCCTTTGAACTAACTTTGACACAATGTAATGAAGTTTCTTCAGATTCAGAAAACACTTTAGTCACCACTTTTTTTCTACTTACTGGAATGAATGCATGAAACTTCTGGGTCCCTGTTACAGTAATAGCTTCATCAAACCGTGTCTAAAAGTTTCTCTTCTTCCAAGTATTCATCACTTGTCACATAAAAGAAAGTTATTGATGGAATATTCTCCTTTCCCCATTGAAACAGCTGAAGAGGCATCATGATTTGGTTTGAAAGAGGGTTCTGGAGACTAGCTTTGGCTGCCAGCCTCTTTACTGTCCCTCCAATACCATCACACACTCCTTTGCCATGTGCTGTTGCATAAAATGTCACTCAGCATCAATGGCATCAAAATCTCTAGAATGATTACACAAATTTGCGAAGTTCTTGTGGTTCTTATATTGCGCTGCTGAATCATCAGAGAAGTAATATACTTTCTTTAAGTTGGACAGACAATCATTTTTCAAGAAATCTAGAAGCTTTCTTTGGAAAACATGAAAAAGAACTATGTTATGCATCAAACAGTCTGAAATAAAGACATAACTTTTATGTTTTAGAACATCTTTGTCTTTGTAGTAAACTACAAATGGATGAACCGTTGCCATTGAGTTGTCCCTGTGCTTCGTCTTGTAAAATAAATGAATAATTCTCAGAAAACTTGCATGTTACCACAGCTTCATCGGGTACTAGTGTACTTTTCTTTTCAGAAAAAAATGCAGAAAAAGATCTTGTGTTTGACAATGAAATCGTGTTTCTTTAGGTTCATCGGCTGTGTTGAAAAATCTTCAACAAATTCCTCTGTGGTTTTATTAATTGTCTCAAAAGAACAACAATCTACTGAAATCCACTGCTTGTAGGTAATATTTTCAATCAACTCATCTTCAAGGCTGGTTAACAAGGCTTCCTTGAATTCGATGATGCTGGGACAGGAATCACACTCATTTAAAAAGCATTTCTGTTGTGGTGGATTGCATATTATTTTCGAAAGGTAATCTTGGTAGGTTTTTAATGAATTTTCATATCCTAGAAGTGTCACATTATTTAAGTTAGATGCAGTTATCATTAGCTTAACATTTTGATGAGTGGTACAAACACATACAGCATGAGTACCACTGGCTTCTGTTATTATGCAGTTCAATTCTGCAAATTTTGAAATCCGATCTTCAAATATGAATATTTAGATTTTAAAAGTCTGTACAACTCTTGCAGATTTCCCAGAATCAATCTTTTTTGATCTTGTGTTTAATCAATCTTGTGTTTACCATCTGTGTCCTTCATCGAAACAGTCTTTCTTTCCTGGTATTTGCCTGCTAACTTCACCACTGCAGTAAAAAAATTTAACTACAGAGGCAGTTTCTTCTGATAAAGTTTTCCCTGGTTCGGGGACGTCAAAACTCCTTTCTCTTCTACTAGTTTTTTTGCTTTCCTAGCAATGTAATTACTCGCACCAAACTCTCTTTCAATTCTTCCACATGACCAGCTTTTTGGCAAAATAGTCAAAATTATTACTCTTTCACTTTTACTTGCAGTTTTAAATTTCTCTAAGTTGCTCAAGTATTTCTGATTCTGAATTATTACACTTTTCATTTTCATCGCCCTCTGCATTTAAAAGGGATTTGTGATATGTACTTTTTATTTTTTCTACCTTTCCTCTGAAATATTTCTTAGAACTTTTAATTTTCTTTCTACTGACTGGAGACTCACCAAGAGAAGTCAAATGTATTCAAGTAACTTAAGCCTGCATCTGTATCCATAAATTCTAAATCATTAGTACTGCAACTAGGAATATCATTATTATCCAGTCCTGAAGGATTTTCTTTTTCAGCAACACTCACCTCATGTTTTTTCTTTCCTAACTGCAATCTGCAGGAAGTGCAAATTTTCATGTCTTCTTCAATTCCATTATTTAAAGAGATCATCCAAGCTGTCACATTTCTCACGTTTTTACTAACCCAGTGCTCCTTTTTTAAAAATGGATTAAAACAGAAAATAAGACTACTTGTTATCCATATGTAATATTAATAGAGTAAAATTTATAAAACTAGTCGGCTAAAAAAAAATACTGATAATGCTTAAAAATAAATCCAGTTTAAAAGATAAACAATTCACCGGAAAAAAGTTAACTGAGATCTACACACTCTTACAACTGCACCACAACTGAACTACTTGGGAAAGAAAGTGGGAGAGAGCATGAATGAACATGTCACTGCAGGAAAGGGATGACTCGTTTTTGAAAAATCCTGTGCATTACTGGCTTCAATTGTGTCTCTGTGATACCATGGCTAAACCACCCTAAAATTTTGACTGTGCCTTTAGTAAATGTGTACCAACATATGTGAATGTTTTCAAAATTTTAAAAGTTTCGATTTTTAAAAATTGCGAAATAAAAATTTTAGAAAACTGCCAAAAAATTTTTTTACTCATAAATAGTACATGTCATATATCAAATGAAAGCCCTCTTCATAAGCTTTAAAATGATAGCATAGCCAGCTTTGTAGCTGAAACAGGTTGCTTGCAAATTGCATTTGAAATTTTGGTGGAGAGCGGTTTTTAGGACATTTTGGCAATTTTGAAAATTCGAAAACTAAAAAAATGGAAACAGGAAAAATAAAAATAAAAAATTTCTTATATTTCAGATGATAAGGAACAAATATTTCAAAAATTAGCCAAATCCATGACATCAAATTCCAAAACTTATTTTTTATTGGTTGATTTGACATGGAATGACCCTTTATCAGTTATTTTTTACATTGTAAACCTCAAACTGATATCAAAATATCAAGCAACTTATAATTTTATTTTCATATCATTACAATTTTTGCTTGTAATAAATGTTTATAAATCATAATCATCTTGTAGATACATATCTAAAAGCAATCTGCACACATAAGATGATACATAGCCACCAGCATTTGAAACAAGTAACGTTACCAAATTAGGAGGCACATAATCAAAGGCTGGATTAATAACTTCAACATTGGATAATACACTGTCATCAGCAAAAGATATAACAGCTTCAGGAGACATCATATGATTAACAAATTCTTTATCTGTTGAAGAGACATATTGAGGGGTTAGTTTAAACATTGGCGCAAGGACTACAAATGGCACTGAGTGATATTTTGCTGCCAGTGCTAGAGTATGGGCACCACAAGTTGCTTTCAAGCCTCCATTTGCCATAACAGTATGGGTTCCAATAATAACCTTATTAACCCGAGACATAATAGCAAAAATAGCAGCATCTTGGATTAGTACTGTCTGGATACCACTTTCTGCCAAACTTTTAGCTAATGTGTGACCTGTTAAAAGTGGTGCTGCTTCAGCTACAAACACTTGGCATTTCCGTTTAGAAGCAGCTTTTTTTAAAAATTTTTCAACAGTCCTTGAATAACCTAAAGTCATGATCACCTCATCAAAATGAATATGCTCTAATGATTGCATTGCAATATCTTGGGGACTTCTTTCTAATTCTTCCATTAGTTCTCTGAGGTTAGCAGCAATAGATTTCTTTAAAGGATCCAGTTTCTTAGCAAAGTCCATTTGTTCTTCGGCAACTAATATTTTCTGCAATGATTCCTGTTGATCGTACTCATCATATTTTCCCAAGGCACTGGCATACTCATCTCGAATGATCTTACGCACTCTCTTTACCATATTACTAACGATTGTATAGGTGGGTTGAGCATCGGTTAATCTTTTACCAATTTCATGGATTATATTCATTAAATCTTTTGCTGTTTCCCATTCAGAATTTGTGACAATTTTTTCAAGAAGTTTAACAGTTTCACAGGCAACTTCATTTGAATACTCAATTTGCCCTTTCTTTAAATCATGCAAGAACTTTTCTATACTCTCTTCTATATCTGAAGACACCATTTTTGCTGCTACAAGCTGAAAGAAATAACTGAAAATTAGAGAAAAGTTGTACTCCAAACAAATGCATATGTCAAAGTGAAGCATGTTTAAATAAAAGAAAGGTGGTGTTAATTAAAAAAAAAAACTTAACATCAAATATGCTTACATCAGTGCAAGGAAATTTCAGGGGCAGAATTTCACTGTATTTGCTATAGTTTTACAATACAGCAACAAAGGATAATTGACAGCAGTCTCAATTATCCTTCTTCATAAGGATAATTGAGACTGCTCTGTTTTATTATGCTTATGAAGAAGGTTCTTTTTTGTTTTTGAAAATGATTGATATACTTAATCAACTATACACAATTATGCTGTTATTAACAAATAATTTTAATTTTCAGATTAAAGTTAAAAAATGCCTCTGGTCCAAAAGTGCTCTTGTGAAAGAAAAAAAAATTATATGTAATAGTTATGGGATATGGGGCCCATAAAAATGGCTTCAACATTTTTCAAGAATAAAAGTCGAACATGGTTTTACGGGGCTTTAAAGTATTAAACACTATATAAAATTGTATTTGTTCAACATTTTTAGGAAGAGGGCTATAATCATTTTAGATTTGAAACTGTCGTTAAGAAAGCATTTGCCTGGTAAAAGACAGCCCTGGTTTTTTTTATGGAGCTCGAAAATATTAAATTATCATTCAAAATAGTACATGTGCTGAACAGAATACAAAATACCTCTCTTAGACCCTATTGCACTATTGAGGAAAAGAAAAAAAAATCTATTTAAAAACATACAAAATGAAGGTGGAGTAAAGGAAATGTGCCTATTTTCTGGCATGTGTTTTATGTAGGGGGAATAAGGGATTTAACCTGTTAAACTGAAAATTTTCAGACAAAACTAAAATGACACTGTAAAATAGCATTTAAGGTAACCTTGGATCAGATGACTAATAAGCATCAAAATCCTATCCAAAAGGAACATTCTCCTCAAATGGCTGTTCAATACATGCCACTATATTCACCTATGGGGAAAAGAGGCACTGATAAAACCTACAAATCAAAAATTATATATTTTCAAAATTTTTAAGTTAAATGTGGCAAAATACCTAGGCCCAACTTTTGTTCTATAAATTGTTAGTTTAAAATTTGTTTGCAGAGTTAACCTCTACAAACAAGTTAACATTAAAATTAATCTTCAATGTAGATCACCTGCCATCCTGGATTTTCTGCTATGGGGATATGTTACGGAATAAGAGTCATATAATATAACATTAGCTTTAAAAAATTTTTTTCTTCAGCATAAAGTTTGAAAGTTGATTTTGGCTGATTTTAGTAATGCAGATATTTAGCTCAATTTTCTTTTTATCATCAAAACTTTTAAATGTGCTTGCCTTCAACTCTGAATATTCAGTTGAGGTTAAGTTGTCAGCCACATGCTCTAGATGGTTAACTAAACAATATTTCATATGCTAGCTCATAGACAGAAACTGCTTGAAGTTAGAAATGTTTTATAAATGTAGAACTCATGTGAATGCGACACAATATGTTCTCCATTTTGATTATTATTTTCTAATGCACTGAAACACTCAAAATCACAAATCATATTTAAAAGCATTCCCTGACATCTTGCTAAAATTAAAAATTACACTTGCTTAGTGTATCCCGGCTGTCTAAGCAGTTACTTGAGTCCTTTGGATGAGTCGGACGATCTGGGTCTTCAACTTGCTTAGTGTATCAGCATATATATTTTAATTTAACAATGAGTTACATAATGCTCTATTGGATGCAAATTATTTTTATACGATACAAGAATAAAATTTTTGAGAAATTGTAACTGATTCTGTGAGCTATGAAAACATTTCAGAACCAAAACAAGATCCTTCCACAGTTGCATTACATTACATTATGTTCCAAGGAGCTAAAACACAGAGGATATGGCACATAGTCTTGCCTCTCACTCTTTAGGAATGAAAGTTTGAAGAGCAACTTTTTTCAGGAGATTCACAAACATGGGCTTAGTTTGTCCTGCTTGGCGACAGTCCGGTAGTTTAAAATAGTTACACTCTCGTTGCCTCTGGCAACACTAATGCATATTTGGCTTGAGAAATTTAGTATAAAAAGGATGAGCTACTAAAGGAAGTGAATCATTCTGATTTCAGCTTTGGCAAGCCCTCCCCAGCCTCTCTGATAAGATGCCACAGCATTCTGCATGCCTGTGCATGCTCAGTTAGTCTTTGGATTCCCAGGTATTCTTCTAAGGGAAGATTTCTGTTTTCTTTTTTGAGTGTTTTTAAATGTTTGTCTTGGTTTTAGCATTTTGTAATTACATGTTCGACTGATTCCTCTACCCCACAATCGCTGCAGTTTGGGGAGTCACTCAATTCGATTTTATGTTTGTTTTGATTAACCACAAGGGAAAGCATTCTCGCTCTAGTGATTCCGGTTTTGCTACTTCTTGAGTTAGCATATTCATAGTTCATGGGGGTCTTGACATTAACGTGTCTGTACATATTTAAATATGTTGAGTGTTTCCAGGTTTCTTCAATTTTCTTGGTGGTTTCATCGTTTATTAATTTCTTAATGTCTCTCCATGATGTAAAATTTAGCATGGGCTTCGAGGGGGTCATCTCGTCCCTTCTCTGCTGCTATATCCACTTTCTCATTGTATAGGATCTGACTGTGTCCTGGTATCCAAATTAAATTTATCTCCATGCTCTTTGCTTTTCTGTTTATGGTGGTTATGACAGTTTTTTGTCATACTATCAGATTTTGCGTTGCAGCTTTTGATTGCACAGAGCATGCTTTTACTGTCCGAGAGGATGTAATTATTTCATTCCTCTTCGCAGATGAAGTTTGTCACATAGTAGATGACTGCCATTTGGGCAGTAAAAATAGAGTTCATTGATTGTAGATGGATAGGTCTCGTGCTTTCTTTTGTGAACATACCCAGTTTGGTGTTTGTTCCATCCTTTGAGCCGCTCATGCCTATCAGGTAACTTCCTGGATCTAGTCTTTTTTCCCATTCCTCAAATAAAATGGGGATGCAATTTACCTGGACTTCACATTTTTGAAAATCATGTTTTTCAGTTTCCCCTTTTGTGTTGTTTTTCCAAAGAGGAAAATTAGTCTTTTCTATGGCTAAGTTGCTCTCTATTTGAAGAAATTTATAAAGCATCTGTACTTTCTTCTAGGCTTTGTTTGAAGTTAATGCTATATTTGGTATTTTAGGGATCTTTATGGTTCATCCAATTTTTTTTTAAATTTTTGTTTTAGAAAGAGTAGTTTTACTTTTCCTTCTTGTCTTGTTTCAAATTTTGGAATATTACTTTCCAATCTTAGTATGTCTATAGGGGTAATTTTATTTACTCCTAGAGCTAATCGTATGCAGGTGTTTTCTAGATTTGTGATTTTTCTAATGCTTTCTCTTGTGACATAGGCTTAGCACTGGGCTTCCATAGTCAATGGTGGGTAGAATTCCTTGTCTTATTATTTATATTATTAGTTATTTGGTTCTCATCCCTCTGCTTTTATGGAATAGGATTTTTAATGCTTTCAGGGCTATTGCCAATTTTTCTTCTATTTTCTTTACATAGCTGTTCCATTTTCTGTTTTCCTGAAAGGTTCCAGAATACAAGTTTCTTTGACCCATTGGATTTTTGTCTTGTTAATTTCTATTCTGGGATATACCTTTTCCCTTTTGCTAGTTAAATTTATTAGACTGTATTTTTTCCAGGCCATGCTGAATTTCTATTTTTCGTCCAATCTAGTATTTTTGACAGATTCTTTCGATCCATTCACCCATTTCTTTCTCACATTTCCCTTCACTTAAGATGATTATGTCGTCTGCAAAGATAAAGACTTAGAAAGTCTTTATCTTTGTAGATGACAAAAAAGACTAAGCTGTTAGGGTCCAGCTGTTACGACTATCTCTTAAAGACTTAGCTGTTAGGGTCCAGGTTTTTCGGGATGTCTGCTAGGAAACAATTGAGAAGTAATGGGGAGAGGTTTGACCTTTGTGGAAGTCCTCGATTTACCTCTTTGTTATCTGATTCTACTCCTCTCCATCGTATGGTGATTTCCCTGTTTGTCAAGAATGCTTTAATCGATTTCATCATTTTAGGGTCAAGCTCCATTTTGTGTAATTTATTAATTAAGCCTGGTATCCATACATTGTCATATGCCACTTTTATATCCAGAATGGTTGCCATAGCTGCTTTCTTCTCTTTTATAGCGGTTTCAATTTTCAATATGCAACCTACTGCATCTTTCAGTTTTCTGAAACCATACATATTTCCCCCAAATTTCTTGTGGAATTCTGCCCACCAGCTTATTTTTTTCTGTGCATCATTCTTTCCATCAGTATACTGATGTGGGATGTTAAATTAATTGTTGGAATGATTTTCCTCTTTTTCCATATTCATGGCACTTCTCCCTTTGTCAAACTGGAGTTTATAAGATCCATTATTTTTTCCAATGCTTTCTCATCGCAGGCCTTTAAAATTTCATCTCTATTCTAACAGGTCCACCTGCTGAGTGCTTCATGCTCTTTAGAACATCTTTGATTTCTCTAGTGCTAAAGCTTTCGCTGATAGGGGTGTATTTCTTCGGAGCCTCATTTTCTTCACTGTTGATTTTTTAATTTTCCTGCTTCGCATAGTGTTCTGGGTCATTTTCAGAAAAAGTACAATTTGATGTCCTGTGCTCCTAAAATTAATACCGTTCAAGATATCTAATTTCTGAGAAAACAAATTTTCTTCATTTTTTTTTCTTATAAGGCACATATCAAATAAACACTTAATGCTTAAAGCAAATTATTTGAAATAAATAATAAAAATTAATTATTGACTATTTCAGTGGAAGCCATATTTGTCCTATATTTAGAATTTGATTTTCAGCATGTTATATTTTAGCTGTACAGTCACTATTTTTATGGCTGTAAGCAATTTCATAGCTTTTTCAAATTTAAATTTTGAGTATTTTTTATTAGTATCCCTCTAAAATCAATTTTAAATACAAAAATTTATGAAATAAAATTGTCCTACATGTTTTGGGTCACCGGTCTAACAAATGCATTTTTGGCTTTCAGTTTTGCAATAATAAACTGATTATGGAAAATTGTACATTTTAGGTTCACAGCACTGTTTGTAAAATATTTAGTTGTTGAAATAAGTTGCAACATGTGGTCCATTCTGTGAAAAAAGAAAAAGTTGTTTATAGTTCAGGTGAGTTCTCTTACTATGTGTCACTGGTTCAACAGATATTTTATTCAACAAGTACTAATAATTTCCTTTCAGTTAGATGATTTGTAATATAATAGTAAATATATAGAATATAACATCATGAATCATAACCTAACTTTTTAAAATCCTCTATTAATTCTAATTCTCTATTAATTTAAAATCCTCTATTAATCCTCTTTTAAAATCCTCTATTAATTTTTTTCTTTTCGTAAAGAATCTGATCAGGCTCTTTAGGCCTTTTCCAGTTATTTTCGGCTGATATTGTGTTTACACAATAATTCTTCGACTCAGCCAATTATTTCACCTGGATAATACTTAACATTTTGACTTAATATTTTGACCAAATTGGCACAAATTATATATTTCCTACTTTTGACTTTGATCCATACTACTTTTTTTTAAGTTCTCCCTCACAATGTCATCTACAGGGCCTTTTATGTAAGAGGATGCAAATAAAAAATCCATGTAATAGTTAAATTATGTTTTGCTTGTTTTGTAGTTTATCAAGGGCAGACATCACATAATGGTTTTTAAAATTGTGAAGATGGCCCATCAGATGAAACATCTATGAGCTGAATATGATATGGAATTTTTCCGAAAATAATATCAATTAAGATATCATAGTTTCCTTCTTATGTGTTAGTTCATTTGACACCAATAAAATAGGATGAATATGTCAAACCATAACACTGATGTGAACAGGTTCACTTGACTATGCTCTAACACAACCGAGTATTACACACTACATACAAGTATATTTTTTGCCCTCTGCATGGGTGTATAAGTTCTTTTGATATGCCCTAAATAAGCTCTTTTGATACACACTAAGTGAGCCCTTTTAAAATGCTCTAAATAAGCTCTTTTGATACATCTTGAATAAGCATTTTTAATATGTTCTGAAAAAGCCCTTTTAATAAGCTCTAAATAAGTTTTTTTGATACATCCTAAATAAGCTCTTTTGATGTTAATTGTTACTAGACATATCACTATTTTAATGTTGGCAAAAGATGTCTGTGTATAATATTTAAGTACCAAAATATTTAGGAAAATCAAAGCTAGATATTTAATCACAACACCATTAAGAAACTTAGCTTTGTGACAACCTATAGTAGGTACATATCTGTTTAATTTTTAATGCAAATTAGGAATAATATGACACATTTAAGAAAAGTATGGGTTGCTAAAGTTGAATAAATTGATAAATATTTTATCAGCCCACTGCTGGTTGCAGACCTTTTACAAGGAAGATCTTAGATAAGATAATCACAATCTATAATACATAATATTCGAAATAAGTACAGTGTTCTTCCCAAGTCTTTTTTAATGGGCACAACACCTGGCTAACCATCCAGCTACAATTTGCATCTTATGATATGACTGGCTATTGACCATTTGTACATATGTCACAATGTGACATCAGGGTTGTTTATGTCACTATATTAGATGGAATAAACACTGGCATGGTAATGGATCTAGCCATGACATTGTTATCAGATACGATAAAATATAGAACTGTATGTCTTTAAGAAATGTATATTGAGAAATTTTACAGCATGTTGTGAGCACAACAATTTACAACCATTGTACATACTTACTCCTCCTTCCTCCAAAAAACCTCCCTCTGCAATTGCACCATGATGGTTTTATCATGTCAAAGCGATCTTTTTCATCTGACAGGGCTGGTAGGAAGTAGATATACCGGTTGTGAAGTCACGTGAAAATTGCCATACGTGTTCATTCTCTTTTATACTGCAAAGTATAAAAGTTTTTCTGCTTTAAAACAAATTAAAACCCCCTAAGGGAACAATATGAAGCAGAACACGAAATTATATAATACTAATTTCATTAGAAGGTCCAGATTTAACAGATTTCGATTTCCTTGCTTCGGTATCTCATGTATTTCTATTTTCTTCTTGCCAAGTTTGCCCCACTTAGCAATTTTTCTCAACCACACGGCTTCATTTTTTTGGGAAGAACACTGAACTATAAAGAATAATATTTACAATATAAAATGCATAGTTTTTTACATTTAGATTAATATTATGCCCCTTTGAACTGTGTAATGCTATTTACACCTTGATTTCCACGGCTTAAAAACACAATCATGTGAGGACAGGTGAATTTGTGATTCCAGTCATTACCTAAACTCATAGGTGTCAGAAAACTGTTTACAAACAAATAAAATTTGATATGAAGAGAGTGGAATTGAAAAGTGGTGTGAAATTGTAAAAATAATACATTTCTTCCGACTAATGTAACAGAACTAGCTTAAAAGATGAAGATGATGCATTCTAAGCAATTTGAATAACAAACTAAAGTAATATATCACAAGTGTTTGATGATCAGTGAATAAACTGTTATATATATATATATATATAAACTTACGTAATACGTTTTTATATTTAGTACGTAATTACGTTATTATATTTAGAGTATTTACTCAAATATTCTTCCTCAATCAGCATTTTACTCTATTAAAATCTTAAATATGAAAATACTCCGGTTAGAAAGCATAAGATTGAAATATTATTGCTATGCTATATAAGTACATACACTATATGAACTCAGAAAATACGCAATCAGTAAAATATAGAGACTTATTCATTTTTTATGTAACTTGCAAAAAGTAAAACACTAGAAAATATGTAAAATGCTTGCAAGGAATTGCAATTTGAGTAAGTTCGTTTAATATACACAAAGTGGCATAGTTATAAAAGTCTTACTTTAAATTATACAATATATGTAATCCGGAAAGATGAAGGGAATCAATATGAACCAACAATACTACAATTATAAAAGCATTTAATAATTTCCAATATTTTTCATAAACGTCAAAGAAAATTACATCATCTTCATTCGACTGAAAAAGGTAATTTCTGAAAATAATCGAATAACAGACTTATTTTCTATATCGAAAGATCTGCTAAGGAATGATCTCTATTGTTTGACTGAATTTGAGATTAAAACGGAAAATACAACGTTTACCCTAAGTAATGTAGGCTAATTAGTTTACTGGTCGATGCCTGCATTCAGTAGGAGATTTATCGTAAAACTGCGAGGTACACATTGACTTGCTCATATACTCATATTTCACACAAGGCTAACTAGTCTTTCTAGTCAGCCTTGTATTTCACAGTGTTTAGTCATCATTATCAAAATAAAAATCTCTGTTTGATGTGAAACATCACTTCTTTTCCATATTTCGAAAGGGAAAAGATTAATGTTTGTTGTGTGTGACGATGGTACAAGATACCAAAGGAAAGATTTCGTTACTTTCTAGTTTATATTTATTTATTTTGGAAAATTATACAGTTTTGGTAGATTAATAAAATGAATTTATTTCGTCCGAATCGGACCACAAACAATGAAGTTCTCTACGATCAAACGTTCTTAGCACTTTACAACATAGTTGAAAAGTGTTTATGACTTTGTTCATTCTGTCTTTCTGTCCGACGACTGGACTATATACCCTTTAGGAGGGCGCAAGGGGACGTGTCCCCCTGCCCTTCTCTGCCGTAGGCGCCAATGAAAGAAATTGCGACAGTATTTAATTAGCATGCAAAAAAAAAAAAATGTTTAAAAATTTTTGTAGTGAAATTAATTTTTTTTCTCTAGGGTGCGTTCTAATTTTTGAAAAAAAAATTACTGTACTGTTAGAAAGAAGAATGTGATGTGCAAAGTTTAATATTTTAAATATTTATTAACGTTGACGCAGTTTTAACATTAGATTCTTTAGTTTCGAACTCTACCCACATGAGCGATGAATCGTCTGCGATTTCTGAATAAGGTCAGCATTGAGTCAGCTTTTGCACTATTCGTTGATATTTTCTGTTCCCTCTGTTGACGTGAAAAGACGATCTTAAAGAATAATCGCGACTTTTCATGTTCAGAATGTCCAGAACTTTCTTTGTTCTTGAAATTATAAAAGGTCGTTGGAAAAATTGTCATTCATTCAGTCTGTGATTCAGCCATTCAGTCAGTGAGCGATTGATTCAGTTAGTTAGTCAGAATCGGAGTCTCTCAGTTTTGTTATTTGAATCGTTACTGTAACGGCTTACTTCCCGTAAAGTTCTTATAGTAGTTTGAAAACGTGAAGAAGACTGACTTCGTGATTGCCAAAAGGGCCTTTTGTGATACAAGAGTTTGCGTTCTACAAGTGGATATTTTGGGATATCGTTAGTGACTTACAATGGATATAGTTGAACGCCCAGACCACACAGCCAACCCTAGGGCTTACGGCAGTTTAATGTGTGGTCGGACAATGGGTATAGTGGAACTCTTTGACGTTATAATTTTTTGTTTTCCTTATTTGTGGAAGACATCTAAAAAAAAGGAAATGAAAGAAACTCGTGATCTGACTCTTCGACTACTTTAAAGAGGTAAGACTTTTATATTTTAGAAATCACACATTTTTTTTCTTATAAAAGTTTATTTTTGAAATAATTAAGTTCGTAATTGTAATCGTAAGGGATTATTTATTTATTTTATATTTTTAGAGGGAGAATATACATATATAAGTTTTATCTTGTTCAAATCTCGAAAATATTTTAAAAATTAACAACATATTTTTAGTTTTGAATTATCGGATTTGCAAAACTTTTGATCATTTGTTTCTGACCTTTTCAAAAAGTTTAAAACGAAAATTTCCCCCTTCTTTAAAATAAGAATGGTCGAAAAAGAATAATTAGTGGCATTTTGTGATTTTATTTTATTTCTATTCTTATTTTTTTATGAAAGTAGGCGAAACAAATTTTTTGTTGTTGTTATAAATAGTACAGTATACAAAAGGCTTAGGGTTATTGCATTATTGTGTTTCTTTCTTTCAGATCTTCGTGGAACAAGGACTTTAAAAAAAAGGAAAGAGTGGTCGTGAATTTAGAAATATCAGCGAAAGCTTGTTCTAAAATAACCTCTTTTTATGTCAAACCGCACTCAAGCACTTATTCTAATCCTAAAGATGGAAATAGCTTCCAATTAATCAGTCAAGAAAGGGCCATAGATTTAATTTCTTCAACGATTGATTCTGATTCTAGAACTGAAGAACTTATTACAACAGGTCCTACGCCAACATTGGAACCTTTCTTCGAACTAAACATTTTACCACCACCTCTGCTATCATCAGAAATAGAATCTGTGGAAGAAGAAGTTTCTTCTGCAGAGATAAAAGATTATTTTAAATGGCCCAGTGATAATGATTTATCAGATATTTTCCCTCTCCACCTACATCAACCCGAAGAAAGAGATTTGCCTTTTACAGAAAAAAAGCAATATTTTCCATCAAACAAAGCGACGGCCAATTATTTAATAGACAATGGCTATCTTACGATGAAGCAAATAAAAAATTGTATTGTTTTATATGTTTAGTCTATAGCAGTGGAATTTCAACTTTTTGCTCAGGATTTGAAGATTTGAGACATGTTCACCAAAGGATAGAACAGCATGAAACTCCAAAGCTCACATGGAATCGATTATTTTTTTCATGGCAGAAAAACAGAAGAAATCTACTCATGATCTACTTTTTAATAATCAGATGCAAAAGAGGAGGCAAGAGGTTTTGGAAAAAAGACATATTGTATAAAGTCATTATCGATGTTTTGAAGGTGATAGGAAAACAAGGTCTTGTTTTCCGAGCATCTACTGAACAGGCATAGATTTTTGATGATGAATCAGTAAATCACGTTAATTGTCTGGAAATTATATTACTGCTCCGCAAATATTGCACAACGTTTAAAAAACATTTGGACGCTATAACAGCAAAAAGTGAACAACTCCATCAGGCAAGAGAACGTAAAGAGAAGTGCACTGTAAAGAAGAACAAAGTAGCGGGAAGAGGAAGTTTTGTTACATTTCTTAGTAATAACACTGTAACGAAAATAATCCAAATCATTCTAGAAGAAATGAAAGAAAGAATATCAGCAAGTGTAAAGAAAGCAGTGAAGTACTAAATAATAATGGACCCAACAATAGACGTTCCAGGCAACGATCAGTGTGCATATGTAGTCCTCTATGTGAAAGGTCATGAAGTATTTGAAAGACTGTTTTCATTAAGGTGTGTCACATCGACTATGGCTAAGGGGCTATTAACTTCATTAAGTAATACTCTGAAAGAAGTAGAGATACCAATCAAAGACTGCGTGACAAATGCCTTTGATGGTGCTTCAAATATGAATGAACTCTACAATGCTCTTACTGCCAAACTATCAGACATAATACACATAGTACCAAATCACATCCATACATGGTGCTACGCCCATGTATTAAATTTAGTACTCTCGGATACTGCACAGGTACTGCTTATCACTATATCCTTTTTTAGTCTGCTCCAGGAAACACAAGTTTTCTAGAAGGAATCGTTAAAGAGGTAGCAAAAATATACAGAAGAAAGTCCAGGTTATAAGCTGGACGCTATTGGAGCTACTCGTTGGCGAAGTTGAAGCAATGCCAGTGTGAAGATATTTCTAAGGATTGACGACTGGACATCACAGTTAGAGAAAGCCCACTCTCAACCAGTTAAATATGTTTTCTTCGAGTTAACAGTGGCATTATTTAATATATCTTCATCAACGGACTTTAATGCCAAAGTTAGAAATGATGCCGCAGCTCTTCTCCAGAAATTCGTCAGTTTTGAAACGATAATGATGGCTATGATTTTTCTTCAAATTTCAAGATTACAACACCACGGTCTGACTATCTGCAAACAAAAAACTTGGACTACGCTCAGGCATGGAAGTTGATTGAGTCAGCTGTTTCAAGACTCAAAAATCCTCGAAACATATTTGATGAAACTTTGGGTGCAGCCAAGACCTTCGTATTAAAGTTTACAGAAAAGATTGAACGTTCTTCAGAAAGAGACTTCCATTGAAACCATTGAAACTAATTTTTAGAAAAAAAACGACAAAGGAAAACCAAGAAGTGTGTGATGACGAAAAAGTTAATTTTTATCTGAAGATGAATTTAGAGTCCATGTATTCAACTGCATTGTGGATACAGTTATCCAAACAATGGAAAACAGATTTGTGAAACACAAAAATCTGTACTTGGACATAACTTTGTTCGATCCAAAAGGATTTAACCATAATAAACCTGATGAACTTCCAGCAAATGCGCTGGAAAAGATTTGTGAGTTGATTCCTTTATTAAATAAGGGGAAACTTAAGGAAGAACTAATTTCCTTTGTAAATGTTTGGCCTAGCATATGTAGGAAATCCATGGATGAAGATTAGAAGACTAATGCGTTTAAAGAGACTGAATGTGATCAGTGTGACCAATACCCTGAAGAAAATTTGGATGAGGTCGAAGAGGATATAGTTTTTATACCATGTAATGCCAAAAATCAGTGTAATACATGCATAAAATGTGCATTTGGAGTAATTGTTGAGTATAACATGTATAGTCTCCCGTGTACAAAACTTTATAAGGTTTATACGTATTTACTCACTATTTCATTAACGCAGGTCAGCCGTGAGAGAGTTTTTTCCAAATTAAAGCTCATAAAATCTAGACTGACGGCATCCATGACCAATGAAACCTTTGAAGCGTTTGTCTTGATGCACACTCAGAGAGATATTTTAAATACTATCGAACCTGATTTCGTAATCAGCAAACTCTGTGAATCGAGTTCAGAAATGAGGTGACTGCTCGTTCTATAATTCAACAACTCTGGATAATGCCGACATTACGTTTATTGCTCATTATATCAATGAAACAACTTTTTGAGCTTGTTTGAACTTTAGAGTGTTTCTTGTGAATACGTTTATTCTATTTTAATTTGAAAATTTGGTGGAAAAATCATGTAGTTTAGAATTAAGCTAGAAAAGTGACGACATCTCGTTTTATTATTCAAGAACTTTGAACAAAGCCAACATGTTCTTTGTTTATTATATAGATTAATGTTCCTCAAAATCATTTGAATCCTGATGGAAAAGTTTATGTTTCTTAACTATTATTTTTTGTTAATTGTTATTGTGTGTTAGTATAAGTAAGTAGATTTATGGCAGTAAAAATTATTAAAAAAATATTTGGTGCATAAATTATCCAAAATCAATCAATCAATCACTTTATTTATTTCTGCTACATACATAGTACAAGCAGATGATCATAGGAAAATACTATCAGGTATAATTGGCCCCAGACCATAAATCACCAGTTAAATAGAAAGAGTCGTTAAACAGAATGCTATTATTTTATATAGGTTTGCCTATGGAGACAAAAATACGAGCGAGTGATGGCATACGATTATTTAGTATGAAGGCGCCCTCACCACCCTTTGTCCACCGCCCTTCCAAGGTACCCAACATTGGCCTGGAAGCAAGTTAGTAAAATAATTTTATATTTTGACGTGGAGTCCATGGTCGGAGTATCTGGATGAAATTGGTGTGAAAACTAAAAGTGCTAACTAGTTATAAACAACTAGTGAGTAAGCTGAAGCACCTTGAAAGCTTGTAAACGAAACAAATGAGTCTGAAAAATTCGAAAAAACTTATTGAATTTTATTGGAGTTTTCCTTTACAAAATGTTATTATTCAAGCAAAACCATTTCAACTTCATCGGATTGGAGCCACCGTCGAATTTTTCACTATTAATAGTATTTAATATATGGACTTTCTAATTTAAGTGGAGTTTATAGTTTTGCCCGTACCTCTTTACAGTAAAGTAAGCTTTACAGCAAGTAGATAATCACATCCAGCTTTTTAGGAACTCTATGAATTAATTGCACGGATTTCATGTACACTGAAAAAAGTAATCACGAGAAGAAATCAGATTATCACTATATAAATTTCTCAAGAGCATATTCAATTTCCAAAATTTTATATCTATAAGCAAAATTCACTCCCCTCAATAGTAAGTATTATATTATATATTAGTATATTCCTTGTATATAATATGTGTTTTTGAATATTATTTTTATCATGGAATTAAACAAGGTGTAAAAGTAAATAAATTCATTAAATATCGTTTTGAACCTATTTCTTATCCGCTGAATATTATGCGCGATTGCTTGAGAATTTACCTATAATTGTTTTTTAGGAGATAAATGTTTGTGTATTTAATTTACAATACTGAAATCTACCTTACTTATTTGGGTTTGGTGAATAAATCGGTTGAAAAGTGACAGATTACAATTATTTTTACCTGAAATTAAACTTGCATTTCTAATGTAACTTTCCAAGAAAGAGAATACTAAGTTTTAATCGTCCACAGGTCACCAAATTGAGTAATTACACGTCTACTACATTAGTTTCCCGGCCGTCCAAATAGTTGCTCAAGCATTCGGACGAGTCGGACGGTCTGGGTCTTCAACGTCTACTACATTAAAATACATGTGTACGTTTTGAAATTTGATCAATTTTAATCTAAATGCAAGATGATCGTTCATTAAAGAATTCTTGTTGAATAATTTTAGCAATCTATTCTAGAGACTTTGCAATCTGCTCAAGAATCATTTACAATCTATACAACAGAAAACCAATAAATTTTAATAGGAATAACACTGTTCAAAATATGTGTCAAGTGATATATTTAAAAAAAATCTGATGTGGGCAACACATGACTTTCCATATATAATGTAATGAAGTTACTACTTTTACAGTAAAAAAATAGGTCTCTCTTATATTAAATACTAATATTCTTTCCAAGATATTGAATTTTCGACAATTGGTCGTCATTTTCATTGATTTAGCGTCATTTTTATCCATTTGGCGACATTTTCGTTAATTTGGCAGCATTTCAACAAGTCGCCAAGTTGGCGACATTCCGCCAAATTCGTCGCCAAAATTTCGCCAAGTGTTATGGACGGAGAAATAAGTTAGTCTTACAGCAGATAAATGACTATTGACGTTCAAATACAAAAGTATTACTCCAAGTATCTTTTCTCATGAATGGAATGAACTAGATCCATGAGAAGGATGTCACCCAATTTATCGCATGATATTACATATGAAAAGTGAATATGTTTCTCAATAGGAAATTTTATTTTTTTATTTTATATAACTTTTTGATAATTTTTCTGAAAAATGTGAAATATCTCGAGAACGGTTCATGTTAGAGTTCTAAAATTTATGTCAATCGTTTTCCAATGAAAAATTACATAAAAAATGTCTATTTGCGTAATTTTATTAGCGGTTTTGATTTTTTGACGATTTTTTCAAAATTTCCTTCGAAAATTTAGGGGGGTTCTGAACATTCGATTGCGTATAAAAACAATAGGCTTCCAGGGTTTACGGATTGTGATTTTTGTACCAAATTTGGTTCGAATCGGTCCTTTCGTTCGTCAGTTATCGTCTCCACAGATTCACTGACACACACACACACATAGACATCACTTCAAAAATGTTTGATTCGTAATCAGGGATGCTTGAAACGTGCTCTCCCGTCGAAAACTCGAATTCGAATTTTCGACCCCGTCACAATACATACCTTATACATTATGTATATAAGGAAAGTAAAAATGTTGTGCATTTTCCCAAAGACCGGTACCATCCAGAATTTGGTGAATTTTTTGGCGCCAATTCTCTTACGGCACCCGATGTTTTTAAAATACATCTTTAGCTTATAGAAAGGCATTTCTGGTAATTTTTTTTGGAAATTTAACAATATTCTGACAATTTAAAACACGCGACTTCATTTTTTTTTAAGTTGATACTTAGAAATTTAATAAAAACGAAACATAGAAGAAATTTATAGAGGTTGATATTTAGAGAAAATTTAGGTACTTTTCGGCCAGTCGTCCGTGATGGTGTTTATCCTCCCTACATTGTTGAAAGTAAACTGTATTTGAGGTTCCCGATGTCGGATGTTGCTGAGTGTCCTCTGGATGATTGTAAAGCCTTGTTTGTCTCGTCTAAATGGACTATCATCCGGGGGTCACTCATTCGTCATCTTCTCCGGGTTCATGATATTCGTATTTCTGAGACTGTTAAATGGTGCTGCCTATGTAAATCTCCTGCTGGTCGCTATGTGGAAACAGCTGTTTGTGTAATAGTTGATCCGTAGTAATTCGAACATGGATCTATATCTGCTAAAAAACCATCACAGAATCCAGTCCCGCACGCTGTAGGCGGTCGCACGTAGCAGCAGCTATTTGTGCAGCAGGTGTTCTGTGGCTCAAAGAGTGATGTAGTAATTCGAACATGGATCTACGCCTACTAAAAACATCACAGAATACGGCCCCGCTGGCTGTCGGAGGTCGCACGTAGCAACAGTTATTTGCGCAACAGGTGTTCCTTGACTCATAGAGGGATTTTCATGTAAAGTTCGCTATACGGACGTAAGCCTGTGCTCTATGAGCCATGGAACACATGTTGCACAAACAACTTTTGCTACGTGCGAGCTCCAACAACCAGCGGGGCTGGATTTTGTGATATTTTTTTAGCGGGCGAGCGTAGCCAGGTAAGACCGCGAAACTGTCGTAGGTCCATGCTCGAATTGCTATGGATTAACTGTTGCACAAATGTCTGTTGCTATATTGTGACCAGATCCGACTGTCTCCCCGTTAACCGAATAGTACCGAAATTTGATAAAGAATGATACTTAGAAATTTGATAAAAAACGATACTTAGAAGAAGAAATTTGATAAAAAACGGAACTTAGAACATTCGTACCCACTTGTAATCAACCACTGATTCATACACCATACAATCACGTTCATTTTACCACTATCATTCAAACCATAAAGAAAACAATACTAAATTTTTCTCTCTTCACAGCCATTTAGCACATACTAAACAAATCAAAGAAACTTAAGAAACGATTAAAAAAGATCTCCAAACCTTGCTGCAATCTATCAAATTTCAAATCAACACGTGGTTAAATCCAAAAATCACGGTGGCTGGTTAATCAAAAAACGTTCGAAATGACCTAGCAGAACAGCAGAAACAAGAAATGCGCTGTTGTTCTGCACAAGTTTCCCTAAAGAGGGTTGCCAGAGTTACCAAAAAGAATCCGAGTTTGCAATATAGCACTTCGTTTATTGCCGATTTGGCGCGATAAAAAAAACGACCTTAGCGGTCGGTCTCTGGGATTGGGTCAATTTAGTACTGTGAATGGGGAAAATAATTAAAATTTGATCGGACATGATTTCTAATGGGCAATTCATAATTTTTTGAGAAACAGGGGGCGTTTTAAGTTATTCTTGCTTATAGAAAAAACATGACTCTCATATTTCCGAAAGTGTTTTGCTTTAAAAGTTGTTCATTAAACACAAAGGCAATTTTGCTTGGAGAATTAACGCAGATAAAATAATAAAACTGAGCCCACTTTAGGTTAGAAGATGACATCTTCAGGTGACCTAGGGATACCAAATAAAGGAAGCCTCGGCATCAAAATATGTTTTCCAACGAAGCTAGGGGAGGCTGTAAACAGAACCATTCACCGAGTAGGGTCCCAAAGATTGCCTGCTAAGTCCTGAGCCCAATCACAGTGGTGACACAGATTGCAAAATCTGGTCCACCTGGAAAACTCCAGTTTTTCAGAAACGGGGGAGGGGGGGGGGGGGTACCCCTACATGAGTACACTTCATGTTCAAATATTTAGTTTATTTTCCTTTAAATTCATATTATAAGATTATGTATTTTCGCTGTGTTATGAGACCATAGTTCCCAGCCGATTAATAATTAGCGTAGGATTCCCAAAACTGTAAATACGCCACATGACATTTTGAACACATTTTGACCACATTTTTAAACAGGGTCTATTTTTCCCACGAGGTATGAACACTTCATATTAACGAATAATTATATCGCTAAATGTTGTTTAGATTAGTGAAACTAGAACTAAATTTAACTGTTGGGCAATTTGCATAAAAGGAAAGAGAAATGTTTTTCAAAATTTAAGTTTGTGAACACTTTGTTCCCTATAAAAATACTAATAATTCTAGAAAAAATTATAGCAGTACATAGCGTTCCTTTATATAGGCATAGTGGTGTAGACATAGAATACGGATGGTGTAGGCATAGAATACGGATGGTGTAGGCATAGAATACGGATCGATGATTAGGACATCTTGGTTTAACTTGCAAATGTAACTGGATTGCTAAAAAAAATATATATATTGAACTGAACAAGAAAAATTTCACTAATGCTTACAGCTCTTGAGTTCGACTGGATTGGATTATTTTGGCACTCTATTATTTTTGATGTAAATATGATAGGGCTATGATAGGGCTTCTGGTGAAACAGAGCGTCACTACAAATGTAAACACTTTGGACGCTTATACTCCCGAAGAAACTGCAAATAATTTTTCTTGTTTTGTCAGAAATATGATGTGTATATAAAAATAACTTTAATATTTTAATATTTTGAACTATTTTTTTCTCAAAAAACTTAAAAACGTAGCTCTCCTAGAGAGTGTTTCTTCCGTTTTTCTAACATTCACACGAAATATATAGTCAACTGTAAAATATAGATATAAATAGTAAACGACAAAAATGTGTACTAGGAAATTTAGTATTAAAATCTATATTTATTATTAAAAGATGCTTTTATAGTTTTCCAGTAATCGTCTTGTCAAGTTGAAGAAGATTGAAAATTTCTCGTTTTTCAAGTTTGCAATGTTTATACCTCAAAAGTTAAAAGAGCTAGCTTCGAACAATAAGCAAGAATTTATAGCTCATTAAAACCCTATAAGTGTATATAAATTGAATTTGGATCGAGCTCTAGTTTTTTGAAAAAGGAAACAAACAAACTTCAAAATATATTTGTCCAAACGAGTTTTGCATTTTTAACACTTTACAACAAAGTTGAAAAGTGTTTATGACTTGGTTCATTCTGCTGTCTGTCTGTCTGTCTGTCTGTCCGTTAGCACGATAACTGCCGTAAAAATGACTATCAAAATGAAATTTTAGTATGTTGTGCAGACGGTCAGTGGGACCTATGGGAATATAAATATATAATATCACCCAATTAGTTTTGGATTGAACCCGGGTTGAAAAAATGAAATACATTGAACCCTATGGGATCTAATTTTTCAAACAAAATTTTAGGAAATATTCAAATTATGCCATAAAATATATAAAAAAGTTTCAGCAAAATATATTCAGTAGTTTTTTAAATAAAAATTAAAATAATAATTACACCTTTTATATGAAGTGATCACGTGGCCATTATATGAAAAGATCACGTGACCCGCTTCAAAATAAAATATGGCATCCATCTTGCGTCAAAATCGTGATTTTTAAAGTTATTTCTAATTCATATTGAGTGTTGTATCCGTCCTAAAACCGCTTCATTTTTACTTAAATTTTGTGCATCTTCATACTGAAACAACGCAATTACAATATATTTAAGTTTAAATGATCATCCAAATTTGATTATTTCTACAGCGAAGCCTACTTTTCACTTATAGAAAATGTAAACAGCAAAATATATAGAATGAGTTGTATAAGATTTGCTGCATTTCTTTAGAGCAAAATTATTTAGCTCATGGCGTCTGCAATATAGCTGATATGAATGAAATATTCATTGATTTTACAGAGAGAAGGACGATTTTGTCGATAAAGTTTTAAGCATAGAGTTTAATTACTTGTACCACCAAGGTCTTAAGTTTTTAAATAAAACAAATTATTATAGTATTGTGATGACTGAATGAATGGAAAAATGTTTATGAATGAAATGCTGCTTTTAGAGAGGCGTGTTATATTTCGATGACGTCATTTGAATAAATTTCAGTTGTTTTCGATGAAGTTTTCAAATATAATAAATTATTGTAGTAGTATGATAATGTTAAAAATATTATCGAGGAATGTATCGCATTTTAGAGATGTTTAAACCAGGCAATTTATATTTCAATGCCGTCATTTCAATGAAGTTCATTGTTTTCGATGAAATTTTAAGTTTTCAAATATGATAAATTAATGTAGTATTGTGATAGTTATCAAAATATTACCGAGGAATGTATCGCATTTTAGAGATGTTTAAATGAAATTGCAATGAAGTTGGAAAGTGTTTCATAATCAATGCTTTATGCATGATTGATCTTTCTTGTTTATATTTTCATTCGAAAAATCTTCGAAACTCTAAAAAATAGATCTAAATAATAAGCTACGAACTATGTATGAGGAAATTTAGTTTCTAAATCTATATTTATTAAAAGAAAAAGCTCTTATAGTTTTTAGAGTAATTGCTTTGTGAAGTTGAAAAAGTATAGAAATTTTACGTTTTTCAAGATTGTAATGCTTATATCTAAAAAACTAAAAATGATAGCTATAAACAATAAGCAAGAATTTAAGCGCTGCAAGTGTATATAATCAGATTTTGGATAGACTTTTTTCTTTTTCAATATTACAAAAGTTGAGTTTTATTTTACAAAATGTTATTTACACAAAACCATTTCTGTTCCATCGGACTGGAGATACTGCCATTTTTTTATGCTTAAAAGCACTACTTTTATAAGAATATACAGTTTTAAGTGCATTCCGCCGTACTACAAGCCTTTATACAGCGTTCTCCATTTGTATCTAGAAATCTATCTGTCTCCAGTCCACAGGTGGACTTTATACCTTACAGAAAGTATAATTCCTGTGTTTGTGGTCCAATATAATTTTCTGTTCAGGTCATGATTACGACTTAGGTCCACAAGGTCCGGGCCTCCAAGATTTTAGTTGACTCTAAAATCATCCTATAATTGTATTTTAAAATCTTGAATTTTTATCTTGTCCTGGCCTTTCTGCATTCATTTTATGTAATAATCATTGCTTATTAAAATTCGTGTCTAATATTTAGCATTTTGAATGCAACTTTGTTTCGCATGTTATTTTTCCAGGAAGGACTGGAAATTATATTCTATTCAAATTTTTAGTTTCGCAAAAATCAGTAAAATTTAATGTCGGTTAAGATAGATATTTATTTTAAAGGTGAAATTAGATATCTGCTTTCCTGACGACTGTATTGTACTTTTATACTTAAGACTCTAAGTAACTCTTAATTTTTTGTCTGTGTAAAAATATACAGTATAGCAAATCATTTCCACAGTATAGCAAAATAGAGGCTATACTGTGGAAATCGCTGATTGTGCGAGATTTAAATATCTAGACTGCCCATAGAAATCATGGGATACTCAACTGGAGGCTTAGAAAATATTTTATTAAGATGGTTCTGCTTTCGGAAATCTTTGTATTTCCAGAAAAAGAAAAATAATTGATTTTTTTCCAACCTTTCCTTTTAGTAAAAAAAAATCAGAAAGACATTTTTGTATAGTGTTTGAAGTCGACTGGATTTTAATAAATAATAAATTGGCTAAAGCGAATAATGTATGGATTTTAAAAAGTGCGTATTCCAGGTGTGAAATTTCTAGTTTCGCCATTGCTCGTAATTATTAAATAATTATTAATACGTATTAAATTAAGGTTACGCCCCCAGCATGGGATAGTGGATATCTGAAATAGCAGTAAGAAACTTTCTGCAGAAATCGCCTGTAGTTCCATTTCCAAAGTTAGGATTACGCTTTGACTATGATATTTCTGTGACTATTGAATATTATATTTCTGTGACTATTGAATATTATATTTCTGTGACTATTGAATATTATATATCTGTGACTATTGACTATTTATTTCTATGGCTATTGACTATTTATTTCTATGACTATTGACTATTTATTTCTATGCCTATTGACTATGATATTTTTGTGACTAATGACTATTTATTTCTATGACTATTGGCTATTTATTTCTATGACTATTGACTATGATATTTCTGTGACTATTGACTTTTATATTTCTGTGACTATTGACTTTTATATTTCTGTGACTATTAATTATGATATTTCTGTGACTATTGACTATGATATTATTGTGATTATTGACTGTGATATTTCTGTGACTATTAAATATGATATTTCTCTGACAATGAATGTATTAAACTGCTATGCCGAAATTTTCCTATTTAAATTTACCGCCACTCAATTCAGTCTTGGGGTATAAATCATGCATATCTTAGTTAAATTATATCCACTGCTGGTAATGCCGGTAATTTATTTCAGGCCAGGCAGATCAGGAGGATAACTTCAAACATGAGTTTTTTCGAGAACTTTGATTCTTATGCCCCCAATGAATCGGAAGACAGCTGGTACGATAGAAGAAATTACCCAATCCGAGACCCGCGGTATGAACCATACACAGATCCCCCAGCTGTGCTAGAGCATGACCAGAGGGAATTGGAGAAGCTGAAGAAAGAAACCAATATCAATAACCTGGTAATTATACTTAAAAGTTGTCTTCTACTTTAACTTTTTAAACGATTGTACAGAAAAATATTTTTTCTTCAAATATTTCAGATTCGTTGTCTTGACAGAAAGATCAAGAGAAAAATTTTAAGACATATGCACATACGTACATACGTACATACTAACATAGTCGGACGCGTTTTAATAATGTAGATAATCTCTTCTTTTGAATACGAAGAATGCGGTATAAAGTATCCAAATTAAAATTAAAGAGTGAAAAAAAAAGAATATGGGTGGAAGGATGTGAATGTGAAGATCTCGATTTGCAGGGTTTTAGCAGTATAAATTATTCTTCCTTTTGAATACAAACAATATTATCAAAAGTGCTAACAAAAATTAAAAAGTAGAAATATACTGGTGAAGGGTGTGAGGATTTAGACTTGCAGGGTTTCAATAATGTACATAATTCTCCTTTTGAATACAAAGAAAATTATTAAAGTTTTAACTAAAACTAAAAAGGTGAAATATGTGAGTGGAAGAGTGTGAGGATTTCGACATGCAGTGTTATAAATGCTTTAATAGTGTAAATAAGTCTTTTGTTTAATAAAAAGTATATTATTTAAAGCGTTCTAACTAAAATTAAAAAGTTTAAACATATAGGTGAAAGGGTGTAAAGATCTCTACTTTTTGTCACCTTTTTGTAGTGACTGCTTGGTTAATATGTTGTATACAATTGATGGAAAACGTATTAATATTTATTGCTATATTGTAAGAATTTGTGGGAAAGTTAGAACCGCGAATGACTAATTATTTCGATCATTCTTTTGTGCATTATAATATTACTTTCCGCGCTATATAAAGCTTAAATTTAATTTAATATATACTGACGTCCAGAGTTATCTTTACAAAATTATCTTGTGATATACATATATATATATATATATATATATATATGTATATATATATATATATGCATATATATATATATACATATATATATATATACATACACACACACACACATATATATATATATATATATATATATATATATATATATATATATTTATATATATATATATATATATATATATATATATATATATATATATATATATATATATATATATATATATATATATATACAAGCAATTATTTTATTACTTTTATTATTTTATCTATGTTATATTGTCATACTCATAAAATTACTTATACAATTATGAATTACACATCTTATATGATTTAGTGACTGGCAAATATATTTATACTTATTATTATATAATTTGATAGATATTGCCCGGTATTTTCAATTTATGTTGGGAATTGTTTAGACCGATATCACATTACCAACTTTGTGCCATGGATAATTTTGAATACAATGATTACCCTACTCTAAAAATTATAATTTCAATAAATGTAAGAATAAAAATTGCAAAACCTGCCCTTTTGCTTCTAATACTCAAATTACGAACCAAGATAGTCTTTTGCCTTTCTGTAGAATTTTCAATTGCATCTACCGTTTATCTTGCAACATATGCAATCTATCATATATAGGACAAACCAGTAATCCCATTCATCTACGTATGAATGTACACAGAGATCACTTCAAAAAATATATCCTCAATAATAATTTTCTTCCTACTTCAAATAAAATTGAATATAAACACTTTGCAAAATACGGTTTTGAAAATATTACTATACATATTTTAGATATAAAAACAAAATAAGCAGATAGGATTTATTTTGAAAACTACTATATTAAATCAAGTGTACTTTTTCCCATATGGATTAAATCAAATGTATCTAAATGGTAATGTTGTAAAAATCCATTTTGTAGATAATACATATTCTATTTTTAATCACCTTTTTTAGAAACCCCATTTAAATGATAGTGAATCAGTCAAATTCAAAAGATTTAAACGTGGAAAGGGACATTCCTTACAAAATGATCATGAATCTGAGATTATAAGTCTACATAATCAATTTAATAGAACTTTTCAATGGAAGTTCATAAAATCCTGGGTTTTTGCGGTAAAGAAAAAACATTTAAATAAAGTTTATGCCATTTTTAAAAAATTAAATCTTGCTAATGAACATCTTAATCATGTTTTCTTTGATTTGCTTATTACAAGATCAGAGTATTTAAATTTAAAACTAAATCAATTTCATAATAATAATACATTTACTAATTCTTATTGTGTAATCTCTTTCAAACATCCTATTTATAATTCTCTAAAATTTTGTCATCTGTTTAACAAGTTCAAACATTTATTGCCTATTGGAGATTTGTGTGTTTCAAAGACTTTTAAATGCAATAAGCCTATTGGTAGATCTATATTTAATTGTAATGAAGTTTCACAATCTCTCTCTATGGATCATCATTCTCAGTCAAATGTAGATAGTGAACGTATTTGTAAATTAAACAAATTTGCTAAATTTCTAAATCCAGACTTGGGACATATAGTTACAGGAGATTTAGACATTGTTAGTGACAATGTGTTAAGAACCATTATGTCATTTGGCACCAGGGTAAGAAATTAGCGGGGGCCATGCGCGAAATGCGACCAAATTTTTAACGTTCGCGACTATGATTTCGGAATCGGGGACCAAATCGCGACTAGAATTAAATCACTATAATTTACCAAAAATAACCGAGGGGAAAAAAATTTGTTCTTTTATAAAACAATAAGTCACTTTAAAATTTTTTATTTTCATCATGTTTAAAGTAACCTGAAAGAATCAGCCCACATTCACTATTAAGCGACATTCATATTTTTGACGCAATTAATTTGCCAAATTCTGAAGATAAAGATTTATTTACAAATTATGGAAGTAAATAACTTGATATTATTCTTAAAAATTTACCTTCATGTGTGCAAATTGATGAAAATGAAGTTAAAGAAGAATATTTGGAAGGAAAATTTTGAGCTGCAGATAAAAAATCACAAGATTCAAATGTTTTATTGGATAGATTATTTAATAAATCAGAATCTTCAGATGAATACAGCAATTTGCTAAATATTATTTCATTTCAGCTTATAATATCATTCAGTACTGCTATTTGTGAACGAGGATTCAGTATAATGAATCTTATAAAAACGGATGTTAGAAACAGATTGAAGGTTGAAACACTGAATGATGCATTATCCGGAAGTATATATATTTGGCAAGCAAATAAAATATTTAGATTAGGCCTATGTGGTTTTATCGTGTATATTTTTTATTTCATTAAAATGTTTTATTTTGGCCCTTAAAAATTTTCAAATGTCCCACAATAAATTGATGCTGGGGGCCATTCGGCCCCTAATTTTTTTTTCTAATTTCTTACACTGTTTGGCACTAAATTTAGGATACTTTCTTGTAATAATTTTTTTAAAGTTTTAAAATCAATTAATCTTGATAAATATATATATAAATTAGCTTGTAAATAAGTTCTGCCATTAGAGGCATTTACTATGTGGAAATTTACTTTATTAGAATCTATTAAAAATGCTATTAGAGATATTAAATTGTCTAGACCTTTATATAATTTTGATAATATTAAATACTCCATTAATAATTTACAAATATCTTTTGTTATCACCTATGTTGATAAAGCCTCTAATAATTATGCTATTATCTGTAAAAAATTTTACATTCAATTTCTGTTAGATTATTTAAAAAATAATAGTCTTTTTAAACATGATTTACATTCCATCAATAGTATTAAATCGAAAATTATCAATATGTATAGTGATTTAAATACTAAATATAAATATCTTATATTTCCTTATATAGTGCTTATTCTAACATTTCACAAAAATCCTATTAAATTTAAAACAGTAACTAGTGGCCACAATATTTACTCTACTACTGCGAGTAAATTATTACTAAATTATTTAAATATAATAAATAATAGTTTATGCCATATTAGCAATAATACCTTATTCTAAATAATAGTAATGAATTAAAGAATAAATTAACATCTCTCAGAAAAATAATAGGATTTCAAACTTTTGATTTTAAAGATCTTTTTAATAATATTAAGATATTTGATCTATATGATGTAATTTTAGCTCTATATAATGCTTATACTACTAATCTTTCAAATCAAATTAATTTTATAAATTTTCCTAAACTTCTTCACTTTGTTATTTTCAATAATTATATTTTTCAAGGAAATAAATTATACCTACAAGTCTCAGGAGTTCCACAGGGTGGCTGCAGTAGCAGTATGTTAGCTAATTTATATCTTTATCATTATGAAAATTCTTTTACTTCAATAGATTATACTTTTTGCAGATATGTTGATGATCTGATTTGCTTAGTACATACAGAAAATTATCTCATAGATATAGATTTCTATCCAGACAATTTGGAATTAATTCCTAATGAAGCTACTATTAGCAATAATGTTAATTTTTAGGATTTAAATCTTTTTATTGATC